>OV651829.1:653805-898651 GCA_927349885.1 Psylliodes chrysocephalus | reverse complement strand
CGGGTCACCCAAACCCAATTTTTTCATGAAATTCTCGTTTTTTCGTCCCTATCTCATAAATGGCAAGAGATACAAAAAAAATGCAAATGACAAACTTGTAGGAAATTTAATTTCCTATAAAAATTCCAGAGAAAAAAATTGCTAACATCGATATTTATTGAGATATTGGGACTTTAACTTTAGGAAGTATATGATTGAAAAGTTGAATGACTGAAAATTTTGAGACTGAAATTTGAAATAAAAATTTTAAAAGAAATATTTTTTAAATTTTTTTATGAATTTTTTATTTAATTTAGCCCCTGATAATTTTAATTTATTTAATTATAAGTTAATACCTATAGAACTCTAGTTAACAGTAAGATGTATATGAACAAGACAAAGAATATATGAAGTATATATTTTTACTACTTTGTAATATGATACTAATCAGTTTTTGTTTACGTGAATTACTACGGCACTGTACGCTTTGACTTGACCTTGAATAAGTTCGAAAAATTTCCCGTTTAATTGCAGCGCTTTCTTTGTTTTCGCGTGCTGATTCCGCGAGATTAGGAACAAAGCTTTACAGCCGTATGCATAGTCGATCGCCAGCGACTCGCCAGAGATTCATTCCGGCGCCAAAAAGGTGGCGTCTCGCCGGAGATTGTCACCGAAATGTCATTTCACGCAATTTTTTATTTTCTTTTATAGGGATTATCACCGGTATCTCTAGCATTTTATTCATGATTCATTTCTTAAAACTCAAAAAATAATGAACGAATATCAAATTTTTCCCTATAAAAGAACATAAAAACTTGCGTGAAATGACATTCCGGTGACAATTTCCGGCGAGTCGCCAGCTTTTTGGGCTTTCGCCGGCGGTTCGCCAGCGAAACGCTGGCGAATCGCTGGCGATCGACTATGCATACGGCTGTCAGTGTACTGAGCGGCCCAACGTCGTTAAACGTATTCTGCGTTAAATTAGAGGTTATGTTGACTTCTAGCGCTATAAAAATGTGTGAAAAAATTGGTAGAAACGTTTACAATTACTTAATTGGATTTGAAACGACTGAAATACATAATAATAAGTTACCTTCTTATCGTGAAGTGTTAAGCTTGTTTATTTATAAGCATCAGTCTTTAAATATGACTATACGAAACAGTGCTTCCAGTGTTATCAGTGATACTAATGCCGTTTGGTCAAAATTTATGATACCGACTATTCGTCCTCAGCATAGTATTCAGAAGTTAGAAAAATTTTACACTGACTATTTATTAATTAAAAAACATCGAAATAGAGAAAAAAATTCGAAAACACAACAAAAAAACCTTGAAAAGTTCTGTCAAAAGCTTGGTAAATTGTTCGATATAGCAAATTCAACGGCGGTTAAGAATTTACCGAATGAACTTAAAGAATTTTTGGTTGAATGTCGGAATGGAAAAGTTAATCTACACACGCCAGTTGATTCTTCCTTGCCACAAACAAGTCTTCAAGATAAATCTGATATGGAACAGGCGATAACTAATGAAGATAATAAGAACAACATGAATGATATTGGTTAGTTTTAAAATTACAATATTTCTCGTAAAATTATAAATTTTAAAATTCAATCATCAATAATTTTTTAGTAATTTAGAGCATTTTAGTGTGATTGAAATAGATTTTTGTTTTGTTTAATAGTCAACTTTCCTTTTAAAATTTTTTTCAAAAAGTAAAATGTGCGATCAAAAAATTATTTCCTACAATATTTTCATTGAGTTACATATGCTGGAAACGAAATCAAAATTATGTTTGAATTTGTTATATTTATTAATTTATGTCTAAAAATACTTTATTATAGGGTTAAAACTATCTCAACAGTCGGTTTCATCAAGTTTTTGTAGTCAAACATCACATTCCAGTGGGCTGAAACGAACTTGTTCGGATTTTGAGAATGAACTCCCTGTACCTCCTAAAATGAAGAAAATCAATATTTTAACTCCAGAACTAGTATCAGCCCTAGATCGCACTCAAACTAGTGATAGAAATGCAATGTTCATTATTTCAGCTGTTATCACGAGTTTAGGGTTAGATATTGATAGATATAACGTAAGTTATTCTTCTATTCGTAATGCCCGAATTTCCAAGAGAGAGGAAATTGTTGATTCAATTAAAAAAGAAGAAATCACAGAATTCTTGTATAGTTCACTGGGATGGGAAAACGCTCCCTACAGGACAAGGAGTATCAAAGGCAGAACGGCTTTCAATACTCATTTCAGGGACAAATATTGAAAAAATGTTACAAGCTCCGTTCCTCTCTGATGGCACGGGTATGAGTCAAGCTTCAGCAGTTTTTAAAGCTCTGACGGAATGGAATATTTGCAACAACATAAAGCAATGTGTTTTGATACAACTGCTGCAAATACAGGTCAAGTATCATACTGTTAACATAAATTTTTGACTTTATATTATTTTTTCTAATTATTTTAATCGAAATTTAATTTTAGGTGATAACAGCGGTGCTTGTACTTTACTAGAAAAAAAACTTGGTCGAGATTTACTGTATATGCTTGTCGTCATCATACGTCGGAATTAATGCTACGAAATGTTGCAGAAGTTACTTGGCCAGTCACAAGTGGCCCAAATGTACCTATTTTTAAACGGTTTAGAGATAATTGGAATAAAATTGATACTTCCGTTTACGAAATCGGTACCAACGATGTACGAATTAACGCTATCTTGAACAACAAAAAAGAAGATATTCTTGATTTTATTGAGAATCAGTTGAAGGTATAAATAATTTCAATTTTATATAAACAATTGTATACTCAATCAATTTAACATTTACTTTCAAACAGTTATTAACTAGTGGTTAACACTGTTTTACATAGATTAAGAACAGACATGAAGTAATAACTTTCTGAATTTCTACCTCATTCAGTTTACACATTATAAATCTTTTTTTGCTCGAATATCTTATAAATTTTATTTCTTTGTTAACATTATTGAAAAATTTATTAACTGATAAGAGTATTTTCCATACATCTTTATTACTGCTCAAATAACATTGACTACCGAAGATAATTACAATTTTCTCACTTTCATGTTTTTTTTCTTTCTGTTTTTCGATTAGAATCATCATCCAAGGGACGATTATGAAGAATTTTTAGTGCTAAGCAGTATCTTTTTGGGTGGTAGTAACAGTCAAGATGTAAAATTTAAAGCTCCTGGTGCTTGTCACCATGCAAGATGGCTCTCAAAAGCTCTATATTGTCTAAAAATATATTTATTCCGTAAGCAGTTCAAAGTATCAGCAACAGTACTGGATATTCTTCGTAAAATATGTGTTTTTATTGTGTTATTTTACGTAAAAATTTGGTTCAGTGCTCCAAACGCGATAAAAGCACCAAATTCAGATTTAAAATTAATAAAAGATCTTATTGAGTATCGAAAAATTCATCCAGACATTGCCAATGCAGCACTTGACAAACTATCTAGACATTTATGGTATTTGCATGAACATCTAGCTTGCTTGGCTCTTTTTGATGATACTGTATTACCGGAAGAAAAATTAAAAATTGTTGAAAAAATGAACAGTAACGAAGTTTTCAAGAAATCAAATAAGCGTTATTCAGTGCCTTATGATAAAATTTCTAGTCTTGCCGATAAAAACATTAGTGATTTTGTGACTCCAAACTCATCGTTTATTTTCAAACAGTTTAACCTTTCTTGTGAATTTTTAAATACTGAACTACACACATGGGAATCAAATCCTGATTGCCAAAAATGTATTGACACATTTAAAAAGTTAAAAGTTGTGAATGATATTGCTGAACGAGGAGTCGCTCTTAGTCAGAAATTTAATGAAGCTTTAACTCATAATGAAGATGAAAGGCAGAAAATTCTCCAATCAGTACAAAATCATCGCTCGCAATATCCATTGTGTACCAAATCAACTTACTTTCAGAAAAAAATTTCTTAAACTCCCGTATTTGTGTTTTTAGAGAATACATTTACTGTGATTCAATTTTCTGTTATTCCTTATATCTTTATAATTTATTAAAACCACCATTAAATAAATTGTTATTTCTTTAAGATAAAAACTGTACTCAGACGTAAATATTTTTTTAACAACCATTCATTTCCACGTAAAAAAATTTACAATTCAGAATAAAAAATTAATAATTTCGACAATTTAACTCAATAATTCATGAAAATTCTATACTTCCTAAAGTTAAAGTCCCAATATCTCAATAAATATCGATGTTAGCAATTTTTTTCTCTGGACCTTTTTTGTAGGAAATTAAATTTCCTACAAGTTTGTCATTTATATTTTTTTTGTATCTCTTGCCATTTATGAGATAGGGACGAAAAAACGAGAATTTCATGAAAAAATTGGGTTTGGGTGACCCGTACTACCTCGCCGGTGTGAGTTATGACATTTCGGTGACAATCTCCGGCGAGACGCCACCTTTTTGGCGCCGGAATGAATCTCTGGCGAGTCGCTGGCGATCGACTATGCATACGGCTGTAAAGCTTTGTTCCTAATCTCGCGGAATCAGCACGCGAAAACAAAGAAAGCGCTGCAATTAAACGGGAAATTTTTCGAACTTATTCAAGGTCAAGTCAAAGCGTACAGTGCCGTAGTAATTCACGTAAACAAAAAACTGATTAGTATCATATTACAAAGTAGTAAAAATATATACTTCATATATTCTTTGTCTTGTTCATATACATCTTACTGTTAACTAGAGTTCTATAGGTATTAACTTATAATTAAATAAATTAAAATTATCAGGGGCTAAATTAAATAAAAATTCATAAAAAAATTTAAAAAATATTTCTTTTAAAATTTTTATTTCAAATTTCAGTCTCAAAATTTTCAGTCATTCAACTTTTCAATCATATACTTCCTAAAGTTAAAGTCCCAATATCTCAATAAATATCGATGTTAGCAATTTTTTTCTCTGGAATTTTTATAGGAAATTAAATTTCCTACAAGTTTGTCATTTGCATTTTTTTTGTATCTCTTGCCATTTATGAGATAGGGACGAAAAAACGAGAATTTCATGAAAAAATTGGGTGACCCGTACTACCTCGCCGGTGTGAGTTACGACTTTGCCGCAATGGGCACTTTTGTAGAGTATTCAATTCTGAAGAAAACCTACTAATGGCCGAGAATATACCATAAAATGCCTCTGAACTGTAGAATTTTTAAGAAAAAAAATCAAAGTTTACGTGTATTTTAAGCGGAAAATCTTTGCATGCCTTGGTCTACTACTTAATATTAATATTAAGGGCTAAAATTTTGAGGGAATTTTTTTTAGGGTACTTCCAACAATATTTCATGACGGGACCGAAAAAAAAAAAATAGTCGAAAAAAAAAAGCACCCTAATATATATATATATATATATATATATATATATATATATATAAAATGTTTTATTACATAATTATTTACAAATTATCTAAATCTATTAGTTCTTGCATATTTTGTATCAATTCATCATGGTTTCAGTTATCCTATGATTGGTAAGTAGATGCCCCCATGCTAAAGTATTATCATCTTTAGCTGAAAGTGCAACCTTATTTTTAAGTTCAGTGTAGATGGTATGTAGTGATGATATAAAAACATACATCTTTCTATATATCATATCGCCATTTTCAATAATTCGAATGTAGTCAGATACCTGAAGTTGATTTTTTATTACATTCCTCGAAACACCTTTAGCTTTTTTTATTTCAGTTGTATTTTTAAATGTCTTGCCTAGTTTTATGCAGTAAGCCTTAGCACCTGTTCCATAAAATGCTTGTATTGGAGTGCCACAAAATTCATCTTTCATTTTCCTAACAACTGATTTTGTTTTAGGGATTCCATATTCATTAGGTTCTGGATAGTTAGAAGTGTCAAAATAAACTATGTTTTGTTTTATATCTTCATAAAAGTTTTTGGTAAAAACTTCTAGAATTAGTGAATCGGTATCGGTATAACACAATTTTACCACCATACATTTTTTTTATATATAACCATAAAAAAATTCATATATTATGGTTTTTGAAATGTCTAGCACAGAAAATCCTATATATATATATATATATATATATATATTATACTGTTTTTTTTTAGGAATGATATATTTTATTGATTTTTCTTTTTTTTTTGTTATTTCTTAAATTTTATTATTATTATATATATTTTTTTTTAGAGGCTGTAAAGGCTAGTTTATTAGAGGCTATAAAGGCTAATTTATATACATTAAATCATTTATCTGTATCTTATTGATTTATCTTTATTTTAAGATCAACATATGTCAGACTTATATAATAAAATTTCATATTTACCGTTATCTGTCTCAGGATCAAGATGAGTTCTGGCTGTAGTATCCACAATTAAATAATAATATCCTTAAATGAACTTTACCTGTTTAGACACACACTACCTTCTCTATACGTAACAAAATTATTTTAAGTTTTTTTTTTTTACTTACTTTCTTTTGGACACTTTGTTATTCAAATTCCTTTACTTCTCAAAAATAAATATATTAACAATAGAAAAATTTGGATCTGTACATTTTCAAAAAAAAAAATTCCTAAATCTTAATTCCCCAAACCTAAATTTATTTTCTTTTTTTCCGTGTATCTCCCGTACTATGTACTCACATGCAACTGTGTCATAACGTTAACAGATTTTAGACTCATATAACCAAAGTTTTTTTTTTTATATTGCGAACGACTGTACAGAAAACACACTCCTATAACTATTTCTTATCTAATTACAACAAGGAAAAGAATGAAAATCTCTCTTTTAAGAATCCTTAGCGATTATAAAACGTTCAAGTACCTTATAACTATTATTTTGACTCGTTTAGTGAAAAGTTTTTGGTGTTTATTTACATTAGCCGTGAATTCAACGATTATAGTGAGGTTATACAACTTTTGAAAAAGTTATTGTGTTTGAATCTCGTTTCTGGTGTCTTTTGGAAGTGATTGGAATATATATGAACATTGGTAAGTACAAATTTGATTCCTTTCTTACGTATTTAGTAGTTCTGGTCCATTTCTCTGCATACATGTAGTCACCAGGATGTCTGGATATCTTTGGGATTAGTAATATCTCGCGATTTCTTACTTTCTACACCTAATTTTTATTTTTTTCCTTTCGATTTTATTTAAAATCTTCCCATTTTTAATTTTTTTTTAAGATTATTGATTATCTAACTTCCACTTTTTTTCGTTTCCATAGTTACCTTCATAGTTCCTTTCTGCCCACCGGTAATCCGATTTGATTCATGCCTTAGATAAAAGAGACCAGAGATGTAACATTGCACACTGCGCATGTTGTCCGTTTCTCCCTCACGTAACCCACCAATTGAAATTCATTATTTCTACGACGCCACCCGAATAGCTCCGAAATAGTCATTTCTATTCTACGCTCACCTCCCTGAGTTTAATCACCATTGACATTGACCGCTGTTTTTTGAATTGTATGTTGGTGTTATTAACAATTTAAAGTGTTCTACCTATTTAGGTTTAGGTTCAAAATGCCACGATGTATCGTGAAAAATTGTATATACCTATAATAAAAGTGCCAAATGTTATAAAAGATAAGAAATATGTTCGTTTTCACCGGTAAATATTTATTATTAATATTTTGACATAACCGCCATGCTCCTTTATGTTGAATTAGTCAGATCCGCATTAAGGTATTTCTCCAAATATTTCGTATCGAATATTTTAGAAAACATATTTTATAGTACTTACTTATAGTTATAAATAAACCATAGGACAAAATTTTGAACATTTAATTGAGTTTTACCGAAGGTAGGTAGTAAGTCTTTTTTGGTGCGTAAAATAAGAAGTAAAGTAGCATATTTACTAACGAAATCTTGTTTTAAAAATATAGATTTATAAGAATATTTAATATAGGTAGTTTTTAGCCCTTTTTGCTACATACATAAGAAGTAAACAAGCATAGTTGCTAAAGAAATTTTGGTTTTAAAAAAGTAGTTTTATAAGAATATTAAATAAAATACAGGATAATATACAAAAAATTTAAAAGTTCATCCTATTTTCAGTCAAAACTGAAATTAATTTTGTGCCTATTAGTCTTAAAACCAAGTAAAACTTTCAATATGACATATAAGCTAAAAATAATAATATTATAGTTACGAGGGGTAGGTCGAAAATATTGTTAATAAAGTGTTACATTATAAAATTTAAAAATCGAGATCAAAAAATAAGAATCACTAAATTTTGAAGATAAATACTCGGATAAAAGCAAGCAACTGACGCCTTTTATTAGATTTAAATTTTAAAATATTTTTGGTTTCAGAGTATGCATTCCTAAAATTGTATGTGACACATACTCTATATTTTTTAGTATTCCAAAAGAAAAAAGTTTAAGAGATAAATGGTTACTTGCAATAAATGTTAATAAAGAAGATGTTTTTAGCACTTCCCGTGTATGCCACTACAATTTTAGTGATGATTCATTTGATTATAAAAAATCTCCCTTTGATCTACATTTGAAAAAAATTGCTATACCCAATCAGGTAATTTTTAATAAATATGTATTAATCAGGGAATTATTTTTAATTAGGTGCTTATTCAAAATATTTCAATTTAATATTTATTAATTTGAAAGCTTATAGAACTGCCTCCAAAATCAAGACCTAGCTTGGGATATTATCACCAAAAAACCCCCCCCTCGATCTGCTGAACGAAAGAAATATAAAGTAAGCTATATTGAATTATGTTATTTGGCAAATCTCGTTTATTTCTAAATAATCGTAAAGAGTGAAAGAACATATTGTTTACTTACAGGCTAGTACTTCAAACTCTCAAACTAGCTTGGAATATTATCACGAAAAAACACCCCCTCAATCTCCTGAACGAAAGAAACAGAAGGTAAGTAATAGTAAATTATGTTGTCATTTGGTAAATCTCGTGTATTTCTAAATAATCTTAAAAAGTAACAGAACATACTTTTTACTCTCTCTGCATCTCTCTCACTCTCTCTGCATCTCTCTCACTCTCTCTGCATCTCTCACTATCTCTGCATATCTCTCTCTATCTATCTCCCTATCTCTCTTTATCTTTCTTTCTCTCTCTCTTTATCTCTCTTTCTATCTCTCTTTATCTCTCTCTCTCTTTATCTCTCTCTTTATCTCTCTCTTTATCTCTCTCTTTATCTCTCTTTTTATCTCTATCTCTTTATCTCTCTCTTTATCTCTCTTTTTATCTCTATCTCTTTATCTCTCTCTTTATCTCTCTTTTTATCTCTATCTCTTTATCTCTCTCTCTCTTTCTTTCTCTCTTTCTCTCTTTCTCTCTTTCTCTCTTTCTCTCTTTCTCTCTTTCTCTCTTTCTCTCTCTTTCTCTCTCTTCTCTCTCTTTCTCTCTTTCTCTCTTCTCTCTTTCTCTCTTTCTCTCTTTCTCTCTTTCTTCTCTCTTTCTCTCTTTCTCTCTTCTCTCTCTTTCTCTCTTTCTCTGGTTTTATAACTTGCTTCATTTTTTTGTATTTACTATTTATTTATTGTTTTACTTATTTTTTTATATAAATAATACAATAAACAACATAATAATACATTTTGAGTTTGATTTCTGGACCCTTTTCTCTCTTATTACGACACCCAAAAATATATCTTTACTTTTGCATCACTTTTTCACATAAGTCTGTAGGAAAGATATCGTCTAAACGTATGTAATATACCCTTATCTACAGTCTATAGTGTTGTCGCAACTCAATTTTTAATATGTATTAGCCTTAGAAAAAAACATGTTCAGCTCACAAGGAATCCTCATTTCTTACTCTTCCTATTTACAATATTCTCCTGCTGCACATGCTGCAAATATAATACTGGTAGACAATGAGTACCATTTTTGCTCATAAACGATATTATATTTTGACATTTTATTGTAGTATCTTGTGGAAAAATTAAACGATAACGAAATATTCTATAAAAGAATTTTTGTTTTCTATTATAGAATATTTCGTTAGCATTTAGTCACTACGGACATTGCCGCAAGAGACTAGAATAAAATATCGTTGCTTCTGTTTAATGTTAATAAAATCACATTAATTTTATTTCATAATAAAACATTCCATTTAAACATCTTTTAAGTATATCTAATAGTTCATCGTGTTTTTAATAAACCAAGTCCGCCCCTGTCACAGACTTTGAATCTCCTCCCAGTTCCCCCACTCCGTTAACCTTTCTTTAGAAATTGGCAACATTCGCGCAGCACAAATACCGGTATATGTAACATCTCTGGTCTCTTTTATCTAAGATTCATGCAAATGTTGATTTCTGACTTTTTCTAAACCTCACTTTTTGATTATTTCTTTCACTTTTATTTTAAATCACTAATTATTCACTTTAAATTTTAGAAACTTATTCTAAATGAACATTTTAATATTAGGTATATTATTTTAGATTCAAATTTTTCTTATTATATTTTATTTTGTGTGTCTAACTAGTGAAATTCTTTGTATAAATATTTGATACCTTTTTTTAGATTCCACATGTGTTCTACCAGATGAAATACTGCAGTTACATCAGTACATTGGCTTATATGGCAAGGCCTAAAGTTTGAATTGATTCGACTACCTATGAATTGGATTCTACATGGCTTTTACTCAAGAAATTTGACCATCGGATCTGATATTTGGATATCTGTTGATTTAAGTTTAAAATGGATTTTTATTGGATCAGATGTCGCAACTATATCTTTGTCTAACACTGGATTGATTTGCCATTGATCCTAGAACCACTCTAGTTCCTGATACTCCAGAAAATATCCTTACCTAGCCATATTCTACCAGGTACGTTTATTAACTACATATTACTTCTTTTATATAACTCTACATATGTTTTTCTTACTATTTCTCCATTCATATAGCAAATTTGTGATAATTACTGTTTATTTAATTTTATTTGATTTAATATACTAATAAATACCCTCTTATAGTCACATTTATACTAATTAGTATTTATCGATACCTATTTACTTCAACGTTTCTCTCAAATTACTATCTCATACCTAAGGTATACCTACTACTTACTTATTGTTTTATTTAGATGACTTTACATCTGTTTTGTGATACTTTATGTTTGTTTATAATTTAAATACTGTTTAAAATTTATTTGCTTTAGCATTTTTATATCTACAGTTATTCTAACTAGTTGGTTGTAATTGGTGTTAGTTGATACCTGTTTCCCTTCATTTAAATTTAAAATAACACTATATAACGCCCCCTATGTTATTATAAAAAAAATATATTATTTTTTTTTATAAGAACATAATCTCTGTTTAAATCTCTACCAAATTACTATTGACACCCTTGACAAATTAGTATATTTGTATCTGTTATGTACTTATATATATATATATATATGTATTTTTTTTTTATTTATATTTTTTTTTATTTATATTAATGTATTTTCAATATTATACGGATACAGTAGTTCTACATGATATCTTCCTTTTACCACATCACTGTCAGCTACCTCATATGTATTATTGCCGATTACTTTTATTATTTTAAATGGCCCACTGTAAGGATATGTCAGTTTGGCACACATGTTCTTTTTTAAATTCGTAACCCTATGTTCCCTTACAATTACTAAGTCTCCTTCTTTGAACTTCATTTTCTTCCTGATTTGTAATTCATCTTCTTCTTATATTTTTCTGCTTTCTTCTTCAATCTTTCATACACCTGTTTTCTGATTTCTTCACTTGTATTCACTTTTGCTTCCCATGGTCTTGTTGGTAATTGATTCTTCATAATTATTAGAGGAGATATTTTTGTCACCACATTTGGAGTTTCATTAATATATGTTTCTATTTGTGTTAGTTTCAAATCCCAATTTCGATGTTCTTCTTGTGATTCCAATCTTAAATATTTTATACATTCCTCAATTAGACGTTCACTAGGATTGGCATTTGGTCTTCTTATTGTCGTATGGATTATTTTAATGTCCTGTTGTTCCCAATATTCCTTAAATGTCGTGTTTGTAAAATAAGTACCATTATCAGTTAAGATCTTCTGTGGTTTTCCAACTCCATCAATATATTCATTTAAATGTCTTATTGTTTCCCATTTGTTCATTTTTTTCGTAGGGTAAAATTTTACAAACTTTGAAAATAAGTCATATACAACTAGTATATTTTTATTCCCCTGTCGTGTCTGAATTAAGTTACTAACATAATCGATTGCTATTATTTCTAACGGTTTACCTACTACAATACTTTCAACAGTGTTTTGATTGTGATAATTCTTATATTTTCCCAAAATACACGTTTTACATGTCTTACAAAATTGTTTAACTATTGTCAAATCGTTTCTTGCATAGTAATTTTCTCTAAACACCATATGTAACTTGCGAATTCCTAGATGTCCATACCTTGTGTGTAAATCTGACACTATTTTTACAGCTAACGTATAATCAATGTAATATAATTCCTGTTCTCCAATAGTTTTTATTATTATTCCATCTTTCATGTTGCATCCCTTTATTTTTCCTTCTTGTTGAATTTTATTTTTTATGTTATCTAAAGATTCTTGACTTTCTCGTATTGCTTCTTCTGAATAAATTCCCTCCTGATCTTTTAATATGTTCATAGCTACTATAAACTCTTGAGGTGATTTTGAATTTATATCATTCTTCCTGCTCAGATAGTCTGCTGTTAAATTTCTTGTTCCCTCTCTGTATCTTATATCGAATGTAAATTCTTGAAGTAATAAAGACCAACGATAAATTCTGTTGTTTGCATATCGATTTGTTTGTAAAAATGTCAGAGATTTATGATCTGTCTCAATTATAAATTTATTTCCCCGTAACCAATATGCCAATTTTTGGGTAGCATATACTATAGCCAACATTTCTTTTTCTCCCACTGTGTATCTGATTTCGCTTCCCTTTAATATTCGCGATATGAAACATATCGGTATTTCATTTTCTTCCACTTGTTGCACTAATTCGGCAGCAATTGCAAAATCAGATGCATCACACCGAACAATGAATTGTTTTGTAAAGTCTGGTACATAGATTGCTAAATTATCATGAAACTCTTGCTTGATGTTTTCAAATGCTAAGTTTCTCCTCTCTGTCCATATCCATTTCTCCTCTTTTCGTAAAAGTTCAATAAGTGGTACTTCCTTTTTAGCTAAATTCGGTACAAACTTTTTATAATAATTTAGCATTCCTAAAAATCCTCTCAGCATTTTCAAGTTTCGTGGCTTGGGAAATTGTTTAATTTCTTTTAATCTTTCTTGATCAATTTTTATGCCTTCATTTGTTATCTTATATCCTAGATACTGTACTTCCTTTTGAAAGAATTTACATTTTTCTATATTTAATTTTAATCCATATTCGTCTAAAATTTTTATAATTTGTCTATGTTCTAAATGTTTTTTAGGTGATTCTGAGAAGATAAGTATGTCATCGACATAATGGATACAAAAATGTTGATATTTCTCCAGTATTGGTCTCAAGGCTCGTGTTAATGCAGCACTACTAGACTGTAATCCAAATGGAACTGTGCGAAATTGGTATATCTTCCCATCTATCGAAAATCCAGTTAACTTCCTTGACTCTGGATGCAATGGAATAAGCCAAAATGAATTTTTTAAATCTAACTTGGTAAATATGTTATTTTTTTCTATTTTTGTTATCAACACATCAATATTTTGTGGACAATCATACTGTTTTTTTGATATTTCATTGATTTTTCGAGCATCAAGACACAGTCTTATATCTCCACTTGCTTTTTTTACAATTACTAATGGACTGATATAATTTGTCACTGCTTTCTCTATAATACCATCTTTTTCCATTTCCTCCAATTCCTTTTCCACTTGTTCTTTATATTTGTATGGTATCGGGTATCTTTTACAGATGAAAGGCTTATTACTCTCTATCTCAATCTTGTGTTGATAGTGATTTGCTATACGTGGTGTTTTGTTAAATAAATTTTCATGTTTGTGCATAATTTCTAGTATTTCTTCAGTAAATTCATCTGAACACTCAAAAGTCTTTCTTCCTTCCATTTATTTTGAATTTAACGCCTGTGTTTCCTCAGGTTGGATTTTTAATTGGCATTGTACTTTCTGTACATTTGTATTTTCTATTATCTTAATAAATTTGATTTTGTTATTATTTATTAATAATTCCCTGTTTGATAGGTTAATTTTAGCTTCTGTTTGATATAGTGTATCAACTCTCAGTATTATATCAATGTCCATACTTGGCATTACCATTAAATTTACATATATTTCTTCTTCATCTATACTTATATTACCACAATACATTTTTTCTATCTCAGCCAGTTTTTTCTTGTTTGCTGTCACCACTTGTATCTTTTTAATATTCATGATGAATTTTTTTAATTCTTCATAGTTTTCCTTTACAATCTCCTCACTCAATATTGATACCTGTATCTATCATTATTTGAACTTTGGTATCCTTGATTTTCCCCTGCACATAAAGTAATGTACCTTGTTTAATGTCTCTGGAATATGTTTTGATTTTATTTACCGTACTATTCTTATTACTACTATTTACACTATATACATCTGACTCGTTCATCTTATTATTTCTTTTTGTTTGTGATATGGACGCTACTTTTCTTTCCATATTCTTCTTATATCTTGTTCTTTTATATGCCAATTTGAGTCGTTTTTTCATTTTTCTTGTTTTCCTATATACACTATAATCCTTGTTTATTTTGGTTTTAAATTTACATTTTATTTTTGTTTCAGATCCTCGCGCCCCCCAGCAGCGACTATATGGATTATGCAGATCACTCCGATTATTTCCTTTATTTCTTGTACCTTGCATTACTTTTTTATTAAACATGTTATTATTTGTTTTGTTTATATTTGTAGTGTTATTATTTTTATCACTTTTTTCATATTTATTCACACTATTGATAGTTTGTATACAGCTACTTTGATACTCTATTCCCTCTTCTTCACTATATAGTTTTTTGTTGTTCGGTTCTCCTTCCATGTCTTCATCTGTTTCTTTGATTGTAGATAGATTTATTTTGCCTCTTTTTCCTAATATCTGCATTTTGCTATTATGTTCTATAGTTTGTCTGTGTTTTGGATTTTCCTGATTTTTTATTTTATCTTTTTGTACTGCATTATTCCTTTCCATTTTAATTTCATTATCATTTTTATTTTCATTATATATAATCATCTTAATACTTTCCCCATTTATTTCTAAATTCCTCGTTCTAAGGTTTATCTCCACATTTCTATCTTCAAGAAAATCCATACCTATGATCATGTCTATGATCATATTAGGTATTATTACAAATTGATGATTTATTATATTGCCATTTATTTCGAATTCTATATCTATTATTTTATTAGCTTCTGCTATCTTCCTATTATTTGAGGCCATTATTTTTATTTTATTTATCCTATATAAATTTTGATTGATATTCATTTTATTTCCATATATAATCTTTTCGCTGATTAGTGAAATTTGGGAACCAGTGTCTATAAGTGCTGTTATTTTTAAATTTTGAATTTTAATGCTAATATATGGTAACATATTACTATCCATAATGTTTTCCTCCTGCTCTTCAACTTTAATGAACTCCCTGGGGTGAGAATAATTACTGTGGCAGGTTCGTTGGTACTGTTTTTGTTTAGATCTGCATTTTTTTAAAAATCCTGATGGACTGGTTCGTGTTCCACGTCCGCCAGAACTGTAATTCTATTCCAGTCCTGTTTTTCATCCTGTATTTTTATATTATGGTTCTCCACTTGATTATTATTCCTTCGTGTGTCTTGTGTCTCATACTTTTTATATTTTTTCTGTTGTCCATCATCCTCATTCCTCTCTTTATAGTAACTGTTTCTTCTTTGTTGATTTTCTTCCCTATAGTTCTGTCGATTTTCATAAGTTTTGTTATTATTATACTTCTTATCTTGGTAACGATTGTAGTTATTTTGGTACCGATTCGATTCATATGCATTGCCTTGGTATCGGCTATAATTGCTTTGGTATCGGTTCGGTCCGTATGAATTTCTTTTATTGTATTCCTGTTTTTCACGACTCTCTTCATTGTTTCTTTCTACTCTAGTTTTGTAATTATTTCTCCATTCATCGCTCTTTCATATTTTCTTTTCCTCCAGTTTTATCCTCTTGTAAACTATATTTCCTAGTTCTACTTTGGTCTATCCTCTTGAGGTATTCGCATAACTTAAATTCATCTTTTATATCATTGATGGCGATAAATTCCTTAATTTCATTTGAAAAATGTCGAGACACATATTTAACTATATCTGCCATTTGCATTTTGGGCTCCAAATATCTAACCATATCAATTTTCTTCATGGCATATAGTTCCCTGGTAAAGCCATATGTTTCATCATATCGACCCATATATAAATTTTCTCTAACTTTACTCTGCACAGAGTCGCCCCAAAAATATTCACAAAATGTACTTTTAAATGTTTCAAATTCCTTACAATTTCCTTCCACAATATTCCACCACATGGCAGCTTTTCCTCTTAACGAATTTCTGACTAGCCTCTTCCAATTTTGTCCTTCCATGTTCATGACCCTTTCTTCTATTTCTTGCAGGAATCTCATAGGATGTATCTTTAGATCTCCATAATAATACATATCCATTTCATTGCTTTCTTTGCCATATATAATTATTCTTTCTCCAGTATTTTGATTTGGTTTTACCTGATTCTTTATTCTATCTTCAGCCGTTGCTACTGTTTCTTGAATATAGCTATCAATGTGTGTAACTGTTGACATCCATTTTTCCTCCACTCCTTGTATTCGTTGTGTGGTGTCTTGTGCATCGTTCCGTATTTGTTCGATAGATTGTTTTATATTTTCTTCGAATATCTCCATATTTTGTCCTATCTCCTCTATCTTCTCTGTATTTCCTTGTATTCTAATTTCATTCTCCTGTAGTCTTGTAAATATTTCTCTTCTGTCTTGTTGTCTTTTAAAGTCCATAATGTTCAAGATCTCTTTTATTTCTAATTTATCTCTTTCCATGTTTTCTTGTATTTGTCCCATCTTTTCTTGTACTTGTGTCATATTTTGTTGTACTTGAACATTAATTTTTTTTCCAAAATCTTCCAACATAGACATCATTGCTTGAATTAAATTTGGTTCTTCACTGTGAATTTTAGGACTTTCACTTGCTTCGATATTTTCTGTGTTGGACTCCATGATAACATGTTCTATTATGTTTACCTTCATCAATGTTGGATCTCCTTCTTCTTCATCCTCTTGTCGGGTTTCTCCTATACTTCCTTTTGTACTTGGGGTTATACGAATTGTTTCTGGATCGATTCCTTCTTTCTCGAAATCCTTATGTAATCTGTCTATTAGTTCATTTTTGTTTCCTCCTGTATTTAGTCCTCTTTGAGCTAGAATTATTTTCAAATCTACCACCCTTAATTCTTCTAATTTTCTTCCTTCTTGTCCTTCTGTTTGTTCCATTTTTTTTTCGACCTTGTTACTTTTAACAATCTTACAGGCCTTACAGCCCCACGTTGGGCGCCATAATATTCATATACTGTTTTTTTTAGGAATGATATATTTTATTGATTTTTCTTTTTTTTTGTTATTTCTTAAATTTTATTATTATTATATATATGTATATTTTTTTTAGAGGCTGTAAAGGCTAGTTTATTAGAGGCTATAAAGGCTAATTTATATACATTAAATCATTTATCTGTATCTTATTGATTTATCTTTATTTTAAGATCAACATATGTCAGACTTATATAATAAAATTTCATATTTACCGTTATCTGTCTCAGGATCAAGATGAGTTCTGGCTGTAGTATCCACAATTAAATAATAATATCCTTAAATGAACTTTACCTGTTTAGACACACACTACCTTCTCTATACGTAACAAAATTATTTTAGGTTTTTTTTTTTACTTACTTTCTTTTGGACACTTTGTTATTCAAATTCCTCTACTTCTCAAAAATAAATATATTAACAATAGAAAAATTTGGATCTGTACATTTTCAAAAAAAAAATTCCTAAATCTTAATTCCCCAAACCTAAATTTATTTTCTTTTTTTCCGTGTATCTCCCGTACTATGTACTCGCATGCATCTGTGCCATAACGTTAACAGATTTTAGACTCATATAACCAAAGTTTTTTTTTTATATTGGGAACGACTGTACGGAAAACACTCCTATAACTATTTCTTATCTAATTACAACAAGGAAAAGAATGAAAATCTCTCTTTTAAGAGTCCTTAGCGATTATAAAACGTTCAAGTACCTTATAACTATTATTTTGACTCGTTTAGTGAAAAGTTTTTGGTGTTTATTTACATTAGCCGTGAATTCAACGATTATAGTGAGGTTATACAACTTTTGAAAAAGTTATTGTGTTTGAATCTCGTTTCTGGTGTCTTTTGGAAGTGATATTGGAATATATATGAACATTGGTAAGTACAAATTTGATTCCTTTCTTACGTATTTAGTAGTTCTGGTCCATTTCTCTGCATACATGTAGTCACCAGGATGTCTGGATATCTTTGGGATTAGTAATATCTCGCGATTTCCTACTTTCTACACCTAATTTTTATTTTTTTCCTTTCGATTTTATTTAAAATCTTCCCATTTTTAATTTTTTTTTAAGATTATTGATTATCTAACTTCCACTTTTTTTCGTTTCCATAGTTACCTTCATAGTTCCTTTCTGCCCACCGGTAATCCGATTTGATTCATGCAAATGTTGATTTCTGACTTTTTCTAAACCTCACTTTTTGATTATTTCTTTCACTTTTATTTTAAATCACTAATTATTCACTTTAAATTTTAGAAACTTATTCTAAATGAACATTTTAATATTAGGTATATTATTTTAGATTCAAATTTTTCTTATTATATTTTATTTTGTGTGTCTAACTAGTGAAATTCTTTGTATAAACATTTGATACCTTTTTTTAGATTCCACATGTGTTCTACCAGATGAAATACTGCAGTTACATCAGTACATTGGCTTATATGGCAAGGCCTAAAGTTTGAATTGATTCGACTACCTATGAATTGGATTCTACATGGCTTTTACTCAAGAAATTTGACCATCGGATCTGATATTTGGATATCTGTTGATTTAAGTTTAAAATGGATTTTTATTGGATCAGATGTCGCAACTATATCTTTGTCTGACACTGGATTGATTTGCCATTGATCCTAGAACCACTCTAGTTCCTGATACTCCAGAAAATATCCTTACCTAGCCATATTCTACCAGGTACGTTTATTAACTACATATTACTTCTTTTATATAACTCTACATATGTTTTTCTTACTATTTCTCCATTCATATAGCAAATTTGTGATAATTACTGTTTATTTAATTTTATTTGATTTAATATACTAATAAATACCCTCTTATAGTCACATTTATACTAATTAGTATTTATCGATACCTATTTATTTCAACGTTTCTCTCAAATTACTATCTCATACCTAAGGTATACCTACTACTTACTTATTGTTTTATTTAGATGACTTTACATCTGTTTTGTGATACTTTATGTTCATTTATAATTTAAATACTGTTTAAAATTTATTTGCTTTAGCATTTTTATATCTACAGTTATTCTAACTAGTTGGTTGTAATTGGTGTTAGTTGATACCTGTTTCCCTTCATTTAAATTTAAAATAACACTATAATATATATATATATATATATATATATATATATATATATATATATATATAAAATTCAAGAAAACTCTTTAAAGATGATCCAAGCTTTCGGAAATTTAATAACTTATTTCCATCTTCAGGGAATCTACAAAAGGTGTGGTGTGTCTTCATAGGAACATAATATTATTAAGATGGAAATAAATTATTAAATTTCCGAAAGCTTGGATCATCTTTAAAGAGTTTTCTTTATTATATATTGCTGCTGCCCCCAATAAATTAGTTTGAATTTTACATTACTATTCAGCAAAGACTACCCTTCCACTCTATATATATATATAGTTTCATATATGGGCTTATCGTAATACACTTTTACATTATCTAAATGTATAGCAACCAAATTTTCATTGAAAACGGAACATGTTTTAAACTGTGGTTTTGCTATTAATGACCTCGCACCTAAAGACCTACAAGTATTCTCCCAATGGCTTAATAAATGAATACATTTCCGGTTTTGTACATTTTCCAAAGCTTTTCCGAAAATTGCATTGACTAACAGCTTAAAAAGTTCCATTTCGAAGTCATTTTTTTTGCTTTATTTCGAAGATTTGTGTTCAAGTCAATATACTTTTTTAGCCATGCTGATTGGGAAAATTCTAAAATGCTATGAATTTTTGTCAATTTTAAACCATATTTAAGACACTGTTTCAAATTCCGGTAATGAATAATATACTTTTTTTTAAGATATAAATTTGGAATCAGTTTTGGGTATTTACTTTTTGGTGGTGTTATATTCTCTGGGCAAAAAGGAAGATCATGCAGATTTGGTGGATATTCTAAATCTACTTCCAACACATAGCCTTTGGAAGAATCATTTTCCACTGAATTATAGTCAAAATTTGTATCTATCCATTTAAAATTACCATATGGAAGGGATTCACTCATGGCGGCTCCGTATAAATTAGTAGCATCCAGATACATTATATAACTTTCAGGTTTTAAAGGATCAAAATTTGGTAAAAATGTATTATTAGCTTCAGCTTTTCTTTTACTACATTGAGCTACACCTCCTCTAATTCCTTTATTAAAAAAATGTAGCATGTCAATATCTGTTAGTAATTCTAATTCAATTTGAGTATATTTCAACATTGCATCCCAACTCAAAGAAGGTGCTGTCAAATATTGTGCAGGATCAAGTTTATATTCTTTCATTGACACTTTCCTAAAATTTTCAAACACATCTGCTAATAAAAGCACATCCGTTTTTAAGTATAGCATTGCGTACATTGAGAGTTTTACAATTAAAAATATCCCATATTTCTTTTGCCTTATCATAATCCATATCAGAAATTGATTCACCCTTCAAAATATTAAAAAAATTATCTTTTAATGGTAGTTTTTCTTCATTTAATTTTTGAAATGAATTTACATATGAATAAGGAAAAACTCCTTTGCATCTCATTAAATTAAATTGCTGGTCATTTGGGAATTTTTTAACTTCATTACATTGGTTGGATTCTAAAGTCTCACTAAGTTTATCCAGCGATTTTGCTAAAAATCGAAACGAATCAACAAATCGAAGTTTTATAAATGTATCCCGAACCTTAGGATTGTTAGATTTGAACCAAAAACAAATGTATTTTTCCTTTGTTTGAGCGATTGCTGATACGGATTCCTTTTTAGTTGTCAATTCCTTGATAAATAAATGACTAACATAGTTTGTGAGATTATGAAAAAACACCGGAATAAAATTTGGTTGTTTATAGTTTAAATTGCAGGAATTATGTGCTACATTTCTATATATCCCCGATAGGTGGTAATGGTCGCGAACTTTTTTGTTGGTCGAATTGACAGGTTTTTCACAGATGTGACAGATGGTTGCTATATCATATGCATCCTGTTCTTCTTGCGTAAGTGGTTGCATAACCTTAACATGCTTCAAATGGTTATTATACAAGTCATGGACGATTTCATCAAGTTTTTGTATAAACACTTTTGCAGCATTTGGTCCTGTATACATTTCAAGTTTGGATAAATTGTCATCATAATTACATTTAAGGTAGAATGCACAAGAATATGGACTTTAACACTAAATAAATAAATAAATAAATCTTTAATTCCAAGAGACCTTGTACAGGTATGGGAAAAGTCAAAACATGGTGTACAATTTAATGAAGTAGAATAGAAAATACAAAGTACTAAAATTCTGAAATAGATACTAAACTTAAAATCTAAAACAATTTATTTATAAACCAAAATATAATTATAATATTTATGAATGAGATGATTTATCTACGAATCAAGGAACTCAGAAACAGTATAAAATGCTTTCCTTGAAAATAAAGTGGTTATTTTACGTTTAAAGTATTTAGTACTATTTATTTCTTTAAGAGTCCGATCCAGTTTATTATACAACTTAATTCCTAAAAAATAAGGACTTCTTTCATATAACGTCAAATTGTGAGACGGAATTACTAAATAATCGCTATTTCTGGTACCATAATCGTGAATATCTGCATTTGTCATAAACATATTTAAATTAGTTTTTACGTATATTAACAGTTCAACCATATATATACAGGGCAGCGTTAATATTTTTAATTGTTTAAAAATTTTTTAGATTGTAATAAGAATGCTCAACATACCACCGTATTGTATCAAGATTTAAATAAACTTTCACTCCCACTTCCACTCAATATTTCTTCACTTTTAGTTCAATCAGATAAGATAATTTTTGACGCTATTATTAAATTTACTCAAAATACTAAAATAGATATTTAACATAATATATACAAAAATTATTAAGTTAAAACTTTCTGTGGTAAATAGACTTGCATGTCTGATGCCATCCCATTACAAAAAAAAAAAAAAAAAAAGAAGCATATCTAGAAATGCCAGCGATATTTCTGAGACACCGTTTTTGAAATCTAAAAAGTCTAATTAAATAGGGCGATGATCCCCAAAATATAATACCGTATTTAATTTGGGAGTATACCAAACCATAATAGTAAGAAATTAGATTTTTTTCATTGCATAATTGTTTAAGACGTATCAATGCATAACAAGAGGAACACACTTTTTTACACGTTTCATCTATATGTTGCATCCATGTTAGCGAAGCGTCAATATGAATTCCCAAAAATTTTGTGTTCTGGCTCTGTTGTATGGATTTGCCATTTATTTTTAGTAAATGGCATTCATCAGTTATCGGTCGAGGTGTAAAATGAACAAATGTTGTTTTCTCCGTATTCATACATAACTTATTTGATGAAAACCATTTTTTAAATTTGTTAATCATATATTGTAGTTTAACTAGACAATTATCTAATTTATCATCAGTGCATAGGTAATTATTTTCATCCGCATATATTGTAAGATCATCGCCAAAGTTATGAATTTCCGGAAGATCGTTAACATATATTAGGAAAAGCAAAGGGCCCAAAATGGACCCTTGTGGAACCCCTATTGATGTGTCTAAAATGTCTGATAATATGCCATTAATATCAACAACTTGTCTTCTATTGTCCAGGTAAGACATCAACCAATCGCTTAATTTTCCACGCAGACCATAATTGTATAATTTGTGTTCTAAGATTTTGTAGTTGACTAAATCGAAAGCTTTGCTTAAGTCCATGAACAGGCCTATGCACTTGTGTCCGTTATCTAACGCGTTATATACTCTATTTATAAATTGTACTAAAGCTGTTTGTGTACTTTTCCTTTTCCTAAAACCATGTTGGTTATTTACAAGTGTTTTGTTAGAATCTAAATATTGCATAATTCTAGAATAAATAACTTTTTCTAATGCTTTTGAGATTGAACTAAGAATTGCAACTGGGCGATAGTTCTGGACATTAGTGTTTTCTCCCTTTTTAAATATCGGTACAATTCTTGCCGTCTTAAATACATCAGGGAATAATCCATTAACTAATGACAAATTAAATAAAAAAGTAAGAGGATATACTAAATAGTTTACTGCCGAGACCAATATTTTACTACTAATATGATCCAAATCTAATGAACCAGACTTTTTAAGACTTAAAATAATATTAAACACTTCTGTGTTTGATACAGGATGAACGAATATAGTATCATAGATCTTTTTTTGTTTAAACTCATAGTCCTTTTGATCGACATTATTTTTAATCGTTAATTGATGTGTAATATTAACAAAAAAATCATTAAAAGTGTTCTCAATTATTTTTTAGTTTGTCACTACTTCATTATCTACGACTACTGAATGTATAGCATTAGAGTTATTTGTCTTATTATTTGTGTTTTTATTTATTAGGTTCCATACGCACTTACTTTTATTATTAGCTGAATTATTATATATTCTATCATTTTGCATTTTTTTCGCGGCTTTTACAACTTTTCTGTATATTTTTTTATAATTCCTATAGTAATGAACATCTGCTTCGTTATTTGTTAAACACATTAAATGGAAAAGTTCTTTCAACCTTTGAGAAGACCGCAAAATTCCTGATGTCAGCCATGGTTTTATTTTGTATTGATTTGGTTTTATGTTTTTAAATGGGAATGATATATCTATATAATATTTGAAGGTATTAACAAAGGACTCAAAACCACGATTAACGTCGACACACTCGTATATATCCTTCCATGATTCATTATTTAAATGATTATAAAATACCTGATAATTTGTGTCATTGAATACTCTACAATTAATGTTATTACTTTCTATAATAGTTGGAAAAATAATTTCATATCTCAACACTTGACAAGAGTGATCCGATAAGCCATTAAAACTAATATCAGCAAATATATTCCCAATAAAATTACTACATATATAATCAACTGCTGTTTTTGATGTAGGCGTGATCCTCGTTGCACTATTTATATGGTTGAACATACCAAAAGACTCAAAAACATTTGATAATTGTTTACGTTCTAAGGAATTTACTAGGTAGTTGATATTTAGATCGCCACAGAATAAAAACTTGTGACATTTTTTGCTATTATCATTTGCGGCGCAAATTTCTGCAAGAAATAAATCTAAATTAGAAATTATTTTATTAGAATTTAAAGGATTACTGTAAATGCAATAAATATCTATTATCTCCTTGTCTAAAGACAATTTAATTCCACAAACTTCAAATTGTTCCTCAACAGAAAATTGTTTTATTTTAGTTATTTCTTTATTCTTTAATATTATTAGTAGTATGTAAAGTGCCGCTTCTGTCCCAAGTTCGATCTCCAATCGAAGACCCACACTCTTAGTATATAAAAACAGAAATTGGAGAAATCCAGATATCGAAAACGAAAGTTGAGAGTTGAAAATACAAGTTCAAAGAAAATTGATAATAAAGATAAGTTGAAATAAATAAACTCAAGAAAAGTCTATGTCGTGCATGTGCTTATCATTCTTTAGATTGATAAAGCCTTTATAAGTTATATTAGTAGAGTTTTCGTTTAATTTTTTTAAATCTTGTTTATTTATAAGTTTAGTATATCTATCAGGTAAAGTAATTTTAAATGTATCATCTAAAACACAAATAATTTTTGTACCAAATTTTGTATCCAAAATTTCAAAATCAGTAGCCTTATATTTTTTATTCATTTCAAGCTCAGATAGTTTTACAAACTCATATGAGCGGTTTAGTTTTTTGAATAGCGATTCCATTTTGCTTTATATTTATAAGACAAAAAATTTAAGAAAAGAAACCTATATAAAAAAAAAAGAAAATATCTAGATTCTTAGATCGAACTTGGGACAGGAGCGGCACTTTACATACTACTAAAACCTAAAAGAATCTAAACAATATTTTTTTTTATTTATATATGTTTATGTTTAACAATTAACTATTTTTTATAGATTTCATTCATAAATTTTTTATTTTTCAAAAACATGTTTTTTCTATTAAATTTTTTCCCTTCTAAATAGTCATGTCCCAACTAATAATACCAAGCTACCAAAATACTATTAAGCAGTTGAAAACTACTGCTAGAAATTATGGAGATCAATATGGTCTCAACATAAAAGGATATTCTAAATTGCTAAAAGATTCATTATACGATTTATTAAGAGATAGAATAATTGAATATAATGAAAATCAAGAAAGACTTCATGCGGATAATGAAAATCCAGAAATAAATCGTAATGAAGAAGAAGCTAACAATTTTTTACAATCATTTAATGACTATGATTTTGGAGGACCAAGAATCAGACAAGAGAAAGTGCATAACAAATTAAAGGATTTAAAAGAGTTACCAAATATATATAACGATAATGAAGATGTTCGAGTAATAAGAACAAAAGGTGCGTGGAATAATATGCTTGTTAACTATTCTGTTTATTGTGAATCTGGGCAACATGATTTAATAAAATATTTATACAATGTTCAGGACAAAATATGTGAAACTATCAAAAAAGAACTTGAACGGAAGAAGTGTGTAAAAATTCAATTAGTTGTGATTGTTCAATATCAAGAATTAAATTTAACAGGTGATGTAATCAATTTAAATAAAATATATATAAGTTCCACACCAAATCAAATTTATACCGAAAAGAGCTCTATAGAGGATATCTTAAAAAATGCAAAAAATGAAATAGTAAGTAAATTTGAAGTCTTTACAAGCAAAAATACAAAATATAGGTTTGATAGAATTATTCAACTAGACATTCTATCTGATAAATCCAATCCATTACGAGGTGGAACCTATGTGCAATTACCAAGCTTTATTTCTCATAAACATTGTTGCATCAACGTTAAAAATGTAAAAACAAGAATATTCAAATGTCTAAAGCAAGAAAATCTAAGATGTTTTGAATATGCATTGGAAAGTATACTGAACCCTGTTAAAAAATCTGATCGTGCATCTGGCTATAACATTGAAAGATATGAGTGTTTAAATATGTCTTATCCAGTTGAGTTAATTCCATACAATATACAAAAATATGAAGACTTTCTAAACATAGCTATTAATATTTATAAATTTGAGAAACCTTTTTTTAATCTTTTATACTTAAGCAACAATCATCAAAAATATGATAAACATGTTCAATTACTATTATATGAAAATCATATAGTTGGAATTAAGAAACTCAACGCTCTATTAAGTGGACAAATTCATAAAAGACAACATCTAACATATATATGTAACAAATGTCATGCAACATTCAATACGAAAGAAAAATTAAATGAGCATATCCAAATTTGTATTCATCAAAAGACTATAGTAGAAATGCCTAAAGAAGAAAATAATCAACGAAAATATAAATCTAACGGTGCAGAACAGTTTCATCCCTACACAATAACTCTCGATTTTGAGTGTACATTAGAGAAAATAAATAATTCAATAACAGATTCAACGAGATACATTCATGAACATATTCCAAATAGTTTCTGCTTTCATACAATTGATGGAACAAAAGTAATTAGAAGTAGTAATAAAGAAACACTAATGAAAAAATTTAATGAGGAACTTATTTATTATGGAAAACGTTATAGTGAAATTAGAAGACAAGATTATGGAAGGAAACCGGATGAGGATGAAGAAGTAGAATTTATGAATGCAAAAAAGTGTCATATTTGTAATAAAGTTTTCGAGAATGAGGATCAAAAAGTCTTTGATCACGATCATGTTTCAGGAGCGTACCGAGGAGCAAGTTGCAACGGTTGTAATTTAAATTTACAATTACCAAGATTTATACCAATTGAAATTCACAACCTTAGATATGATTCAATGATATTTTTAAAATGGATTCTTGAGTTAAAAAATCTGTAGATACAAATTTATTAACTTTCAGTGATAAAATATCAAAATGTGTCAATTCTAGTGAGCAAGTAGATTGTATTTATACTGATTTTAAGAAAGCCTTCGATAAGGTAAATCACAATATTCTTCTAGCTAAACTGAAATATTATGGTCTTAGCGATCATCTAATAAATTTCTTTATGTCTTATCTAAAACTAAGGTATCAATACGTAATGTTTGGTGGTGAAGTATCTCATACAATCCTCGCAGGCTCTGGGGTCCCTCAGGGCTCCAATTTGGGTCCTCTACTTTTCTTAATATTTGTTAATGACCTTCCTCTACGTATTACATCAGACTGCCTAATGTATGCAGATGATCTGAAAGTTTTTAAGAAAATATCCACCCTAGATGACTATCTAGACCTTCAAAATGACTTAGGCTCAATTTCGGATTGGTCATTTGAAAATAAATTACATTTTAATCTTTCCAAATGCAAGGTTATTACATTCAGTAACATTCGTAATCCTCAAAATTTTATCTACACAATGCAAGGATCAACACTAGAAAGAGTGTCAAAAATGACCGACTTGGGAATAGTTTTTCAAAATAATTTCAAATTTGACGAGCATATCCATAACATTACCAAAGAAGCTAACAAATTGTTAGGTTTTTTGAAACGCACGACTAGGGACTTTACAGACACACACTCGATTAAAAATGTATTTTTTGCTCTCGTTCGTAGTAAATTAGAATATGCATCCACTGTATGGGACCCTACACAACAAAATTTAAAACACATTTTGGAAACTATTCAAAATAAATTTGTCAAATATTTATACTTTAAAAAGTATCATACAAGTCCAGGATTTGTTTCATTTGGACCTATTAGAAAAGAGTTTGAAATTGAAAAATTGGAACATAGACGCTCTATAATCAACCTTATCTTTTTACATAAATTATTAAATGGATATTTGGACAGTCAATATTTATTGAGTCAAATAAAAATTAATGTTCCAATAGCAGGTATTCGTCCACGACAATTAACTTTTCGTGCGGATAATCATGGTCCAGTAGAAAAAATTTGTCTTTTGTTTAATGTACACTCCGAAGGCATTTCTTGCGGTATTTTTGATGTAGCTATAAGCACATATAGAAAGGAACTTAACAAAATTGTTGGGCTCGATTAAAGAGATATAACCTTGTAGGATTTTCGTGGCCTTGGTGTGGGGTTTTGCAGACGCTCTGATTATTCCTGAATATTTCTGATTATTTCAGTAGTTTTGTTCTTTAACGAACTTTGTTAAAATTTTGTAGTAGCGAGGTTTGTTTATTATAATTTCACTTATATATTTAATTAGATATTATGTATTTTTGTTGATTTCTATTTTCGCTGTATTTATAGGAACATGTAATTAGGCTCATGCCTGTTTGTTTCTGGAATAAATAAATAAATAAATAAATTGAGTGAAAACTATTCAGACATTAATATAATTCCAAACTCCAAAGAAAACTATATCACATTCTCAAAGAAAATAATTGTTGATCAATATGAACAACGCTATGATTATTCTCGATGTAATAAATGCGATGAAAAACCAAAATACAAAATTATCGAAAAATGTGATACATGTGGAAATAAAATGATTATCAAACGGAAAGGGGAAATTCAAGATGTAAAAATGGAATTTAAATTTATAGACACATTTAGATTTATAAGTACAAGTCTTGACAAAGCAGTGAACAATTTAGCTGATGTCAATAATTGTTATTGTGTTAAATGTAATTCTAAACTTGAAATAATAAATGTTAAATTTCTACCTATTAATGAAAATAATGTTTTAAAATTAATCGCCAACTGTAAAAAATGTGATAATAAAGTAAGCAAACCAGTTGAATACACTAAATTTAAAAATATCATGAAAGAATTTAATAAGGAGGACCTCCATATGGTTTTAAGAAAAGGTGTTTATCCATACAAGTGGGTTGATGATTATCAAAAATTCTATGATGAACTTCCATTAAATAAACCAGACTGGTATACAACTTTAAATGATAAACATATAAAGGATGCAGACCTTAACTTTGCTAAAGAAGTTTATAATCATTTTGAATGTAAAAATTTTGGTGATTATCATGATTTATATTTAAAGTTAGATACGGTTTTATTAAAAGATGTGTTTGACAACTTTAGAGAAACATGTTATAAGAATTATAAATTAGATCCAGTTTACTATATTTCAGCTCCCAATTTAGCAGATTCAGCATCATTAAAAGAAACAGGTCAAATATTAGAATTAATAACAGATCAAAAATTATACGAAACATATGAACGTGGAATCAGAGGTGGAATATCAATGATTCCAAATAGACATGCTATAGCAAATAATTGCTATTTCTATGACGAAAAACAGGGTAAGACAATAAAACTAAGTAAAGAAAAAGCTGAGGAAAAAGGAATATATAATAGTAAAAAACATATTAGTTATATTATGTATTTAGACGCAAATAATTTATATGGAAATGCGTTATCACAACCATTACCAATCGGAAAATTTGTTGGATATAATGAAAGAGAAGATGAAATAAAAACTTATCCAGAACTCAAAAGTTTAAAAATGAAACCTAGCGACTATACTTCAGAAAAGATTTTAAAGTTAAAAGATAATGATACATATGGATATACGTTTATTGTAGATTTAGAGGTTCCCAAAGAACTACATGATAAATTTAAAGACTATCCATTACTTCCAGAACATTACGTACCTGATTATGATGAGTTATCAACATATCAAAAAGAAATAATTGATAATAATATTGGAACGAAACCTAAAAATACAAAATTAATAAATACTCTAAAATTAAAGAAAGATTATGTTATCGATTTCAGAATGTTAAAAGAATGTTTAAGACAAGGAATCGTTTTAAAAGAAGTTAAAAATTATATTAAATTTGAACAGATGGCGTGGCTTAAACCCTACATAGATAAAAATACAGAATTAAGAAAAGAAGCTCAAAATGATTTTGAAAAAGATTTCTACAAACTAATGAACAATGCAGTGTATGGGAAACAAATGGAGAACGTAAGATCCAGGTGTGATGTGAAATTAATCAGAACACTACCTAGTTTCGATAAACATAAAGAATACGAAACCAGAACAATAATTGATGAAGACAACGTTCTTTTATATCGACGAAAAACTAAAATAAAACTTAATAAACCAGTCTATGGTGGTTTTGTTGTATTAGAACTATCAAAATTATTAATGTATAAATTTTATTACAACTACTTAAAAACTAAATACAATAATAAAATTAAGTTGTTAGGAACGGACACAGATTCTTTAATTATTTATGTTGAAACAGATGATGTTTATAAAGACATGAAAGAAAATATAAAATATTTTGATACATCAGATTATTTAATAGATTGGATGCCTCAAAAAAATAAGAAAGTTCCAGGCTTATTTAAAGATGAATACTTAGGAATTCCAATAAGAGAATGGGTTGATATAAGATCGAAAATGTATGCATTTAGAAATGATATAAAAGAAAAAAAGATATGTAAAGGTATAAAAAAATGTAATGTCGAGAAAATGAAATTTGACATGTATAAGAATTGTTTGTTAAATACTATAACAACACAGGAAATAATCTATGGAATTGTTTCTAAGGATCTCAATTTATATACAGTTGAACAGAAGAAAACAGCCTTATCACCATATGATGACAAACGATACTTAATTGATAAAATCAATACATTACCATATGGATATTATAACTTAGATAGTTGTAGTTCATCTTCATAAATACCTTCTTCAATATTATTAACTTTGTAATAATTAACATTAGATTTTAATATCTTAATAATCGTAAATATTTCTGTTGTCCAATTAGTTTTTAATTTATTTCGAAATTGACCTATGTAAGATGAGAGTCTAACTCGATCACCTATTTCAAATTTATATTTCAAGGGAGTAATTTTATAATTATAAACAGTTGTTAACAACTGAGTTTCATTTTTCTTATTAACCTCAATTGGTTTCAGTTTAATTGTTCTATGATATGTATTATTATAAGTCTTAACAATATTTGGTAGCACCGAAACCCATCTAAGATTTTTATATAAAATTGGTTTTAATTTATCTCCTAAAGTTCTATTAAATCTTTCAATTATGGAAGCCTTATTTTCAGTGCCTGTACTATATATTTTAATATTGTATTTATTTAAAATACTTTTAAGATTCTTATTATAGAACTCCTTACCTTTATCAACATGTAACAATTTTGGTCTCCTCTCATTAAATACATTTTCAAAAGCGTTAGCAACCTCAATCCCAGTTTTTGTTTTTAAAGGTACACACCAAACATACTTTGAAAATGTATCAATCACGTTTAAAATATATTTATATCCATCATTAGCCTTTAATAATTGTTTATAATGATTATCAACAGGTTCATGTTTTGTTCTCAAACTATATGAATGATCTTCTAATTTTCCTTTAAGTCTATAAAAAGAGTATAAATCAGCCTGCCAAGTATCATCAATTCATTTTTGAATAAATTTCCTAGTGACAAAATTTTTTCTAGCTGGTTTAAATAACTCTTCAATTTCAATATCTTCTGGCGACTTGGAAATATTATTTTTAACAGATTCACAAACCTTACAAGTCGATATTCTTCTCCAACGTTTATCCTTTTTAATAAATTTAGGAAGATCAATGCTTTTAGTTTGTTTTTTACACTTTCTACAATAATCCATTTAATTATAATTTTATTTTCTTTTTAGAATTAGTTTTTTGCTGTGAAGGGCTAATTATAATATAAAGATTTTTTATCTAACAATTTATGATTTAAAATTGATAATTTACAAAAACAGAAAAAATGTTTACTATAACAAAATTGACTACCTTCCATTTATATTATTTATTTTTTTTTTTGTAAAAAATGTTTTATTTTTATTACAAATAGAGCACTTTGATGTTAACAGTTTTTTATTGTTTTTAGTTATAATGAATTGTGGATTTATATTACCTGTTTTACTTTTACATTTAACACAATATGACTTCATTTATAAGTAGAACAAAATTGATAGAATCTTATATATTCTCTCGAACGGTATTGTTAACAATGTCATATACAAATTCGGAGTAAGACACCATACAAACATAACAAATGGTATTAGGTGGTACTGGTACATCAAAATCAACGTGTAAAAGAATATTGCTTTTGGATTCGCTGGTGTTTTGAGGTTGTCTAGTTAAATCAACAACGAAGAAAGGTTTACCATTTTTAAATTGTTCTGGATTAATATATATCAGAGGTAATTCATTATGAGTTTTAACAAACACTTTCTTGTAGTGAGTTAACATGTCATATGCAATAGAATATTTTTCTTTATCCCAATCTAAATCTAACATCTCCTCAGGATATCGTTTACTATTTACTTCAAACCAAATATTTTTGACTTTACAATTATTAAATTCGCTACAATTTTTATCTTTGAGTCTTTGTTTGACTGAAAAGCAACAAATCCAAATAAAGGATTGTGTATATTTCTATAGATGTTTGTAATATCTAAATTAAGAGTCTTTCCACTAATATTCTTATTCTGAATGCATTGCCACGATCTAAAGCTAAATAAATATTCATTTTTCTGTGATAATTCCTTTAAGTCATTAATTAGTTGAACTTTTGATATATTATCATATGTTATGATTGGTACTCGAATAAGAAATTCTTCAATGATTATTTTTGCTCTTGGATCAGTTGCTTCCTTACGAATAGCAAAATGATCGTCATTTCTAGTAAAAATTAACTCAAAACCACCTTTAAATATTGGATTTTTAACATCTTTGAAGAATCCTAATCCAAAATTAGACAGGTTACCAACCACTGAAAAAGAATGAACGTTCGCTTTGTAATTTGACTCAAATCCTGAATTAATTGTGGGACCATTTCTATCTAGAGAGAAAGATACAATTCCTTTAATTGTACTAGCAACTCCAACACTTTCAATTTGGTCTATTACTTTACTATGTTTCCTAACTTCTATTTCAGAAAATAGAAAAGCAGGAAAATTGTCAATAAGGTGAACAGTATTATTTTGGTCTAATTCATTATTATTATCTTCCCTAACCACCTTTCCGGATATGTAATATTGAAATTGAGATCCTAAAAAATTATCTCCCACATCAATTTTAAAAACAGTTTTTTTATTAACCGTGTTTAAGTTTAACGTTGATATAGGTTGAAAATTTTGATATTCGTTTTTAATAATGTTTGATGAATATTTATCGAAGATTGGTTCCATTTATTAGGAAAAAAAATTTGTAGTAGTGTTTAAAAAAATTAAACATAAGTGTCCACATATGGGCGGATCATTAAAATTTTGATATCTATCATCATTATAATAAAGATTATCCTTTCCAAAGTAATTTACTAACTCAATCGGTGGATTAACATCTCCAAAAGAATCGAAATAAAACTTGAAATCGTCTTTTTTAAACCAAGCAACCCAATGAGATCCATTTTGATTAGAATTATTTACGTTTAATATTCCATATTCATTTTTATTTGGTTCTAATGGTAATTCATTTTTCATAAAACAACCTCGAAAATTTTTAATATTTGCTTAACGGTATTATTTTTTGTTTTTGTTTTTTAAACTCTTTTTTAAACCTTTTCCTTCTATAGTTTTATTATGTCTTTGCTGTTCCTCTAACTCTTTATCTTTAGCTTTCTTATTGATAACGGTATTAGCTATAGCACTTCCTGCTCCGATTAATGATCCTAGAGCACCAATACCTGCTATAATAGCAACGGTAAAAAACCACCTGATTTTATTTGATCATATTTAAGTTCTAATCTAATTCCTGTACCATTATTTTTAGCCTTATTTAATTTATTAATTTGACGTTGATTTAAAATGAATTTATTATTTCCATTGCCAATTTGTTCATTCTTTAATTGAATAGTAACTCCAACTTTCTTTTTATATGCTGAAGAGACTTTCTTTAATTGATTATCATTTAAATTCAACTCCATTTATAAGATAAAAAATTGTATATATTTAATTATTTTAAACCCATTCCAAAAAATCTTTTAAATTTCATAGCATTCGTTGTTACCCAAGCAGGTATCTTTTCATTTAACTTAGAATTTGGATCTAAAACTCGTTCCCAAGCTTTATTTTCAAGAATCTCATCAGCTTGATGTCTTTCCTTAACATTTTTATGATCTCTGTAAAATATGTCATGCTCCATTGCTGCTTCATCTAACTTATCAACAGGTTTATCACCTCTTGCTAACCTTTCATTCAATTTTGTACCAGGACCTAGATAGTTTTTACCTGGCCAATGGAGTTCAAATGGTAAATTATTTATAAAATCATTTAATAATCCTGATCCTTTAATTATTTTCTTAGGTAAACTAGATACATGAGAAATTAAATATTCAATACCTTTAGGAGTATCAATAATATTTTCCATTTCTCTAGCAATTACATGCACAACTCCTAATTTTTCATTGTGAAAATTATTATTGCCAGCTCTTTATTCAGATGCAATAAAATATAATCTTTTAAGTAGTTCATTGAGATTGTCTATATATTTATATTCTATTTGCTTTTCTGTATATTCCTTTATTCCAGAGCCTCTTTTAGTTTTAGGGGTTTCACCCAAATCCTCAGTATAATCCCAAGATAAAGATCTATTTTTAAAAGGTGTTATTGGTAAATTAGATTTTAATTCAGCCCATATAAATTTGATTAAGTTTTGATATTTATTACCTGTATTTGAACGAACTTTTCCTGTGGATTTGTCATAATTTTGATATAAACAATTAGTATCAAACAAAATTCTTTTATAGTTATTGTAGTCGTCTTTAGTATACAATTTTTGATTTGGGGCGTCGGCAGATGTTAGTAATTCCCACAAACCTGTTGTACCAGTATACTTTGTCTCACCTACAATGATATCATTATCTTTGAAAAACACTTCTATATTCCCAATCATATATGCATTTTTAGTTGCATCGTTGTAAATACCATACCGATCTGAAATATTTTTTATATCTCTTTTTGTAGGTACCATCTTTAAATAATTTGAGGAAATTGGACCTAGACTTATAGCATGTGTTTGAGTATCCATATCTTTAGATTCTTTAATTTCTGGTAAAGTTAAAGCTGGAATATTTGGAATTATTTTTTTTATATCAGTATCTGTGTTATTAACAGCTTGTTCAACTTTTTGTAATGCAGTAGTAATAGGAAGGAATTGTTTTTGTTTTTCCTCTAACCCACTCCGATTATTTAGAATTTCTTTTTTAAATGTTTTATTCAAACCCCTTTGTATATTTTGTATTTGTTTAGCTTGTTCAACTGTGATACTTTTAGGAGTTTCAGTAATTTTGATTACATCTTCTTTATTTTGAAAACTTTCAGAATGATTGGGTTTCTTTTGATCATTATGTTTTTATTCACGTTTTAATTTTTCTCTGGTTTTTTTTACTTTCTCAATTTTCTTTATTAAACGTCTCTGAATATTTTCTGTTTCCATTTATTATAAAATATATATATATATATATATATATAATTTAACCAGTAATTTGTGGGTAATGCAGCAAATGAAAGTTTACTTTTTTAAGTTTATTCCAAGCTTTCGGAAATGTTTATTTCCATCATCAGGGAGACTAAAATAAAATAATACCACATATTATGATAAAGTAAGGTAAAATTTTTTAATTACTTACATCTTAATTAAGGTTGTTCATTATGGTGGTATTATTCATTTTAGTGTAAATATACAATGGACAAGCTGAATCAATTACAAAATAATATACACAAACAATAATTACGATATTTTAAAACTAAAAAAATATAAATAACGAAAGATCAATTTGACAATTTGACATGACAAGTAAAATTTTAAATAAATAACAAGTTATTAAAGGTTAGGAAATAAATGTGGATAATGCTATATTTACATAACATTAATATTTTTTAATGTTCAAAGAGTGATTTTTATATTAAATTAGCTCTGTATTATTTAAATTATGAATTTGGTTTGGTTTATTGTCCAAATCCAATAAATAAGAATAAATTTCACTTAAATTGTTAATATCTGTCTTTTTGTTCATAGAATTTGGTTCCTGTGAAATGAAAGCCATCTCCAAGAAAAGTCTTTTATGGTAGTTATTTTCAATGGCTAATATTTTAATTTCGTCATAATTTATATTATGTTGATATTTATTAGCATGTTCAGCCAAAGCACAACGTTCCGGATGCAGTCTGCAATCACTTCTGTGGGAGGAGATTCTACCTGAGATAGGTCTTTGTGTTTGACCAATATAGACTTTATTACATTCTAGACAAGGAATGTTGTATACTACATCTGATAATGATTTTAAGGGGGTTTTATCTTTGAGTTTAGAATAGATTGAGCCTATTGTTAGAACTGCCTTATTGGCTATCTTAATGTTACTATTAATATTTATAATTCTTGATAGTTTAGGTGTGATCTCTTTGATGTAAGGTAAAGAGGTAAAGTGTATGTTATTTTCTTGTGAAACAACTAAATTCATGTTATTGGGAGCTAAGTTCCTTAAATTATTAAGTAGAGCGGTATTTTGGGTATGTGGTGTAAGATTATCACTGTTTTGATCATGGTTTTCAATAATTGGGGTGATTTCATTATTTTGTATGAATTCATTAACTGTATATGATGTACTGTATATAATTTTATTAAGGAGTGATTTTGGATATGAATTGTCAATAAAAAGTTTATAAATGATATCTAGATTCTTTTTATGGAAAGACCGGTCTGAGATTTTCAAAACTCTGTTTTTTATTTGTTTTACTAAATTCACTTTCATAGATTGTTTATGGTAAGAATGATAGTTAAGGTATCTACTTGAACTGCAAGGTTTTCTATACCAATCAATAATGATTTTGTTATCTGGGGTTCGAATGAACTTGGTATCTAGAAATGGAACCGAGCAATTTTCATCTTCCCTTTCTATTGTGAATTGTATGTATGGATCATAGCTATTAAGAGTATTTACTATCTCGTCTAGGCCCCAACTAGGGAGTGTAAGGATAATGTCATCGACATACTTTTTTATAAAAGGTATATTAAAAGATAAAACTGGAATAACTGTGTCCAGTAAGTCATCCATCACATAAGCAGCTAGGATAGGTGAGATAGATGCACCCATAGGGGTACCAAAAGTTTGTTTATAGTATTTGTTATCGAATGAAAAATATGTATTATTAAATAAGAAGGAAATGAGATCTATGAAAGTTGATTGATTAATATTACAATGATTGCTTATGCGATCCCAATTTTTATAGATAGATCTGTGTACTGCATCTAAGTAAACATTACTGAAAAGAGATACTACATCCAAGCTAGCAATAACATGATCATTAGGTAGTGTCATACCATTAAAAGTTTGTGAGACTTCAAAGGAGTCTTTTATAAAATAAACATTATCATAGTCATAGGCTTTTGTTAAGATATCAGTAAGAAACGAAGCAAGAAGAGCAGTAGGGGCACCTATTGATGCTACTATAGGTCTAACTGATAAAGTAGGTTTATGTACCTTAGGTAAAGCATAGAATTTTGGTGATATTCCTTTATAGTTAGTTAGTTTCTTTTTTAAATTAGTATCTATTTGGTTCGTTTCAGCTAAATTCTTAACTAATTTGTTGCATTTTAGCTGAATTGATGCTGTTGGATCATTATTAATTTGTATATAAGAGTTATTATTTAGAATTAATTCATTAGAAAGATTTAAATATTGTTGTTTATTAAGAATTACGGTTATATTACCTTTGTCTGATCTAGTTAGGACAATATCAGGATTATCTTTTAGAAACTTTTTAGTTTTATTGTATAGATTATGATAAAAAAAGTTATTAGAGGTATTATTATGTATATGATTAGTAATAACGTTAGTTGTTCGAGCTATCATGATATTTTTTAAGTGTTTATCATTGATATATGAAGAAATATAATCTATATCAGCTAGAATGCTTTTTATTGAGATGTCACTACCAACCACAGGTTCAATACTAAATTTTGGGCCTAGTGATAAGAATTTTAGAATGTCATCAGGAATTATTTTTTCAGAAAGATTTTTTATCCAATTAGTTTTAGTATTAAGTTTGATTTGTGATTCTTGGATTTTAAGATTATTAATTTTATGTATGTTGTTATTTTTAATTTTATGAAATAGTCTGTTATAATGCCTTTGTTGTTTATGGGCAAAAGTAGTGAAAATAAGTTCATTAGTTTGAGCAATAATTTCTGATTTCAAAGTTAGTAAAGAAGACTCTGATTGCTTGATAATTTTATGGTTAGTTGCGATTTCCACATTTATTAATTTATTTCCTAACCTTCTATTCAAATCTAAAACATTGATATGAACGTTGTGCTTTGGCTGAACATGCTAATAAATATCAACATAATATAAATTATGACGAAATTAAAATATTAGCCATTGAAAATAACTACCATAAAAGACTTTTCTTGGAGATGGCTTTCATTTCACAGGAACCAAATTCTATGAACAAAAAGACAGATATTAACAATTTAAGTGAAATTTATTCTTATTTATTGGATTTGGACAATAAACCAAACCAAATTCATAATTTAAATAATACAGAGCTAATTTAATATAAAAATCACTCTTTGAACATTAAAAAATATTAATGTTATGTAAATATAGCATTATCCACATTTATTTCCTAACCTTTAATAACTTGTTATTTATTTAAAATTTTACTTGTCATGTCAAATTGTCAAATTGATCTTTCGTTATTTATATTTTTTTAGTTTTAAAATATCGTAATTATTGTTTGTGTATATTATTTTGTAATTGATTCAGCTTGTCCATTGTATATTTACACTAAAATGAATAATACCACCATAATGAACAACCTTAATTAAGATGTAAGTAATTAAAAAATTTTACCTTACTTTATCATAATATGTGGTATTATTTTATTTTAGTCTCCCTGATGATGGAAATAAACATTTCCGAAAGCTTGGAATAAACTTAAAAAAGTAAACTTTCATTTGCTGCATTACCCACAAATTACTGGTTAAATTATTAACTAGTCAGCAACGACTATAAACTCTCTTATATATATATATATATATATATATATATATATATATATATATATATATATATATATATATATAAGTAATAGAAAATTTAATAAGACAACATGATATAGACTATAACGTACGTAACGTAGAACGTGACATAACGTAACGCGACATAACGTAGAACGTGACAACGTAACGTAATGTAGAACGCGACATAACGTAACGTGACAACGTAACGTAACATAACGTAACGTAGAACGTAACGTGTTGATTTCATTATGAAACGTTTTCAAACTTGTTGTAAAATTTATTGTTTTTCAAATCGATACAAACGAAACCGTAGTCATGTTCCCAGCCTTGTTTACAAAATGTATAAAAGTCTTTAAGTGTCATTTCTGTTATAAAATCTTCCCAAATCTTTCTGATGTAATGTTGAGACTGTTTGAAAATAATTAGAAAATTAGAATTTGTTCTAATTACTTGTAAATCGACTATACTATAACACTGAGTTAAATAAATACAAGAAATATTTTTTGGTCTAGATCTAACAAAATAATCCTTAATTGTTTGTTGTTTTTCTAAAATACAGTCGTCAAAAATAACTAGACTATTTGGTTTACATTCATCTACATTAATTATATCATCACAGTTATCGTAGAAATGCGATTCAATTTTATCTATTCCAACAAATATCTGTTGCAATTCTTGATAAATTGGTTGATCAATTGATTTTGTAAAAATTAATAAACTTTCATAATAAATCCAATACTTGGTTATAACATTCCATAAAATTGTTGTTTTACCTGAACCTGATTTGCAAATAATCAAACATCTTAGAGGTGTTGGAAATAAATTTGACTGATTCGGTACAATTTCTTTAAATGGTGTTATTTTAAATTTTTCCATTTAATAAAAATATTTTTTTTAATATATTATTGACTGGACTATAGATAAAATAAATAGCCATCAATAAAAAACACGTAAAATAAGATAAAAACTACTTACCAAAAGAAAAAAGTATTACTTTCCACACCTTTTCCCCTCTGCATTTTCTAGGCTTCAGACTAACTTTGGGTGTATTAGAAAGGTTTTGATAATTGATTGATAATTGATTGATAATTAATTGATAATTGATTGATAATTGATTGATAATTATTTAATATATCTTCTAGTTACTGATATACATGTCTTCAAGTTCCATTTCTTCCAGGCTGTTTTGTTCTATATAGTTATCACAATTTGTTATATTATTATTTATTTCACGTATTTCATTTTCCAGAAATTCCATTTTTTCACTATATATTCTTCTTCGATGAATCTTTTGTTTTAGTAAATTATTCTTTTTTCTATATTCAATACCAGAAATTGCCGATTTCATTTCAAATAAATTTTTTGTTTCATTTAAAATATTTTTCGAATTTATAGATTCTTTACATTTTTTTATTCCTGTTTTTAGATCACTTATTTCATTTTGTAATAATTGAATTTCACCATCTAATTTTTTTCTACGGAATATTATTTGATTCTTTGAATTTTGTTTTTGAATTTTTCTTTTATTTAAACGTGCTCTTTTCAAACATAAATCTTCAACATTCGGTTTTCCACTAAATTCACTAATAATTTCACCCATTTTGAAAAGATCGCTTATTTCAGACTGCAACTGAAACTGTATAAAATTAATATTTATAGATGACTAAATTTCTAGATTAATTTACTTTCATCAATCCGGACGTGATTGCAATGGAACGCATGATTTTATACTTCCAACTAGATACAAAATTGTTTTAGCGCGCGATTAAACCTTGAAAATTTTCATCATTACACTTCGAACTCATCATGACAGTGTGCACTCAAACAGTGCATATGCACTCAATAATTATCGCGTTGTGTTTTATTATTAATTTTGTTAGTAAATGGATTCATACTTAGTCAGTGCGCATACACTCAATTATCGCGTTGCGTTCATTAATATATTTCGTTAATTAAATAATAATAATAATAATAATGGATAAGTACCTAGAGAAACGTTTATTTGTTTACAGAAAAAGCTTTAATTATTATTCGCAACTAAGTGTTTTATTATTGATGTTAAAATTATGTTTTAGTGTTTCTGGAATAAGTGGCTATTTATATTTAGCATTATGTTTTATATCTTTGTTCTCTGGTATAACAGAGATATTTGAACGATCTGTTAGACAAAATGAGAGATTAACTGAATACAGGGTGTGCTATAAATTTTATAAACAAATGCTAGATCTTAATAAAGCTCAGAAATTAACCAATCAAGAAATATATTTGAGAGAAAAAGAATTTATTGAGAATATTCAGTTCTTTCCCAGAGAAAAATATTTAAAGCAAGCTGAAATTAATGGATACAATTATATTTAATATGTTGTATTTTTTAATCTTCTTTCTAATTCAGCTAGTTGTCTTTTCGTTACTAAATCATAATCGTCTACTGCATCAAGAGCTTTTACAATTCTACCCCTCACAGAAATAAATGTTGGTGTTATGTTAAGTCCACTTAATTTGTTTTTGACACCTTTCATATTAACCTCAATGTGTTCAACTCGTTCGTCTAATTCTGTTAAATCATTATCTGTAATATCTGTTATAATATTCTTTAAATATGTGTTTAATTGCTCCAATTCTTTAATTTTCTTATCTATTTGATTAGTAGGGGCCCCGGATTTTTTAAGTTCTTCAATTTGTTTATTAAGTTTAACAACATCTAATTGTGTTAATTTTTTCAGACTATTCTTATTAAGTCTTTCTAAATTTCGTATTTTATTAATAAAGGTAGTTTGATTGTTTTCTAGATTAATTGTTCGATTTGTTAGTTCTTTTAAATCATCAATAGTTATTTCAATGATAGCTTCTTCTAATTCTCGGCTTAATTTATTCAAATCTTCTGTTTTTAATTTGAGCTCTTCAATTTTTTTGTTGACGTCATCTTGAGATGCTCCTTTTAGTTTTAGTTTTTCAATCTCTTGTTTGGGGTCTTCAAGTTCTTGATTTTTAGAAACAATATTTGAATTTTTACTTAATCTTCGGTTTTGTTTTTTCTTTACTATATTAATCTGATCACTTAAACTGTTAATTTGAGTTTTAACATTATTTATTTCAGTTAATGGTAAACCATGTTGTTTTAATTGATCTATTTCCGCCTTAATATTTGAAAGATCTGTGTTAGAGTTCGAACCAACTGAATATCCATAAACATCCATTTATAAATAAAATTTTTATATTAAATGATACTAAAATTAAAAAGTAACAAGTCTGTACTGACTTATTATTTTGAGACACATTTTCCAACAAATGGTCTCAAAGTTGGTCTATTGGGTTTCTATTCAACGAATCTGATAAATAATGTTACAAATAAGAATAATAAAATTTATTATAACGGAACTTATTTAGCTATTCCAGAAGGACAATATAATTACACATCACTTAGAACATATTTAAATAAATATGGATTTGATTTGGTTCAAAATGGGAATAAAATAGAAATTAATTCTCATTATCAAATAATGGAATTCTCCGATAGTTTATCACATTTATTAAATAGTTCGAAGAAATTTATTTCTGTTGAAACAATCAATATTCACTGTAATTTGGCTAATGGAATGTTAGTAGAAGGTGGTAAGTTTATTCATAGAGAAACCGACATTATCTCTTGTTTTAAACTGAATTCTAATTTTAACAATTTGATAATTTATGAACCCATCCCTGTATATTATCCAATTCAGTATAATAATATTTACAAAATTGAACTCAGAATATGTGATGAAAACGATGAATTAATTGATTTTAATGGAGCTGATATTACAGTAATCTTAGAGTTAAAGTAGTTTATAAAAAATTTTTCTTTATAAATGAGTTGTCAAAAAGTATGGGATGAGATCTCTAAATCTCCTGTTATAACTGAGGAGTTTATAATTTTCTTTCAACAGGAAGTAAATTGGAACTTAATTTATCGTTATCAAAAGCTCAGTGAACATTTCATGAGAACTTATTTAAATCGAGTTAACTGGAGTGTTGTTTCTAAATATCAAGTTTTGAGTGAAAATTTTATTGATGAATTTAAGGAAAACTTAGATTGGGAATATATTTGCAAGTATCAAAATTTATCTTTAGAGTTCATGAAAACCCATAAACAATATTTGGATAAAGACAATGTTGAATTGTATCAATATGTTAATGATGCTTTTTTAGCAGATCTTAAAAATTAGTTTTATAAACCTACATCTCGCAAAAAAAAATATATATTACATTTGCCCACATACTATTAGAATTATTCATTGAAATCTATTTTACATTTTAATTATTGTGCATCTGTAATCAATTAATTCAAGGTTATCTCGATTCATTTTATAATACGAGAATTGTGGAGTCGATGATCTATTTATTATAACTGACGTAGGTCAGATAATTATAGAACTTCAATGATTGTATAACGTTGTGTAGATATATATAGACATCAAATTTACGGTACAACTTTTATTGTTTATTAAATATAGGAATGATTTTTTGTGCACTAAATTAGATTAGGTTTTTTATACCGAAAATGTATGTGCAACATTTGTGATCTCTCTCTCTCTCTCTCTCTCTCATTCTTTCTCTTTCTTTGACTACCCTCTCAAGCCTTGTTAGTTTTCGATACCAGGATTTCTCCAATTTCTGTTTTTATATACTAAGAGTGTGGGTCTTCGATTGGAGATCGAACTTGGGACAGAAGCGGCACTTTACATACTACTATTATTTGACAATTCATTCTTGCAAAAAATCGCAACTCCCCACATTTTTTGACATTTCTTAAATATACAGAGATAAGCTTGTAACCTTCAATGTTGATTATTCCATCCTGTCCTTCCTTTAGCCAATGTTCAGACATACAAAAAATATCTACATTATGTTTAAACATCTCAATTTCCAGAACATCGATTTTGTTTGATATACTTCGCACGTTTTGATGATAAACAGTTAATGTCTTAGTTTTTCTTATATTTGTATTCTGTAATTGTTACTGATTTTTTATTTTTTGTTTTTCCATATTTACCTTATGGTGATAAACGTTACAGCTTTTGACATCGAAAACAGTGATCAACATTGAAATTACAGCCTAATTTATCATTAGCTTCCACACAGTTAATACATTTAAAAGAAACGGATGTACAATTTTCCATGCCATGATCATTTGTACCGCACTTAAGACATAATTTGGCTTTACACTCAATGGCTTTATGACCATAACTGCCACAATTGAAACACCTATATACCCGCACATAGTCAAATACCCTACATGATGGAGCCCATCCAATACTAACACATCCTTCACTAAGAAATTTTGCACGAGTCTCAGGGTTACACTCAACGATTGCCATATATCTGGTTATCATCTTTTTTATAACAATTACCTCTAATTTATCATCTTCTTTCAAGAATGAATTTTGTTTATGTAGATATTCAATCAGCTTTTCTGGAGATAAATCTTCATCGAAGTCAACAATTTTTATGCAAGGATTTTTTTGATCTGGTGTATTAATCAAATAATTTTTACCTAATTTCTTCTCAGCATCTCTTTTAAGTTTATCAGTTTCCTCTTTAGTTTTGCATTTAATAAGCACTCCACCATCTTTTAGGTTCCTAATTTGAGTTATACCAACCTCCAAGTCAGCCGGTTTCAGTTTTTTTACTAGAAAATCTTTGGTTTTACCACTATCTTGTTTCACTTTTGGTTTAATAACTACGGCTTCACCTACTACTATTTTAGCATACGACTTTCCTGTGCTTAAATTTTGTTCATTACTATCTGGCGTTTTATCTATTTTACATTTCAACTCTTGTAACTCCTTCACAATTCTATTTTTAAAATTATCAAAATCTCTATTGAAACCCTTTACAAATTCAACAAAACTTAAACACGAATTGCAAAACCATTTAAAGCTCACAATATTATTAAATGTATTAAAATCATTTGTATTTATTTTTACACATTTTAAGTGGTAGACATTTTCACACGGGCCAGCACATTTTATGTAATTATCTGCTTGAATTACCATTAAAATTTTCACAATTGTCTACTGGTTCTAACAAAGATTCAAAGTCTGCATAAATTACAAACGGCACTTGTAATTATTGTTTTTCAAAGTTAATGAATGTTAAAATATTTTCTGGTTTGAATTGGCCACTTATTTTTTTTATTTCAGTTGTTGGAAGTTCTGTGTATACATGTGTACAATCATGTTCTTCATGAGCTTTTAACTTGTTTATAGTTGTAAAAGATTGTAAACAACCATCACAAATATGTATTTTTTCAGTATTCTTTGTTTTCTGGCTTCTAACAAGTCGAGACAAGTCGGTAATAGGGCAGTAGTGATTGTTTCCATCTGTATCTGATACAAGCAATAAATTAACGTGTGTTGATTGTCGTTGTGAAGTAAAATGTAGTGGTCCCACAATTTCATATATGTTCTTACAATCTTTGTATTCCAAATACGTTTACTGAAATGTTATTCATATTCTCGAATTTTTTTATGTCTTTCAGTTTTACTGGAAAATCAATACCTTGAAAATCTAACAGAGTATCGTAGTGGGGGTATGATGATGGGTTTTTGGGATCACCCTCCGCAGGAAAAATTGCTGCATTTATGGACCAAGCAAAACAGGCGTTATCTTGATTTTCAATATTTAGGACGTCATTTTTATTATTTATTGATATAGAGAGCTCTATGTATGAAGAAGCAGCAATACTATTAAATCGGTTTATGTTTACATCTAAAAACATTATTTCCTGTAAACTCCAATTTGAGTCTTTCGTTTGGAATTCTGATGCTTGAGTCATAATGTCATGTTTAAATTCTTCATAGACTTCTTCAAGGTTGGATGAATATGAAATAATTTTATTTTCCGTATTCATGGATTTAATATCACTCATTTATTTATCTGGTTTAACATATATCCCAAATACTTCCATATTTACTTTCAGGTTTGTGTGAAGTTGCAAATAATCACTGATTTTATTTAAAACTTTGTTTGATATTATTTAAAAAGTCATTGTAATTGATTTTGTTTTTATTCGTGTTAGAAAATCTGTATGATGCGATACGATTTTTAAATGCGTAAGATAGTTTACTAACACCATTGTCGAGTACTTCTGTCAATTGGTTTTATTCTCTTTTTTGGAATGGGGCACATGCAATCTACATCCCGTTGGTGCCGCTTCAGATTAAATTTATTTAAAAATACTTTACTGCACTTGTTACACTGCTACACTCACAATATTTTTGAAACTAGAGAGTTCGATGAAATGCAGACTTCTTTAATAATGAAATGAGAAACCAGTTTCTAAACAGTTGTTTAACTGGTTTTGTGTACCTGAATTTTAAAACGTGGGTAAGGATATGATTAAAGGTTAAACAAACGAAGGTTAAACAAATTAAGGTTTATTCAGTAAAACATAATAATGCTGAATCATTAAACATATTTCGTTTCGGGTAGTAGAGCGCATGACTATACTTTTTGATTGACTCCTGATTTTTTCTTTTATTTCTTTAATTATACGTTTTTCATCTTTTTTATATAACCCTTTCGATTTGCATATAATGTTACCCTCTCCATTATAAGAATTATTTACGTTATCATTTTCAGACAAAGCTACAATCCATGCAGCTGATTCACAATTGGGTATTTCACAGCTTAGTTGATTACCATGCTCGCCATCATTCTCATTAAGATAAAATTCATCAAATTCCATGAAACAGATTGGGTTACTAATTATGATTGGAACCTCCATATCAATGGGTTCATTTAACCAATAAGCGGCTACGACTGTTGGATATCCATAACCCTCAGAAACCGCAGACCATATATAAATTTTAATATTTTCACAATTACATTTCTTAATGGCTAGTGCCAATCGGTTTATCTTATATTCACATATTTCATACTTTTTACCGCAACACTCGAAAGTAACCTCAATACTATGATCCCACCCCATTATTAATAATGAAGTTTTCTTAACGCTTACCTTTTATTATATTACCCCTACTCCCACTAACTAAATAAAAACCTATTTAATTAAAATCTTTTATTTTTTTATAAATCTTATTTCTATGATTTACATCTTAAATTGGATTAATAATTTTTGCAGTTTCTTGAATACGATAATCAAACCTAATTCTGTCTATTATATCACATCTTCTAGAATCTCTGTAAGCAAAGCCCCAGGCGATCATGTGGTGGACTTCATTTTGATCTTCTCTAAAAGTTACTCTCTTCATAGTGTAACTTGACAAACCGGACCCTCACCTAGTTTTGCAAATACTTATAACCTTGGCCTAAATTTCGTCTAGTGGATACCCACGAAGTGATGCTAAAACCCCCAGAATTACGTTTAGAGTTCAATGTAGCTGTAATGGAGGAAGAACAAAGGAAACACCGAGATTAATTTTGAATACTGTTTATTTAACATTTATTCTTTTGTACAGCCGAACATTTAGATTATTTACCATTTTTAGGCTTAACATTATGTTTATGTAGGCTTTCTAATGTGTCATTTCTAACCTCAGAGCTTCTAGTTCCCATAACAGGGTAAAATAAAAGTCGGAAGTACTTTGGTATGTTTGTTTGTCTTCTAATATACAATCACACGTTTCCACGGAACTACTGAATTACGCATTGTCTAATAAAAGGGAGTACCACGGTAGCACGAGGAGTGTTGTGAGATCTAAAATATTGTGTTGAATTGAGAACCTCTTCCTTTTTTGAAGTCGGTTAAATTTAATATTTCTAATATGTGTAAAAACCGGAGTATAGATTTACCTCACCGTGCGTCGCGCCTTTCTCTAATATTCCAACGCCGTAATTTACCGACATACTCAGTCCTGTATGGACAACACTAAACGGTCGATCGAAGAACACCTGATATAAAGGGGGATGCCCGTCAGGCCCACTTTTGGGGTATCTCAGTAGAGATCCATCCAAGCCTCTATCAGGCTTTAATTTACATAGCCGCAAGGAAAATACCATTTTTAGGCCCTTACTATAGGTCCCTGGCGGTCTATGGTGGCCTAAAGGCGTCTTTTTTGGTACGATGCTCTTTTGCTCTGTCGATTGACAAATCAGTGTTATTAATCACAGTTCTGAGGATACGTTAGCTAGTCCACAAACACAATTTCACCTATTTATTCTAAATAAACAACAAACATACCGACTACTTCCGCGTAATGTCCCGCTAAAGATAGGTGGGTATGTACAAATAAATACGACCCCCCTCAATATTCATGATTTTACCCGCCGCTGTACATATCTCCTTTTTCCCGAAAATTCGATACACAAAACTAAAACTCCGTACTACGGCTAAAATGACACATTTGTCTACCCAATTTGGTTTTACAAAGAACGACAGAAAACATATTTTTTTAAACCCCAAACTAACTTTAAAATATATACCAATCCAGGCATTTACCCTACTAATCTACATCTGTTTGCCATTTAAACGTTAAATCGAAAGTGCTTTTTATCTTTACTAAAAGGGGCAGGTACTGCTTACAGACAACCCAAACTTTACAATTCGGCCCTTTGGCCATAAATCTAAATAACTTAATTTATTACTGGAGAGCATTGACCGACTATACAACAATTAATATTTATGACAACAACATCACTATCGATTCTCTAAATAACATAATTTAGCACAATATAAAACCCTATAATTTTTCCCACAATAAACGTTGACCAATGAATACCAAAAATATGACAATAACACACAGACGCGAATGTTCCCGCTAATGAATATAAAAGTAAATAAAGTGATACCTGTGACCTATTAATGTTTGTCTAAATTCTCCCCCGGAATATCTGAATATTAATTACTAGTTTGATTACTTTAATAGTGCGATTATCGTTTTAATTCTACGTAGAAGAAACCTTATAGAAATAAAAGTATACCGCTGACAAAAAGGTCTACCGGGCGTAAGCTCGTCGGATCAGCCAGAAGGGTGACGAAATCCACTACGAACGTCGCCTAGAGTAGCACTTTTAATCATTTAGTAACATTTTATAATGTTGAATCGGAGATATAAAATATCTGGCGTTTAACTAGACTAGTGAGGTATCAACAGTATTCGTTACGCCAATATTTTAGTCGCTCGTTAGATACAACCTTACAAAACAGTTCTAGGAGCGAAATCTGGTTCTACTCGACGTATATCTGCTTGGTCAACCTGACTAATATCTCCTTTTACTTATATATAAAATATAAGAAAAAGGTGGTCGTCCTAAGGACAACTGGATACCTATGCAGAAGCCGTCGTTTATAGAAACTAATTTCTCTACTCCGTCGATATCTTTTATTTCCGTTCTCAAAATATAACAAAAGCCGCTGCCACCGTAAGGGTAGCGATATCTCTCTTTAATTATATTTGAAGAATATAAAGAAAAAGAAGTCACCGTAGCGGGACATGGATATTTGCGTATTTTTGTCAACTTGACTCGGTGAAGAAGAAAAAGTTAATGTTCCTCCAGCCCACAAAAACCCGGGTATTTATACTTAAATTTCCCATATACGCCAATGTATTGGAAAGAGAACGACTATGCGTTCGGGCATAAAGACTATAAAGCCCTGTATTAATTCCTGAATATAGCCCTATCGGTTACATCTGTTTTGTTCTAGCGACCGTTAGAGTTTACGCGTAGATATTTCTTTTCCCAGAAGTAATTAAACGGCGCCTACTAGGCGGGATGCTGGGATGTTGTTTGAATTCGAAATAAAAATTTGGATATAATATGTAATATATAAGAATTATTTAAATTAATTATCAACCCCCGGTTGTCGGATTTCAATAGTTGTAAATCTTTTTTCAACACCTCGGGGTGTAGATATATCAATTTTAAAGCCATTTCATAAACCATTAAATTTATACTTTTGATAGGTTCCATTATTTGGAGACCGTCGTTAACAATATCAACGCTATTTTTAACACCTAGTTGAAGAACTTTTAATGAGCTTGCAAACTCTTGATTTCTTAATAGATCAAATGATATGTTATTAAAGGTAGAATATGTCAAAGCTTTGAAATACTGCACGATCCCAAATAAATGTTAGAACCTCCAGTAAATATTCTGATGGTATTGGATTTAGAAAACTGTTTAAATTCCAAAAAAACTTTCCATGATCAATCGAGTCTCTAAATGTGGATTATTTTAAAGAATCATTAATTGTGTTCTCGTAAGAGAGAAAATCTTGCCACTCCTTTTCATTAAAGATTACTGAATCTTTATTGTTTCCAGATATCACAACACACTGTGAAAAATTATTATTGTGAGATAAACATACTACAACGTGTTTATTTTGAAACATTCAAATAAAACTTTTTTTCACCAACAAAAACATCGTTTTTGCGATTTGAAAACATTTTGTACTGATGTTTACTTGTGAGTGCAACTTCTTTTAATATACCTTTATTCATAGAGGTGGGGGGTGTGCATTAAAAAAGATATTTATATAAAAGCAATTTTTCAAGACATTCACTATTAAAATGGGGCTATATGCATATATCAAAGTTGATGGTGATTTTGTAGATGCTTACAACTGTACTGGTTATTTCTATAAAAATATACTAGAAACAAATTCAATAAATTTTCAACAATAAATGTTTACAGGTGGAGAGCTATGGAAAACTACCACATCTTGTTATCAAAATACATGAAAATCTGTACGATGATATGACTGTGACTATGACTATGATTATATGACTGGTCTGATTTGAGTTAATATGAACATGCAATGGTTAAGAAAATTGATTTAAATAATTACGCTCATAAAAATTGTAATAAACTTATTGTAACAATTAAATTAGATTATTTATAAATATTTGCACTTTTACTACCCTTCCTATAAATAAACTTGTTCTGGCTTATTTGTATTTTTCCTAATGTCTAGACAGGCGTCTTAAGGTTATTAAACTTATGCCAAGGCATTGTCTCTATATTTTTTAAACCAGGAGGTCGTCAAACTAGTTTCTGAATATGGAGGCTATGAAAGGTTAATAGCATGTCTGCCCATGACTGGTTTCCTCCAAAGTCCCCCCTCATCATATAAAAACCAGCTCATCATTGCCACATACATACTTTCTTACTAAAACTGGTTCATTAAAACCGGTTCATCATTGCTACATACACTTTCCCCCTACTATACAATGTTCTACATTAAACTAAACTCGGCGCTGATACGTCGGCTATTTATATTAGTCTAACTCCGCTACTGGAAGATACGAGAGGCTCTCGAACATTCCTTTTTAGGATTAAGCAGCACTCTCCGCCATTCCAGTCGCTTCCAGTGCATCAGCGGCAGACATTCCGTTGTATTCTTGTACATTCGCGACGCGGTCCGGCTGTTTCCACACATCAGCGTTGCTTCGATCACGAGTTGATTGCGTGCGTATACAGGGTCGGATTAGGAATTCATGACAATACCTTGTTTTTAGTAAAGATAATCATCTCTTTTAACTTTCCAAGTACCTAGACTGAAACGTTTTTCACAAAAAATGGTTCCTAGAGACAGACTAATAGTTATAAAACTATACATTTTCATTTAAAACTTCCATGAATTTTATCGGTCATATAATTTCATTAGGTATATTTATGTAATTACGCACTACAAATGTTTCGATATAAGCCATAATCATATTTGGAATGTTAATTTTAAACTTGTGACTATACCTAATAAAATTATCTATAAAACCAACAAATTTTTTTATTGAAAATATACAGGGTGTTTCAAAAAGGTATGTCATAAATTATTCCACAGATTACCAAAAAATAGTGGATTTGGCTATATTTCCCTATATCAAAAACTGGCTCCTAACAAAGTTACAGGGCGTTAAACTAACATTCAAAAAAATTTTTTTTTTGTAAAAAGTTTGCTGTTGCGAATTTTTCTTTGAAATTTTTGCCAGTGCTGTAGATTTGATGGCCCAATATTCTAAGGAAAAAAAATTAAAGCGACCCCTTTAAAAAAAAAATTGGGGGGTTGGGTACCTTTTATTTTTTTTGTCATAAAGAAACTTGCTTTATCGATCTAAAAATCAAAAAGAACTATGAATTTTTAATTTTTTTTATAGCAAAATGAACTTTGTATCTTTCTTAGTTAACGAGCTATTTACAATTTTTTAACTGAATATCTAGAGCAATTCGTCCGTCCTGGACTTAACATATCAACAAAACTAAGAGTAGGTCAGGAGTTATTGTACAAAAAATGCATATAAAAATCAGTAGTGTGCCTAGGGCTGTGCTTGAGCCGCCCCTGCAAAAACTACCTCTTTTATTTATATTTTTGTATTCAAGAAGGAGAAGGACATGTTGAACATTTACTAAATTAAATAGTTTATAAAATATGTATAATAATTATTGTCAAGTGTTTATTTATAATTGTTAATTTTTTGTTGTTTAATTAAGAAAATAATTTTTTTAATTACTATTAAATTTAATAAATACATTTCAAACTGACGTATATTTTTATCAGTACCATGGTGAACTCAAGGTGGCACACCATTTTTATGGCGTCAGTAAAGGGGCAGCACTGATTCTGGCGCAATCCTTATGTAAATTAACATGGAAAATCGCTAAGGTTCATTCTGGCAATTTTTGTCGCTTTCAAGGGCACGCATCGAAGTTCGAAGTCTGGGTTATCAGTAAACATAATAACGTTTGATAACGTCGAGAATCCAAGATGGCGGCAATAGTTGACGTAAACAATGAAAAATATACGAGGTAAATGAAAAGTCAGAAGGGCCTTAGCGTATATCTCAGCTATCGTTGGTCCGATTTAAACGGGAAAAATGATATTACGTAGAGAATGATGAACGTTGAATATAAAAATCATGCGCAATGCCACAAGGGCCTTAGCGTGTATCTTCACTGCTATTGGTCCGATTTAAACGGGAAAAATGGGGTTATGTAAAGAGCGTGATATAGATTAACGTCGAAAAGAAAAAATCATGCGCAATGCCATAAGGACCTTAGCGTATATCTCAGCTATCGTTGGTCCGATTTAAACGGGAAAAATGATATTACGTAGAGAATGATGAACGTTGAATATAAAAATCATGCGCAATGCCATAAGGGCCTTAGCGTGTATCTTCACTGCTATTGGTCCGATTTAAAAGGGGAAAACGGCATTACGTAAAGAACGATTAACGTAGAAGAGAAAAATCTTGTGCAATGTCAAAAGGGCCTTAGCACGTATCTTCACTGCTATTGGTCCAATTCAAACGGGAAGAACGGCATTACGTAGAGATCGTGGTATAGATTAACGTCGAATAGAAAAATCCTGTACAATGCCACAAGGGCCTTAGCGAATATCTCAGCTATCGTTGGTCCGATTTAAACGGGGAAAACGGCATTATGAAGATAACTCAGTATTGATTGACGTTGAATAAAATTTTTGTGTAAAGCCAGAAGGGCCTTAGCGTATATCTCAGCTATCGTTGGTCCGATTTAAACGGGAAAACAGGGTTATGCAGAGATCGTGGTATAGATTAACGTATAAGAAAATTTTTATGTAGAACGAAAAGCCAGAAGGGCCTTAGCGTGTATCTTCACTGCTATTGGTCTGATTTAAACGGGAAAAACGACATTACGTAGAAAATGATGAACGTTGAATATAAAAATCATGAGCAATGCCATAAGGGCCTTAGCGTGTATCACGTGGTCCGATTCTAAAGTCCATAGATCAAACAGAAAAAGATGGTTTTGTTACGTTTCGTTACGTTACGTTTCGTTACGTTACGTTTCGTTACGTTTCGTTACGTTTCGTTACGTTTCGTTACGTTTCGTTACGTTTCATTACGTTTCGTTACGTTTCGTTACGTTTCGTTACGTTTCGTTACGTTTCGTTACGTTTCGTTACGTTTCGTTACGTTTCGTTACGTTTCGTTACGTTTCGTTACGTTTCGTTACGTTTCGTTACGTTTCGTTACGTTTCGTTACGTTTCGTTACGTTTCGTTACGTTTCGTTACGTTTCGTTACGTTTCGTTACGTTTCGTTACGTTTCGTTACGTTTCGTTACGTTTCGTTACGTTTCGTTACGTTTCGTTACGTTTCGTTACGTTTCGTTACGTTTCGTTACGTTTCGTTACGTTTCGTTACGTTTCGTTACGTTTCGTTACGTTTCGTTACGTTTCGTTACGTTTCGTTACGTTTCGTTACGTTTCGTTACGTTTCGTTACGTTTCGTTACGTTTCGTTACGTTTCGTTTCGTTACGTTTCGTTACGTTTCGTCACGTTTCGCGTGACCAAAAGGACCTAAGTCTCGGCGGCATGTCACCAGGTACAAAATGGTCAAAAGGATCTTAGGTAGACAAACGGAAAGATAGACAAAAATACAGATAAAAGGAGAGACAGACGGAACGAGGAGACAAATATACGGTATAAATTGACATTACATCGCTAAGTAAGTAAACAATGTCAAAATGCTAGGAAGGGGGGAAACCAAAAAGGTATAAACTTTGGAGGAAAACATACTAAGAAATCATACAGAGAGCAGTAAAGGCCTAAGATGATGTAGAAGTCACTGAAGAAGAGGGAGAGCAAAACGTTGAAAACGGGACACAATCGGATATTCATAGAAAATCAAAGAAATCCATGGAAAATCATAGACAACCTCATTAAAATTTATTGTTACGAGAAGCCAAAATGACCCAAGCATTGAATAATACTTATAAGTCATGTAGAGAGCAATACACGCCTAAGACTAAGAACAAAAAACTACTGAAGAAGAAGAAGAGGAAGAGTGAAACGTTAAAAGAGTGATATTTGTAGAAATTGATAGAAAAAAGAATGGAAAAACATAGAAATCTTTAAAGAATACACGGTGCTGCATTACCAAAGGAGCCATAGTTGGTTAGTACAGAAAATGTAATAACCAAGGAGACATTACTTTTCTGGATCAATGAATACGGGAAGGTAGCAGTCAAAAGTTCAGTATTTGAGAATAAGTCTAAGAAGTCGTATTGTTCGTATTGTAGTCATACATCATCGTCGTTTCCTTATTACTTACAAGTACAATAAAAATACTCTACGTTTATTGTCGATGGTAAAAAGGTAACAAAATACTCTTCGTCCATTATCGTATGTGATATGTAAACCTGCGCAGTACGTTATTGTCGTGTCATCGTCTTAATCTTTATTAAAAAATAAATACAACAATTACAATATACCATCTTCGTTTGTACTCGATTATTTTCGCATTTAAGATTTTCAACCTGGAAAATCATCTGTCAAACATTTATTATTACCATCTCTTTTTTTCAAGCTATCAACCTAAAAAATATCGCAGCTATCCAACCATTGTCATCTCTACAGGTTTTCGTATGTCTATTCAATATTCTTTTTAACCTAAAAATATGACATCTGTCATCTGTCACTATTAAAAAACGTTTGTACTCACTTTTTTCGTATATTATTATTTAGTTTCAGTATTTTTGCATCATCTTCTCGTATGACTCGTTAAATCCAATAAAAAGGCCTCATTCATTTTTAGAAAGTAATTATCGATTGCTTTTATATTTAGCATTTCTATCCTAAAAATCTGACATGTGTCTTTCGTCACTAATAAAAACGTTTGTACTCACTTTTTCCGTATATATTTTATTGTTTAGTTTCGGTTTTACATCTTCTATCTTAAAAATTATGGCATCTATCATAAAAAATCCAATATAAAAAGTCCCATTCTAAGACATTTAAATACACTTTTTCATTAATTACTGACATTTCAGTATGGTATCTTCGCTTATATTGTATCTTTCATTATCCTAAAAATATGACATCAGTTGTTTTTTCAACCCAAAAAGATAATAGCTATCGTTAAAGACATCTGTAAACCTTTGTACTCACTTTTCCCCTAATTATTGACATTCATTTGTTACGATATTCGTACTTATTTAGTTGCTGCATATTTCTAAAAAATAAGACATCAGTCAGTAAATCCGGTTAGTATCAGCACCACTAGGTTATTTTATGCTATCTTCCATCTATGCTATCTTCATAGTATTCTCATTTTTGTTTTTAATTACATCTCTCATTAAATCCATTAGTATTAAAACGTTTGTACTCACACACATTTTCGTTTTGTTTTTAAAAGATTTCTATATAATAATTATCGCTGAGACGTTGTTCAAAGCAATATTATTATTTCTTGCGGTTACATATCCTGTAAAAACTCAACATATTGTTAGATATCTACGATGTATTATGCGACAAAAATATATATACAGGGAAATATCTATATAAAAGTATACACAGTGTAATAACAAAATTAATTATAAAGGCTACCGAAAATGTTTTAAATACATACGTTTTGAAAACATCAAAAATAAGAAAAAGAAAAGAAAATATCTATTGGCAATCTGTAGACAGATATCAATACCAATGCTAATAAATGTAAGTTTTCAATCAACAAACTCTTATTTACTTTTTGTACGACTAATTCTAATGTTAGATTTCATTCAAAGTAAAACAAGTATAATTTTCTACGGTCAAAGCTAAGTTTTCATTCAACAAGCTCATGCGATATGAAGAGTATGAAGGACTTATACGAGAATATTTATAACAAAACATGGAGCTTAAATCATATAAAATGACAGATGCATCTTCAAGTATCATTGTCAAAAAAAAAAGTTTATATTTACTAGAACATTTTTCGCAGGAAGTCACTAACGTAAAACAGAATCCTTCCTGATATAAAATCATATCAAAACATTAAGTTAAAAGATAAGTTTTGGTAAAGCAGCATTCTACAAATATTAATGACGTCAAATTTTATATTAGCAGAAGTTTTTATAGAAATTGAAATAATAAAACTAGGGTTTAGAGGAACAATTTCTACATTCGATTGTTCCTTTAAGGTATCTTGCAACATTGTTCATTAATGATTTCAAACAGCAAAAATCGTCGAAAACGCCGAAAAACGCCAAAAAATGGCAAAAACGTAAGGTGTATGCTTCTACAAGTAGAAATCACATCAGCGTCGTTCGTTTTCGTTCATTATCATATCGTAGTTACCATTGTTTCGATATTTAAACAAAGATATATCTGAAGACGAGCTGTAGATATATTCAGGTGAAAAGGTTTAGGAAATTTAATAAGCAGTTGATACAGAATAATATCGTTTTCTGTTCAACTCTAAAGCATGAGCTCTATAAATTCTATTATATTTTAAAAAATAGTACGCAGGAATAATAACTATAAAAAAGGATATTAATGTTATCAAGAAAGTTAATGCCTTACGTTACTTAAGAAAAGCGTAAAGACGTTAAATCTGGTTAATATGCACAAACAAAAACCAAGATAAAATACGAGGGCATCTCTCTACATACTCAACGCATTTGAATATTTGTAAATCAGAATTATAATACCTACATTACAAAAGTATATGTCTAAATCCATATCTTTATTGCTATTGGACCGATTCAAACGGAACAAACGGCTCAGGTGTAGGAGGAGCAACATAGATTAACGTTGAAGACAAAAACCATGTGCAAAGTTAGAAGGTCCTAAGTATCGGCTATTATCGGATAGAATTAAACAGGAAAAAATTACATTGTAACGAAAACGCGACGTAAATTAACGCTGAAGAGAAAAATTAGGCGCAATAGCAATAATACCAAAAGTCCATATGGTAAATAAATACTTAACCAATGAACCTGACAATAATAAATCTTGATATAAAAAGCTGGCATACTATTTGACAACGGTAGGCATTTGATTGGACTCGAATTATCTTCTTAGTTCCTCGTTTGTTTATTCTGTAACTTAAAAAACAATCAATGACTTAGAAAGGTACTAAGCAAATTTCTTTTGTTACAACTGTCATTCGGTGTTAAACACCGCTCACCTTTATTAGTATTGATCATATTTGTACTAAATTTAAACTGGTATTACGTCATTCATTGTATCTTTTTGGTATTTTTGGAATTATGACTCATATTCTAGCGAATTCTAAAGTAGAGAACAAAAGGACTTAGGTGTGTATCACGTGGTCCGATTCAAACGGAAAAACGAGGGAGGGGGAGAAATTACCGATGAAGAGAAAAAATACGCGCAGTGACCTACGCCTATTATTGATTATCGAGATGACTAGCGAAGAGAATAAACATAAAACTGAAGAGTTTATAGAAAAAGTTCAAAAACTTAGAAGAGATATAAGATTTTACGAAGATAAAATTTTTTTTTGTAAACTATCTAATAGTAACTAACTGTATTTAATATTACTAAAGGCATATATGATGAAATAACTTTTAACAATAGAGTTTATTTGTAGATTATTTGGAGCAAATGTATGATTAAAGGAAAATTATAGCAATATCATTAAGAGGACGTTGCTGAAACACTATTACAGGTAAAGCTAAAATAATTATAATATTTTGTTAAATTATTAGTGGAAAATAAAACTATATATTATTTATAAAGATTTATTAACAATTAATAAACATTGTATTGTAAACAATAAAAATATTCCTTATATTTCTAGAATTAACAATATGAAATAATAGTAAATTCCAGTGGGTGGATCCACATTAACATTATTGATCAAATAATAACTTCTGGACAGAGAATGATTAGTCCCAGGAAATAAGTAACGTTAGCCATCTAACAACTTTATATGTTTCGATAAAAAGAGGCCATTATCATAGTTACGTTTAGATTGTAACTACCCGGTGCTAGAATGGGTTGATGATACTTTTTTTGGGAATCGTTGGCTGGTTTAAATGTACTTAACAGGTATACGTTCTATACTTAATTCACTTTTTCTAAATTCGGAATCTGCTTGGTAGTCGTAGAAAACTGCTTCAGCTTCATGTTTAACGGCATCACATGCATGTTTTTTAACTTTATAAGATGATAATCACATGGATATATTATGATCCAAGTTGACGCGGAAAATTTGTTAATATTAACCCCCAAATTTATCACCTTCTTCAACGCCCAGCCGCTGTCACGTTCCTGAAATTCTTCGAGCTCATTTAATATGAGAGCAGTAACTTTCTCATCAAATCAAACATTTAGGTTCGTGTCTCTATAAATAGCAGAATTGGATGTTGTGAAGTACTTGTACTCATTAAGTACACTATCGCCCTTCACCACCTCAAATTCTCCACAGAAACTCATATTAACTTTAAACGCATCATCCTTCTTCAATGCAGCCTGGATCCTCCGCTTAAATAAAACCTTAGCATTAGCCAGGAAAGCTTTCGGATCAGTATGTTTTAAATTGGAGATAACCGCAGTGCGGATGCGGCCTTTAAAAGCAGACTTGGAGTCATCCCAGCGGACACGTTCTCGGGCCCCCTCTGCTCGCGATGAAACACCTGCTCCCATCTTCTGCGACGCCTTGATTTGATTACGTATGGTCCTAATGTTACGCATGCAAGCTTCAATATGCTGTTTCTCTCCAAGCGAAGTAGCATACCTCATCGCATCATATAATTTTTTCATGCCCTTCTGGTATTCCCGAAGCCCCTCCCGGGCTACCGCTTCATCATAACTCGCGGTTAGCAGGCCGAGAAAACCAGCAATGTGTCGAATCAAATCCGCAAAGAGTGACATCGTTCTGCAATAAAAAAAACCTTATTAAATTTATATAGATTATGTGATTGTAGGAATTAATCAGTTGGTAGTTATTGGAATTACGCACCCTTAAACTTAGGAAAGAGTAGATAATAATGCGTTCACTCAAGAAATCAGTACTAAAAACGTATATAACTGCATTTGAATTTGAATACCAACACTTCGGAAATGGTCACAATACATGCCCAAGTGGTTATGTATGTAGTACGCGGTGATCGGTGCCTCCATCTACAAACGTGCGACGGAACCCGTCTCGACTGGATTCGGTCTGCGATGTATGTTGGGTTGTCATGGGATTGTAGCAAATAAAATAAATTTACGATTCTTAAAGTCCCCTGATCAGATAAGCTGAGAAAGCTAATGATCTTAAAATTACTTGTAATATTCATCTGACATAGATTTGTTGTCTAATGCTGCGTTTGAGAATCCACATCGGATGCATTTTTTACATCTCGAGCGTTTTTTTATCCACATCGGACACATCTGTCCCATTACATTTACGTATACTGAACCACGTGATCAAAGATTTTTTACATCTCAGATGCATCCGATGTGGATTCTCAAACGCAGCATAGATGAGAGACAAGTTTTTGTAGACATTTCAGTTAAAAACGACACTTTGAAATAAAATAAAGCATACTATTTTTTCGATCAACATTGCTAATAAAGTAAATATTCATTCAACAATCTCTATCAACAGAGATATGAAGAGTATGAAGAACTTCTTAGCGATTACTTGTAACAAAGCATGGTGAGTATATTAAATTATATGAACTACATCATTGTCAAAAAGGAAAAGTCTATATCTTATTTACTAGTACATTTTTCGCAGGAAGTCATTATCGTAAAACATAATCCTTCATATAAATACAGACGGTATACCAGCATTTATATTCGAAAGTATATTTATGATGTAATGAAACTGTTAAGTTATATTTCTCGTAATAAGCCAGACAGCATCCTTTACAAATCAGTGGTGTTCTAACGTTCATTTAGAATCAAAGGATAATGTTTAATGTAAGAAATATTAGAGTAAAGGTACATTTACCAATGCTGTGACAGTATCCTTTATACCAAAGCCAATGGAAAATTACCATATAAAAATTCAATAATATTCAAACTTGTTGACATATCAGCTAAATACATTTGACGAAACTCTAATAGAATATAATATTTTTCTACGACTAAATTTAAACAGATACACTGGATATTAAGTAAAGTCTTTTGTAAATCAACTATATAATTACAAACGAATTTCAATGGCTAGGTAAAAACGAGGTGATTCAGAGTTCTTAAAATTTAATAAATTTTAATGTTAAATAGCTACAAAAGATGATTTTGTAGCAAAATTAGGATGAATTTCTTAATTTACATAAAATGGTAGATACGTCAGAGTACTCAGCATTTATTAAAAAATAACGTTAAAAAGGTGTCAAAATTTGATACAAAAGAATAAATAATTTAAATTTAAAGGAATACTTATATTGTAAGAAATATTAGAGTAAAATTGCAACCACCAATGTTGTGACGGTATCTTTCATATCAAAATGCAATGATGAATTAGGATTTTTATAACCAAACAGTGAATTAGGATATTATAATTTTTCTGCATAGGCTGTGTTATAGCAGAGTAGGTTAATAGAGTAAGTATGATAAATTTAGGAAGGTACATTGATTTTATTAAAGAAATCTAAGAAAAGTCTAAATAGTAAAACTGGCTGATAATAGGCTAATTGATAATTCGATAGAGTACGTCATTAAGCAAAGTTTTAGTAATCAAATAATGACAAACGAGATCCAAAGACTATATAAAATACAAAATAAATAAAAATAACATTAACAAGTATGAAGATTTGATACAAGAGTATGAAAGATGTCTTTGGCATTTTAAATGGCAGAACCTTTATTTTTTAACAATTAAAACAACGTTAAGTAGATATGATTCATTTTACCAGAAAGGTACGTTCTCTAAGAAAAGTCTAAATATATCAAAGCAGGTTAATTATAGGTTAATTTCGGAATTTTCAATATAGTGTTCAGCGTATTTAAAAAAAAAAAATAATAATAATAATATAGTCGTTGATAGCATGTCATTGTAGCTGTCAGACATTTGCAATAGCTATTAGCTTTGCAACAGCTATGGTCTTTAAAGGTATTATTATCGCCGCGAACCAAGGTTAGGTTAGAAGACATACGAACGATACGCATTTGATGGCCATATCGCTCTCAGACGTTTGCGCACTTCGCCTATGGCGTCGTTCTCAAATTTCTTACATTAAACATTATCCTTTGATTCTAAATGAACGTTAGAACACCACTGATTTGTAAAGGATGCTGTCTGGCTTATTACGAGAAATATAACTTAACAGTTTCATTACATCATAAATATACTTTCGAATATAAATGCTGGTATACCGTCTGTATTGATATGAAGGAGTATGTTTTACGATAATGACTTCCTGCGAAAAATGTACTAGTAAATAAGATATAGACTTGTCGTTTTTGACAATGATGTAGTTCATATAATTTAATATACTCACCATGCTTTGTTACAAGTAATCGCTAAGAAGTTCTTCATACTCTTCATATCTCTGTTGATAGAGATTGTTGAATAAATATTTACTTTATTAGCAATGTTGATCGAAAAAATAGTATGCTTTATTTTATTTCAAAGTGTCGTTTTTAACTGAAATGTCTACAAAAACTTGTCTCTCATCTAGACGACAAATCTATGTCAGATGAATATTACAAGTAATTTTAAGATCATTAGCTTTCTCAGCTTATCTGATCAGGGGACTTTAAGAATCGTAAATTTATTTTATTTGCTACAATCCCATGACAACCCAACATACATCGCAGACCGAATCCAGTCGAGACGGGTTCCGTCGCTCGTTTGTAGATGGAGGCACCGATCACCACTTGGGCATGTATTGTGACCATTTCCGAAGTGTTGGTATTCAAATTCAAATGCAGTTATATACGTTTTTAGTACCGATTTCTTGAGTGAACGCATTATTATCTACTCTTTCCAAGTTTAAGGGTGCGTAATTCCGATAACTACCACCTGATTAATTCCTACAATCACATAATCTATATAAATTTAATAAGGTTTTTTTTATTGCAGAACGATGTCACTCTTTGCGGATTTAATTCGACACATTGCTGGTTTTCTCGGCCTGCTAACCGCGAGTTATGATGAAGCGGTAGCCCGGGAGGGGCTTCGGGAATGCCAGAAGGGCATGAAAAATTATATGATGCGATGAGGTATGCTACTTCGCTTGGAGAGAAACAGCATAATGAAGCTTGCATGCGTAACATTAGGACCATACGTAATCAAATCAAGGCGTCGCAGAAGATGGGAGCAGGTGTTTTATCGCGAGCAGAGGGGGCCCGAGAACGTGTCCGCTGGGATGACTCCAAGTCTGCTTTTAAAGGCCGTATCCGCACTGCGGTTATCTCTAATTTAAAACATACTGATCCGAAAGCTTTCCTGGCTAATGCTAAGGTTTTATTTAAGCGGAGGATCCAGGCTGCATTGAAGAAGGATGATGCGTTTAAAGTTAATATGAGTTTCTGTGGAGAATTTGAGGTGGTGAAGGGCGATAGTGTACTTAATGAGTACAAGTACTTCACAACATCCAATTCTGCTATTTATAGAGACACGAACCTAAATGTTTGATTTGATGAGAAAGTTACTGCTCCCATATTAAATGAGCTCGAAGAATTTCAGGAACGTGACAGCGGCTGGGCGTTGAAGAAGGTGATAAATTTGGGGGTTAATATTAACAAATTTTCCGCGTCAACTTGGATCATAATATATCCATGTGATTATCATCTTATAAAGTTAAAAAACATGCATGTGATGCCGTTAAACATGAAGCTGAAGCAGTTTTCTACGACTACCAAGCAGTTTCCGAATTTAGAAAAAGTGAATTAAGTATAGAACGTATACCTGTTAAGTACATTTAAACCAGCCAACGATTCCCAAAAAAGTATCATCAACCCATTCTAGCACCGGGTAGTTACAATCTAAACGTAACTATGATAATGGCCTCTTTTTATCGAAACATATAAAGTTGTTAGATGGCTAACGTTACTTATTTCCTGGGACTAATCATTCTCTGTCCAGAAGTTGTTATTTGATCAATAATGTTAATGTGGATCCACCCACTGGAATTTACTATTATTTCATATTGTTAATTCTAGAAATATAAGGAATATTTTTATTGTTTACAATACAATGTTTATTAATTGTTAATAAATCTTTATAAATAATATATAGTTTTATTTTCCACTAATAATTTAACAAAATATTATAATTATTTTAGCTTTACCTGTAATAGTGTTTTAGCAACGTCCTCTTAATGATATTGCTATAATTTTCCTTTAATCATATATTTGCTCCAAATAATCTACAAATAAACTCTATTATTAAAAGTTATTTCATCATATATGCCTTTAGTAATATTAAATACAGTTAGTTACTATTAGATAGTTTACAAAAAAATTTTTTATCTTCGTAAAATCTTATATCTCTTCTAAGTTTTTGAACTTTTTCTATAAACTCTTCAGTTCTACGTTTATTCTCTTCGCTAGACATCTCGATAATCAATAATAGGCGTAGGTCACTGCGCGTATTTTTTCTCTTCATCGGTAATTTCTCCCCCTCCCTCGTTTTTCCGTTTGAATCGGACCACGTGATACACACCTAAGTCCTTTTGTTCTCTACTTTAGAATTCGCTAGAATATGAGTCATAATTCCAAAAATACCAAAAAGATACAATGAATGACGTAATACCAGTTTAAATTTAGTACAAATATGATCAATACTAATAAAGGTGAGCGGTGAGTAGTATAAGGATGTATGTGCATAATGTGCGACTTAATGAGCTACCCCCTCCAAAATGTGTGAACCGGTTTGACCGGATACCTGGTTGATGACCTCATTATATAAATCATATAAACCCATGTATGTCCAAAATGTGCAGAACCAGATTTTCAAGTTAATAACCTGAAAATCTAGTTTGATGGTCAGAGGGTTAATGACACATGTCTAGACACTTGATATTCAACAATACATACACATACTCATATATCAAATATATTAATAAAAAAAAAACAAGATAGAATTCAAAGGGGTGGGTTAAAAAATATTTCAATTATTTTAGTTAATTATCCTACAAGAACTTCGAAAATACTCAAAAACAAGAAATAATTTAGGTACCTAAATTATTTTTTAAACTCGCAAAAAAGTTATTTTTGTTATATTGTTCATAAAAAATGAACCAGCTGTATACCATAATAAAAATCATTAGTATAATAACGTAAAGCAAAAACCAGATTAAATACAAGAAATATAATTATAAAAATTATTGTTCGTGATAAATTCACAATTATTAAGCCCATCCTGTATATTCTGAAGATAAAGAAAATGTATTGAAGCATTCACACACCTGCATAAAAGGTATAAAAATGTATACTAAAAATAAATTCCAATGATAATTATATGTATAAGTTTCTTAAAAAAGAGACTTCAATGCAATACAAAGAAAATGCATTACCAGCATTTTTAAACCGTTGGTACGGCGGACCATTAGTGGTCCGCGGAGAAATTTTACTGTCACGCAATTTGCTATCCGCAATTGGTTCTTAACAAATCTACTGGTCCGCGGGCCAAAAAAGATTGAGAAACGCCGCATTAAACCATCACCTGTTTAAAAAATGCACGTTATTATAAAAATTATTCTTAAAATAAAATCCAACAACTATAAATGTTATAATTGCATGTCTGAGATTCGTAAACAAGATTCCATATAAGAAATACATTAATTATTGTATCCGAGCCCAAAACAAAATTGCAAACATAAAAATGTATAATGATGTAGCATCTGTAGAATGGAAACATATTTCTAAATAAGGCAGGTGTTATTGGTAATATATTTCTGCAAGTAATTTTTTTATTTTTGTGTGGAACTTGTGGGAAAATATTGCAGCAAGTACTTGTTTATTTTTGTTCTGGGTTAAAAATCTAGACATAGCAACTACTTGTTGTTTTGACTGGGGGAGTACTTATGAAGGTAGGGGTAATTGTAAAGCATATAAAAGATATACTTTAACTTTGAAACCTTAGTAACATTTTAATAACTTTGCAAACACAGCAAAATAATGGATAAAATAAATATAATTAGTGACGTTAGAATAAACAAAGAATGTGATATCAGTAGTGACGTTGAAGTGTTGGACGGATCGTTTTCGGACTTAAAACCTATAGGGTTTTCAACCCCTAAAAATTACGCATCAACCTCCAAAGGTAAAACTCAGTTTTTAAAACCAAGTGTACATAACCCAGTAATTCCAAAATTACTTATATCTGGGAAATGTATTAGAACAAGTGATTTAAAACAAGAACAATTTAGTGATATTTCCACAGACGAGGAAGATGATAATACAACCATAGATGATAGGGAAACCACTTTATGTGAGCAAGAAGATATAATAGAAGAACAACAATCCACAAATGCGTATTTAAACCGTTTAGAGCAGTTTATAATAGACACTAAACAATTTGTTCAAAGTAAACAAGAAAAACGAAATGAACTATATCGTAAATTAAAAAAATATCAAAGAAAAGTAGACAAAATTCAAAAAACAATTAATTCTTTAGATGCTATTTTAATAAGAGCTGTCCGAATTAATTTATTAGAATAATAATCATCTTTTTTCAATCATTTTTCTAAATTATACAATTTTTTATACCTACATTTTTCTCATACCTAAAACCTCAACCTCAGAGGAAAGTGTCGAGTTTTCAAAACCAAGTGTGCATAACCCAGTAATCCCAAAATTACTTATATCAGGGAAATGTATAAAAAAGTGATTTAAAACAAGAACAATTTAGTGATATCGATGATATGGAAACCACTGTGTACGAGCAGGAAGATATTAGAGCAGCAGTGCACAAAAGCCTATTTGAATTGTTTAGAACTGTTTGACACTAAACAATATGTAAACAACAAAGAAAAAACCAGCTTTACCGTAAATTGAAAAAATATCAAGGATGAATTCAGAAAACAATAAATTCCTTAGATATCCTGTTAGTAAGAGCAGTTATAATATATTTTTATTATTTGTATTCAAAAGGTTTTTTGGCAATTAAATTAGCTTTTTTTGTTAAACTTATTGTTAAATAAATTGTTTTTTTAGCTTATAAAACTTTGTTTAATCTAATGTCATTTTGATTGTTTAATCTAATGAATGTTTAATAGAACATCACTAATTATCTGTATTTTAGCCATTATTCGTAGTGTTTGTGAAGTAATTAAAATTTTATTCATAACAATAATATTTTGTTTTCAAAAGGTTTTTTGCCAATTAAATTAGCTTTTTTTGTTAAACTTATTGTTAAATAAATTGTTTTTTTAGCTTATAAAACTTTGTTTAATCTAATGTCAATTTTGATTGTTTAATCTAATATTACTAATTACATTTATTTTAGCCATTATTCGTAGTGTTTGTGAGGTTATTAAAATTTTATTCACAACAATAATATTTTGTTTTCAAAAGATTTTTGCCTATTAAATTACCTTTTTTTGTTAAACTTATTGTTAAATAAATTGTTTTAAACTCACTGATTGTTTAATGTCATTTTGTATTTAAAAAGTAATTAAAATGTTATTCTTTATAACTGTTTTTCTTTTCTTTACAGAATTGTGTGTAAAAAATTATATAATCATCTAAATGTGTTTTTAAAAATACATAACCTAAAATTATAATGGACTTACCAAAAAAAAAAAAAAACAGAATTATAAACACAAAACACTAAACAAAATAATAATTTTTTCACTATCACAACATTATCAGACACAACCATTTTTGATTTTGCAATATATTTTAACAAAGCAAGAACACATTACCAAAAATATAGACGCAAGACATACTTACAAAACAACTGTGAATAATACAGGTAACAGGTAACGCCATCTTCTTGAATGAATACAAACATAATTTCTTAAAATACAGTTTATAAAATGAATTTTAAAGTGTTGAAATTAATGGACAGATGTCGTTGGTAGTACCACTTTAAAGAATTATTGGATATATAGATTGCGCAAAGATTTTTACATCGAAAGGGTGTTTTGTTAGAAAAAAATTGTTAAAGACATTATCAAAAATATAGACGCAAGACATACTTACAAAACAACTGTGGTGTAATTTCTGAATAATACAGGTAACGCCATCTTCTTGAATGAATACAAACATAATTTCTTAAAATAAAGTTTATAAAATGAATTTTAAAGTGTTGAAATTAATGGACAGATGTCATTGGTAGTACCACTTTAAAGAATTATTGGATATATAGATTGCGCAAAGATTTTTACATCGAAAGGGTGTTTTGTTAGAAAAAAATTGTTAAAGACATTATCAAAAATATAGACGCAAGACATACTTACAGAACAACTGTGGTGTAATTTCTGAATAATACAGGTAACGCCATCTTCTTGAATAAATACAAACATAATTTCTTAAAATAAAGTTTATAAAATGAATTTTAAAGTGTTGAAATTAATGGACAGATGTCGTTGGTAGTACCACTTTAAAGAATTATTGGATATATAGATTGCGCAAAGATTTTTACATCGAAAGGGTGTTTTGTTAGAAAAAAATTGTTAAAGACATTATCAAAAATATAGACGCAAGACATACTTACAGAACAACTGTGGTGTAATTTCTGAATAATACAGGTAACGCCATCTTCTTGAATAAATACAAACATAATTTCTTTAAATAGTTTATAAAATTAATTTTAAAGTGTTGAAATTAATGGACAGATGTCGTTGGTAGTACCACTTTAAAGAATTATTGGATATATAGATTGCGCAAAGATTTTTACATCGAAAAAGTGTTTTGTTAGAAAAAATTTGTTAAAGACATTATCAAAAATATAGACGCAAGACATACTTACAAAACAACTGTGGTGTCATTTCTGAATAATACAGGTAACGCCATCTTCTTGAATGAATACAAACATAATTTCTTTAAATACAGTTTATAAAATGAATTTTAAAGTATTGAAATTAATGGACAGATGTCGTTGGTAGTACTACTTTAAAGAATTATTGGATACATAGATTGCGCAAAGATTTTTACATCGAGAGGGTGTTTTGTTAGAAAAAATTTGTTAAAGACATTATCAAAAAATATAAAAACTTTAGTGTTGAAAAGATGTCATTCCAGGTATCATTCATTCAAGTTACAATACAATTTTTGTTATTAAGGTTTACAGAGCTCAAAATATTGGTGTTTTACTTGACTTATGACTCTTTAGTGTGACACTTAAAATTAAGGGAAATTAATTATATTTCAAACTACAATAAAAAGTTTATTTTAAATATTTATTTACATAAAATACAATGTGTGGTTAAACAATAGGTAAATAATCTATCACCACAAGCTGTACAGTGAAAAAGATAATCTGTAAGTTTATGAACATCTGCTGAAAAGTGTTCTGAGTGATGGCGGGGTGAAACGTTCTCTTCAAAGTGTCTCATTACTTCATAAAAACAATTATTACATAATTTTGATCCTACTACACCATAGTAGTTTTGAGTAGCACATAATGTTTCTTCAGATTGATAGTTCATCCACTTCACATTATTTATAACAATAACATTATTCACCTTAAAGTCAATGTCCAAAGAATCTTGTTCAATAACATCAACATCATCGTAATCAGAATCATTTTCAGATCATGTATTGGAATCTGATAGAGAACCCAAATCGGAAACAATAGAATCATCATCACCGTCCATTTTCACTCTTAATATTAACAAATTATTTTATTCTTATATAATCCAAAACTTCTCCCACTCTTGCAAATATCCAGTTTTACTCCAATACTGAAAATACCGGTATTACCGGTTTAACTGGTTTAACTGGATCTTCAGTTAATGACTTTCAGACACATAACTAGATAGAAACAATTATTAGTAGGACTTAAATCTGGTGAATATAGTAGCTTTTCTCTAACTCTATACTGGAAAGTCACAAAAAGTTGTGTGCAGTATCAAATTAAGTGAAATTAACTACACAACAAATTACAATAAAAAAGTTTTTGAAAATTTGTTTTAAATATTTAATTAATTACATAAAATACAATGTGTGGTCAAACAATAGGTAAATAATCTATCACCACAAGATGTACAGTGAAAAAGATAATTAAAAATGTTATATACATCTGCTGACAGGTGTTCTGAGTGATGTAGGGGTGAGACGTTCTCCTCAACATGTCTGAATGTATTGAAAAAGCAATGGCTGCATAGTTTCAATATCGCATCACTGTAGTAATGTTGAGTAGCACACAAAGTTTCTTTAAATTGATAGTTCATCCACTTCACATTATTTATAACACTAACATTATTTACCTTAAAGTCAATGTCCAAAGAATCTTGTTCAATAAAATCAACATCTTCTAAGTCGGAATCATTTTCAGACCATGTATTGGAATCTGATACAGAACCCAAATCGAAGACAAAACTTTCCTCATCTGATGGTAGTTCATCATCACCATTATTATCCATAACGAAATCAGAAACAGTAGAATTATCATCTGAATGATTGACGCAACCATCCATAACAAAATCGGGGATAATATGATCATCACCCATCTCAACATCATTCAAAATTAAATCGGAGACTGCGTGATTGTCACCACCATCCATTTTCACTCATAATATTAGCAAATTATTTTATTCTAATATAATCCAAAACTTCTCCCACTCTAACAGTAAACCTGTTTTACATAGTTACCATTACCACACCTAAACCGGTTTGACTAGATTTTCAGTTAATAACCTTTAGACGTATGTCTAAACAGTTATTGACCATATATCTAAACTGGTTGGACTGGAAATCCAGTCAAACCGGTTTAACAGGATTTAACCTTCAGACATGTGTGTAGACAGAACAAACCGGTTTGAAAGACTATTAACTACCCCCGTTAACATTAAGATACACGTCTAGACATGTTTAACCGCTTCTGCTGACCATTTATGAATTAGGTTCCACCATTACTATTAAAGCAGTCAGTATTCTGTGAGTTCTTCAGTTTTTCTTTATATTGTGAGTAAGCAACATGCAGTGTACAAAGTGTGGTAAACTATTTTCAAACTCATATACTCTAAAGAGGCATTTACTTGAATTTTGTGCAAATCGTGAAACGGTGTGTTCAATTCCAAAAAAGAGACTAAAACTAATAGGAATTGATGATATGGATAGTAGTGTCACCAAACTTTCACATTCTTTTAAAAGTCGTATTGCTTCATACAGATTCACCAACATTAGTGAAAACAAAATCAGTTACAATTCGTTTTTTAATGATATTAAACAAAAAGTTTAAAAAAAAATCAGTGAATATTTACAACTTCACACAAACTTGAAAGTAAATATGGAAGTGTTTGGAATCTACGTGAAGCCAGATAAAGAACTAACTGATATTAAGTCCATGAATTCTACAAACAAAATTATAACACCTACAACTGACCTTGAAGAAATTTTTGATGAATTTAAATCAGAACTTTTAACCCAGGCTTCGGAGTTTACAGAAAAAGAGTCCAATTGGAGCTTACAGGAAATAATGTTTTTAGATGTAAACATAAATCGCTTCAACATTATAGCAGCTTCTTCATATATTAAACTACCTATATTAATAATAAAAAATGCTGTCTTGAATATTGAAAACCAAGATAATGCTTGTTTTGCCTGGTGTATCAATGCAGCCATTTTCCCAGCAGAAGGTGATCCCAAGAATCCATCATCATATCCACATTATGACACATTGTTGAATTTTGATGGTATTGATTTCCCAGTGAAGTTGAAAGACATAAGAAAATTTGAGAATATGAATAACATTTCAGTAAATGTATTTGGGTTGGAATCTTATTACAAAAATTGCAAAAATAATTATGAAATCGTAGGGCCACTACATTTTACTTCCAAGCGTCTACCCACACATATAAACCTATTACTAATAACAGATAATGAAAAAAGTCATTATTGTTTAATTACTGACTTGTCACGACTTGTTAGAAGTCAAAAAACAAAACACACTGAAAAAATACATATATGTGATGGTTGTTTACAGTCTTTTGCAACAATAGAAAAGTTAAAAGCCCATGAAGAACATGATTGTACACATATATATATATATATATATATATATATATATATATATATATATATATATATATATATATATATACATCTTTAAACATTATTGCGTCCGTACAAAAAACGACCTTGTTGCGTCACCAAGAAAACAAAGAGTTATTTATGATTTGACTGCGTATACTCGTTTATCAATGAATTTCATAGATGGGGCTATACGTGGATTTTTAATAACTTCAAATTTTAAATATATAGATTTTCATATAATTTGAAACAATATTGCTTCCTTATAAATAGCAACCTTATCAGCTCCATATATTAGTTACACCATATATTGTTGCGTCCATGCGGTGTTGCCAAACTTGTAGGACGCAATAATGTAACGCAACTACATATATACCTAACAATAACTGAATATTGGATTATTTGGATTTACTTAAGAGCTGATTTGGTCAATTTCAAAATCGCAACATAAAATATTCAATAACTTTTTTGACTTAATTTTCTACTACTGATATATCAGGGGTTAAATTTTCTCTTGATACCCGTCGACATATTGCTTTACTTGTTTTTCTATGTTATGCTTTTGCATAATTAGAAATTAGCAGGCGTTTGTTATTATATTTCTGTTAAAAAAAAATTGGGAAACATGTGGGGATTAGAGGAGTCAGTCAAGTTTTCCCCCCATAATAATCTTACCATAAAACTAGCTTTGAATGCCATGTGTACCACGCCAACTGTAGCAATGAAGATACTGTTAAACCTCACGTCACTGCATATATTCATACAAGGAGAAACCAGGTCCGTTATTCACAGGCTAATGCAGGGACAAAACCCAATAAGCCAACTACAAAGAGGTGATCACACGAGACTATATCAACAAGTAAGGATAATATTATAGGAATACATAGTGATATAACCACAACCACTTACAAATTTGGAAAAACAACCTTTCAAATTCAAATACCAGCTTAAGAATCCTGGAAACAGGGACCTCTGATACAGACTGAACTCGTCTGGTATACGGACGGTACAAAAACCAAGGAAGGAGTAGGAGCTAGAATCTATTGAGTCAAGTCGAAAAATAGTTTCGCTGAGTCTAGAAGAATATTTAACAGTGTTCCAGGTGGAACCTATAGCCATACAACCCTGTGCAAGACAAATATTAAATCAACAAGTGTCAGGCAAATCTCTCACCAGAAATCAAATCACGACTGGTGAAAGACTGCCTAGAAGACCTGGCAGAGCTAAGTAATCAAAACAAGATGATTCTAGTCTAAGTTTCAGGCCATCAGGAATATAAGGGCAGCGAAAAGGCCTACGAAGGCTCAGATAAGGCCATTACAGGCCCCGAACCCTTCTATGGAGTTGCTAAGGCATTGTGCAAAGCATCCGTCCAACAATGATTGCAAAAAGTCTCAGGAATGGTGGAACAACTGTCCAAGACTTAGACAGGCCCAAGAGTTCATCAAGGAACCATCGACCAAATTTAAGATCAAAATCGTCAAATTGTTAGGTCTTCTTACCGGACACAGCCGCCCAAAAAGACACATGAGTGTCATCAATCCAGCAGAAGAAGCAACATTGTATAGGTTCTGTAAAGAAGAAGAGGGAACATCAATCCACGTTCTACGCCAGTGTGAAAGCCTGGCTAAATTGAGATTTCTAACATTAGGCGAAGAAATATATCTGACAAGGTAGCGGTGAACAAGGACAAATGTCTAACGCCTTTCAAATCTATTGATTATTTATTTTTATTTATTTCTATTTATTTTTATTTATTTTTATTTATTTTTATTTATTTTTATTTATTTTTATTTATTTTTATTTATTTTTATTTATTTTTATTTATTTTTATTTATTTTTATTTATTTTTATTTATTTTTATTTATTTTTATTTATTTTTATTTATTTTTATTTATTTTTATTTATTTTTATTTATTTTTATTTATTTTTATTTATTTTTATTTATTTTTATTTATTTTTATTTATTTTTATTTATTTTTATTTATTTTTATTTATTTTTATTTATTTTTATTTATTTTTATTTATTTTTATTTATTTTTATTTATTTTTATTTATTTTTATTTATTTTTATTTATTTTTATTTATTTTTATTTATTTTTATTTATTTTTATTTATTTTTATTTATTTTTATTTATTTTTATTTATTTTTATTTATTTTTATTTATTTTTATTTATTTTTATTTATTTTTATTTATTTTTATTTATTTTTATTTATTTTTATTTATTTTTATTTATTTTTATTTATTTTTATTTATTTTTATTTATTTTTATTTATTTTTATTTATTTTTATTTATTTTTATTTATTTTTATTTATTTTTATTTATTTTTATTTATTTTTATTTATTTTTATTTATTTTTATTTATTTTTATTTATTTTTATTTATTTTTATTTATTTTTATTTATTTTTATTTATTTTTATTTATTTTTATTTATTTTTATTTATTTTTATTTATTTTTATTTATTTTAATTTATTTTTATTTATTTTTATTTATTTTAATTTATTTTAATTTATTTTTATTTATTTTTATTTATTTTTATTTATTTTTATTTATTTTTATTTATTTTTATTTATTTTTATTTATTTTTATTTATTTTTATTTATTTTTATTTATTTTTATTTATTTTTATTTATTTTTATTTATTTTTATTTATTTTTATTTATTTTTATTTATTTTTATTTATTTTTATTTATTTTTATTTATTTTTATTTATTTTTATTTATTTTTATTTATTTTTATTTATTCCTTAAAATGTGAAAATCCAAACACCATAAAACAAATCATTATTTATTTTTGATCAGTAGCTGTATTTAAAATTTTCATGTTTTTAATTTTAAGGAACAAAAAAATGTATACATACTTTCAAACAAATTTTCACCCTATGTTTCCCCCCTTAAAATTTAAAAATGCAAAAACTCTAAAAGACTTTATTATTTATTTATGATGAGAACCTACACTTCAAATTTTCAAGTTCCTACCTTTAAAAAAATCGATACATTCAAATAAACTTTCATCCCTGGTTCCCCCTCCCCTTAAAATGTGAAAATACAAAAACCCTGAAAATGTCATTATTAATTTGTACTCGTAGCTGCAATTCCAATTTTCATGTTTCTAACTTTTAAAGAGAAACAAAAACATTTTTACTCCCAAATAAATGTTTATCCCTCATTTCCTCCCCTGAAAAACGTCATTATTAATTTATACTCAGTAGATGTAATTTCAATTTTCATGTATCTAACTTCAAAGAGAACAAAAAAATCGATCAAAATACATTTTATCATTATTATTTATTTATGAAAAGTCACTATAATTCCAATTTTCAAGTTTCTACCTTTAAAAACCTGTTACTCCCACAAACCTACACCCCCCCCCCCCCCCCAGTTACCCCTCCATTAAATGTGAAAATACAAAATCCCATAAACATGTCATTATTTATTTTTGATACATTTTTAATTTTTAATTTCCTACCTCGGTACTCCCATACAAACATTTACTCCCCCCCTTCTTTAATTATGATGCCTCTGGTAAGATGCACTAAACAACTTATGCAGCTCTGAAAATATACATTTTTTAATACAGCTAGAAACGCGAACATAATCCAAGTCTAAAAATAGATTACAATGTTGCCACGTTTCGGACGTAATAATATACTTCGTTTGTAAAATGTATATTTGAGTATGTATACTATCTTCGCACCTCTACCGGAGAATCGTTGAACTAATAATATACATTTTCATCTATAACACTAATATTATTGCGTCCACCACCAACTTGAAAAACGTGTAAAATCATAAGGACCATACTAGATACAGCCTAGTTTTATGAACGTATCGAAACCTATAAAGTTCTGTCAGCTGTTCGCGCTAAAATTTTGTTTAAAAATTGGCGGGAATTGGCCGAAACCCGCTAATACATGGGATGACATTATTGCGTCCGATATACGGACGCAATAATTCAAAGGACGCAATAAGATATTTGATTAGGATGTTGATGGACGCAATAATGATAGAATGATGTATATATATATATATATATATATATATATATATAATTTAATTTATTTATTTTTTTTTTTTTTAATTTAATTTAACCAGTAATTTGTGGGTAATGCAGCAAATGAAAGTTTACTTTTTTAAGTTTATTCCAAGCTTTCGGAAATGTTTATTTCCATCATCAGGGAGACTAAAATAAAATAATACCACATATTATGATAAAGTAAGGTAAAATTTTTTAATTACTTACATCTTAATTAAGGTTGTTCATTATGGTGGTATTATTCATTTTAGTGTAAATATACAATGGACAAGCTGAATCAATTACAAAATAATATACACAAACAATAATTACGATACTTTAAAACTAAAAAAATATAAATAACGAAAGGTCAATTTGACAATTTGACATGACAAGTAAAATTTTAAATAAATAACAAGTTATTAAAGGTTAGGGAATAAATGTGGATAATGCTATATTTACATAACATTAATATTTTTTTAATGTTCAAAGAGTGATTTTTATATTAAATTAGCTCTGTATTATTTAAATTATGAATTTGGTTTGGTTTATTGTCCAAATCCAATAAATAAGAATAAATTTCACTTAAATTGTTAATATCTGTCTTTTTGTTCATAGAATTTGGTTCCTGTGAAATGAAAGCCATCTCCAAGAAAAGTCTTTTATGGTAGTTATTTTCAATGGCTAATATTTTAATTTCGTCATAATTTATATTATGTTGATATTTATTAGCATGTTCAGCCAAAGCACAACGTTCCGGATGCAGTCTGCAATCACTTCTGTGGGAGGAGATTCTACCTGAGATAGGTCTTTGTGTTTGACCAATATAGACTTTATTACATTCTAGACAAGGAATGTTGTATACTACATCTGATAATGATTTTAAGGGGGTTTTATCTTTTTTAGTTTAGAATAGATTGAGCCTATTGTTAGAACTGCCTTATTGGCTATCTTAATGTTACTATTAATATTTATAATTCTTGATAGTTTAGGTGTGATCTCTTTGATGTAAGGTAAAGAGGTAAAGTGTATGTTATTTTCTTGTGAAACAACTAAATTCATGTTATTGGGAGCTAAGTTCCTTAAATTATTAAGTAGAGCAGTATTTTGGGTATGTGGTGTAAGATTATCACTGTTTTGATCATGGTTTTCAATAATTGGGGTGATTTCATTATTTTGTATGAATTCATTAACTGTATATGATGTACTGTATATAATTTTATTAAGGAGTGATTTTGGATATGAATTGTCAATAAAAAGTTTATAAATGATATCTAGATTCTTTTTATGGAAAGACCGGTCTGAGATTTTCAAAACTCTGTTTTTTATTTGTTTTACTAAATTCACTTTCATAGATTGTTTATGGTAAGAATGATAGTTAAGGTATCTACCTGAACTGCAAGGTTTTCTATACCAATCGATAATGATTTTGTTATCTGGGGTTCGAATGAACTTGGTATCTAGAAATGGAACCGAGCAATTTTCATCTTCCCTTTCTATTGTGAATTGTATGTATGGATCATAGCTATTAAGAGTATTTACTATCTCGTCTAGGCCCCAACTAGGGAGTGTAAGGATAATGTCATCGACATACTTTTTTATAAAAGGTATATTAAAAGATAAAACTGGAATAACTGTGTCCAGTAAGTCATCCATCACATAAGCAGCTAGGATAGGTGAGATAGATGCACCCATAGGGGTACCAAAAATTTGTTTATAGTATTTGTTATCGAATGAAAAATATGTATTATTAAATAAGAAGGAAATGAGATCTATGAAAGTTGATTGATAAATATTACAATGATTGCTTATGCGATCCCAATTTTTATAGATAGATCTGTGTACTGCATCTAAGTAAACATTACTGAAAAGAGATACTACATCCAAGCTAGCAATAACATGATCATTAGGTAGTGTCATACCATTAAAAGTTTGTGAGACTTCAAAGGAGTCTTTTATAAAATAAACATTATCATAGTCATAGGCTTTTGTTAAGATATCAGTAAGAAACGAAGCAAGAAGAGCAGTAGGGGCACCTATTGATGCTACTATAGGTCTAACTGATAAAGTAGGTTTATGTACCTTAGGTAAAGCATAGAATTTTGGTGATATTCCTTTATAGTTAGTTTCTTTTTTAAATTAGTATCTATTTGGTTCGTTTCAGCTAAATTCTTAACTAATTTGTTGCATTTTAGCTGAATTGATGCCGTTGGATCATTATTAATTTGTATATAAGAGTTATTATTTAGAATTAATTCATTAGAAAGATTTAAATATTGTTGTTTATTAAGAATTACGGTTATATTACCTTTGTCTGAACTACCAACAAAAGAAATGAAAAAAAATAAATGCGGTCAATTAATTCCTGAAAATATTTTAAAATTTGTAAATTTTGAAAAACAACTACAAGTGCCGTTTGTGATTTATGCGGACTTTGAATCATTGTTAAAACCAATAGACAATTGCGAGCCTCATAATTCCAAATCATTTAGTGTAAAGGTGTGTGAACATGTACCATATTCATTTGCATTTTATTTAAAATGTAATTACGACGATAACTTATCCAAACTTGAGATGTACAAAGGACCAGATGCAGCCAAAGTGTTTGTTCAAAAACTTGATGAAGTGGTTCATAACCTATACAATAACCATTTAAAACATGTAAAGCCTATGCTACCACTTACCCCTGAAGAACAGGAAGCATATGATAATGCCACAGTCTGTCACATCTGTGAAAGACCTTTTGACGCTTTTAACAAAAAAGTTCGAGATCACGACCATACCCTTGGAAAATTTCGTTCGGCATCGCATAATTCATGCAATTTGAATTATAAACTACCTAAATTTATACCAGTGTTTTTTCATAATCTTACAAACTATGATAGTCATTTGTTTATCAAGGAGTTGACAACTAAAAAAGAATCTGTATCAGCATTAGCCCAAACTAAGGAAAAATACATTTCCTTTTCCAAATCTATTTTAGTTGAAAAATCCAAAGACCCCAAAGTTCCCGATTCATTCATGAAACTTAGATTTGTAGACTCTTTTCGATTTTTGTCAAGATCACTCGATAAACTAAGCGAAACTTTGGATTCTAGTCAATGTAATGAAGTTAAAAAATATTTCTACAATGAAAGAGTTTAACTTAATGAGGCGTAAAGGTGTTTTTCCAAATTCTTATGTGAGCAGCTTTGAAAAATTGGACGAGGAAGGATTACCTTCGAAAGAGAAATTTTTTGATAATTTGAGAGGTGAACCAATCTCCGATGAAGACTATGATAAAGCTAAAGAAATATGGAACACTTTTAATTGTAAAACACTTAACGATTATGCGATGCTCTACTTAAAGACTGATGTGCTTCTGTTGGCTGATGTATTTGAAAACTTTAGAAAAGTTTGTTTAAAACACTATAAACTTGATCCAGCCCACTACTTGACAGCACCTTCCTTAAGTTGGGATGCGATGTTAAAATATACCAAAATAGAGTTAGAATTATTAACAGACATTGATATGCTACACTTTTTTAAAAAAGGTGTCAGAGGAGGAGTTGCGCAGTGTAGTAAAAGACAAGCAGTAGCTAACAATAAATGTTTACCTAATTTTGACATTTCAAAGCCTGAAAGTTATATTATGTATTTGGACGCTACCAATTTATATGGGTCTGCAATGAGTCAATCTCTTCCTTTTGGTGACTTTAAGTGGATACCTGTGGATAACTTTGATTGTACTTTAGTAAAAGACGATGCTTCTAAAGGATATGTGTTGGAAGTAGATTTGGAGTATCCACACAATCTTCACCTCACTCACAACGATCTTCCGTTTTGTCCTGAAAATATAATACCACCAACAGGTAAACACCCAAAATTAATTCCAAATTTAAATAATAAAGAAAAGTATATTATCCACTACCGGAACTTAAAACAGTGTCTTAAATATGGGCTAAAATTAAAGAAAATTCATAGAATTTTGGAATTTTCTCAATTACCTTGGTTAAAAAAATATATTGATTTAAACACACTCCTTCGAAATCAAGCAATGAATGACTTTGAAAAAGATCTTTTTAAGCTGCTAGTCAATGCAATTTTCGGAAAAGCTTTGGAAAATATTGATAAAAGGAAAGCTATACATCTAATATCGCACTGGGAGAATACAGGGGGTTTCATAGGTGCAAGATCATTAATAGCAAAACCACAATTTAAAACTTGTTCTGTTTTTAGTGAAAATTTAGTTGCTATCCATTTAGCAAATGTAAAAATGTATTATGATAAGCCCTTGTATATAGGATTTTCAGTGTTAGATATTTCGAAAACCATATTATATGAATTTTTTTATGGTTATATAAAACAAAAGTATGGTGACTCTGCAAAGTTGTGTTATACCGACACTGATTCGTTAATTCTAGAAGTGTTTACCAAAAACTTTTATGAAGATCTTAAACAAAACATTAATCATTTTGATACATCCAATTATTCAAAAGACAATGAATATAAAATCCCTATAACCAAATCAGTCGTTGGAAAAATGAAAGATGAGTTTGGTGGTACACCAATTGCTGAATTTTATGGAACTTGTGCCAAGGTGTACTGCATAAATTTAGGTAAACCGTTTAAGAAGATGACTCAAATAAAAAAAGCCAAAGGAGTGTCAGCAAATATAGTAAAAAACCAACTGCAACTATGTCCGAATTGTACAAAATGATGACACAATCTACAGAAAAATGTATGTTTTTGTATCATCACTACACACCATCTACACAGAACTTAGAAATAAGGTCGCTCTTTCAGCTAAAGATGATAAAAGGTATGTCATACCACATGATGTCAATACTCTAGCATGGGGGCATTTTCTTACCAATCAAAAAGCGATGACTGGTACATTGGATGATTTATTAAAAACAATGGATGATCTTATTAATTTAGATAATTTTGTTTTAAAATAAAAATTTATATTATTTACTAATGTTTTTTATTTTTTCACATAATTTTATTACAGATTACGAAGGGCTAAATTACTCAAAGTACAATCATTTTGGCTACCAACCCCTCCATCAACGTGATCTCTCCAGTTAGGTCTATTAAAATGTATGAAGCAGGGTAGCCTTGTTTGAAGGTTGAAATCTTGAGTGTATTCTGTAGGTAATTTATGCCATGCATAAAGAAGTTCTGATGGTTTAGCTTTATCCAGCAAGTGTTTTAATGGGAAATATTCTAATTCTTCTTCCGTAAAGTTGTACAAACTTTTACCTTTTCGATGTTCATCTACTAATTTCATCTTCATACAACAACACTTTTCCATATCTTCAGAGTATATTTTATTATCAATTCTATTACAAGTACTATCACAAGCAATGTAGTTATTACTACTAACGTGTTATCGATGTAATCACTTTCTTTTATATAGTAAGTATAGAGTTGATTCCAGTTGGTACTTTCAACTTTATTATTCGTCCATTCAAGTCTTAACTTGTATTGTGTACTATTATTGGGGATTAGAGATGTGAGTGTAGGAATATTATTGGCTTTGTAAAGTTCCATTTTTTTCCAGTTTGTATCGTTATCATTGAAGCAAATGAAAACATCTTTAGCTCCGTATCGATAATGAATAAAAAGTGAACCATTAAAAATGGCTTGTAAAATTATAAAGTGTGAAGGCAACATCTTAAAGTAAACTAACATTTATTTTTGATTACATTCTATTTATATATTGCTTATGTTGGTAAACCTGTGTAAAAAAAGAAAACACTGGTAAATAAAAATAAAAAAAAATGGATATTATTTTTTATTAAATCTGTTTAAATTAGAAAATACATTATCCCATTTTTTATATTCTTCAATATTCAATACTTCAATACTCTCTTTTGAAAACTCCTCATCAAATTTTAATTGTTTTCTAACTTTGTCCAATAATAAAGGTTGGATTATTCTTCTTTTGTGGAAATCATCATCCTGCATTTTTGTTGGATAAATTAATATTCTATCCATGATTGTGGTTCACAAACACTCTGTTCTCTTCTACACCTAATGCAAAGTAATACTTCTTCAATGTACAATCTTCTTAAAAACTGATGTTCAAAATAACAATAGTTACAATTATAAATATATATAATTCTTGCTGGTTTAAAAGGTGTGTTGGACTCCATTTACAACACTTTTTTACCTTCTACTCAGACTCACTACTGGAAATATTAACTTCATCTTCAATATATACACAATTTCCCCACTTCATATGCAATGGTCGATGTCTGCAGAAGCGGTTAAACAGGTCTAGACGTGTATCTTAAGGTTATCAGAGGTCATTCTAAACAAGTTTTCTGTGAATGTCATTAAACAAATAACGATTTTTTTCTTTCAAAGTTTTGTATATTGTTATAATGACTAGTAGTAACAAAAACGTATAAAAATATACATCTATAATGAATAGTAACAGAAATAACGCTAAAATAATTCGAAAAAACGAATATTTTTCTTCACCTGTTCTTTTTGCAGACTCCATCATTTTAGCATAACTACAATTAGGACTAAACTTTAAATGATCATGAATCGGTACATCGCCAGGCTTCCATTTGTTAATTTGAATATCGCATTCAAAACATCTAACAACATCTTCTTTACCAATATAGTGAAATCCAGCCAGTGCCAACTCTATTGGGGATACATTACCAGCCCAATTCTCAAATGACTTTAGTCTGTGATCAAACGATTCCAATAGGTGTGAGTAATTGTCAGAGTGCATTGTAACTTTGTAGAACAAGTCTATTGTACTTGCTTTAAATACATTTTAAAAGTGGTGGGGGTTAGATAAAACATTTTAACGTTTTTTAATTTTATTGTATCATAAAATTATTGTATAAAAAAAAACATTTGATATGGCACAAACGCCATTATTTTTAGTATGATAGAAACATTTGGATTCCATTGGTTGAAGTGCTGGTTGTTCATCAAACTCGTAAACTGGTACTTGGGAATATTTTTTTATGTAATTTCTTTTTCCATTCCCTTAACATAAATCATATCAGTTTTTTCTGATAAAAATTTTAGGATATTACCAAATTGGTGTACTGAAGTGGAGCCAACATTCCAATCAATATAATGGTAATTATTCATTAACCAGATTGCTTGACGGTGCAGATTAGGAGACAGTAATCTTAGAGGGAATGGTGGTTTGAATACATAATGACATATGCGAATGCCATCGAAAGCAGCAAATTCTTTTACCAGAAATTTATTGTTTTCCAATTTAAATCCTTGTACATCCACAACAAGTTGTCTCATAGCTTTAATTTTTGAAATTTTTTGATAATATGTTGCATTTGTATGTAGAATTCGATATCTTGTTTAAGTTTCCTTAAATCACGCAATTGACTATCAAGTCTTTGTTCAAAAGTCATATTGAATGAACTAAATATTCGTGACGGGGTTTTATAGCTATATTTGCACATGCGCATTATTGTTGTTTGACAATCTTGGTTGTGGGATTATATGAAAATTGTTTTTCATGAAGAATAAGACAATATGCTGAAATATCTGCCGATGTTGGTTCATTCGTTTCAAATTCAATTCTTAATACAATACTACCCGCTTGTAAAACTTCTTTTTGTCTTGAACAGTCAATATGAATTAATGGTGCATTATTTTTAAAATCGACTGGGTTATATATTGGCTGATTCAGATGAAGGTCGTAATAGCTTTCTTGAAAATTTGCAAACATTTCATACAAAGTAGCAAATTTATTATTATCAAAATCCAAGTTTAAATCATTATAGGGATATCTTTCCGAATTTAAAAATACTCTGATACTGTTAAGTTTACAATGATCGAACTTACTCATGTCGCTTAATATTTGACTTTTTCTATTTTTTTGAAAACCAATAATTACATGCCTCGGTGTCTCTACTTTTGAACTTGTTTTTACTACCCATGTATTTAATTTTGAAGAACTTAGGGATGGATATTGTATCATTTGCCATGATCGAAATTTAATTGGTAATTCTTTATTGCTTTTACTAATATTAGTTAGTCGAAGTTGTTGACTTAAGCTAGGTTTTATGTGTGGTACTGACCAATATAATCGATTTAATTCAATTTTTGGATTTTCAGTTTTATCGGTACTTATTACACTATCGATGTCATCACTTGATCGAATCAATACTAGTTCTTGTTTCATGTTTAAAATTATTTTTTTATAGTCTTCAAAGAAACCTGATAACATTTTCAATGGTATGCAAACATTAAAGTTCCCATTTTTATCTACTAATATTTTTTCAGTTTCTACAGTCATAACACCTTTAGAATCTGTCGCAATTGTTTTTATTTCTTTAGGATACCACCCAGCATTTTGCATTAGTACACTTTCGTTTTCATTAAGACTTAAATAATTTTTTATTGTTGAAGTTAAACTCAGGTCTCTTACGGAATCTATTACGACTCCATTTAATTCATAACGTAGCTCACGAAATAAAAATGCTATTGCGTTGTTAATAAATTTTAGTTTAGTTGGTACATTTCCTGCATCAGTTAATAACTTTCCTTCAATATATAAAAAACTTTGTGATGGTAGTGTATAAGAATCAAGCTCTTGAATGGGGATTCTAATCTCATCGTTGTAATTTAATTTACCAGGAATAAATGGTTGATAATTATGAAATTGACATTCTTCAATACTGGTATCATTCATATATTGACCTGTTACATTAAGAATATCCATTATATTAAGACTTTAAATCCTAGAGAAGTTAAAAACTTTTTATTACTAGATGTTATTACCGCTATTGGTTTCGCGATACTAATAGTTCTTTTCTGATTTGGTAATCTTATATAGTTTTTATATGGGTGGGAAAATTTTAAAACCATTATACTTTTCTAATATGAAGAGTAACCGTAATCTCTTCTTCCCGAAAATTTATTAGATCTCCGGATTGATCAATAATTTTAACAGTAAGGTTGTTGATCGTCTTAACGCTTACGGGATAATATAAAATATTTTGAGATGACTCCACTATTTTATACCCACTGGGCACAGTCGGAAAAAATTGATGTATAATATGAACCGGTTTTCCATTTAAATATGAACCAGCAGCAATATTACAGTCAATACCTATAGAATTCACCTTTAAAATTTTAATGGGGTGATTTGATGTATAACTTTTACCTGGGTCAAGCCTTTTGCTATCGAAACCAAATACTTTTGCAATCGAATTAGGGTTATTAAAAGAAATAATACGATTACTTGATATAGAAATGTTTGATGTATTAATGTCTGGAATGATATCTATTTGAGCATTTTCATCTACGTCATGCATATGTTTTTTTAAAACATGTATGAGTTCTTCCAATTCATAAGCACCAACTTGTACTTTAAATGTATTAAGTTTCTTTTTGTCACCCCATACAAATAAATTATTGCTTTCATCGATATTAGGAATTGTGTTAAAACTGTTAAAACTAACTAACCCTATTTCATAATCAATATTCTCTTCTAAATAAATTGCAGGTTTCAAATCATAACTCAAAATTGAAGAATTGCCAGTCAGTGTAAAAGAGAAAGCCATATTAACTCAACCAAGAAATCTCTTATAATGAAAAATTATTTTAATTATATTGATTATATAGGAAACCTAAACAATAATGACCACATTTATAGGAATTTTTTTGAACTCTATCGTAATTATAAATTATATTCACATCACCATTACTATAAAAATATTTAATTAGTTCTAATGGAGGAGATACATTTCCAAAACTATCAAAATATACAATATTCCCATTTTGTTTGGTATATGCAGTCCAGTGTGTTCCAGGTCCTTTACTTGAATCCATATTTAAAATACCTGATTCATTTTTATGGATTCTATGTGGTAATGAATCTCTCATAAACACACCTCTAAAGTGTGGTATTTTTAATATTTTTACAATTTTTTTTAAATCAATGTTGGTAAGTGCTCGCTGTGGTAACATTAGTTTTTTGCCTTTTTTGATTTTTTTTTATATTTTCTTTTATAAGGACCTTTATAAGGTCTTAAATATAAACATTTTCCTTTAGTTTCCATTTCTAAATTGTGACGTTTTTGCTCTTCAAGTTGTTGTCGATTTGTTTTGGCATCATTTACAGCCTTGGCAATTCCAGTACCCATGCCACCTAACCCAGCCAACGCAGATATAATAGGGATTAATAAAGGTAAAAATCCACCTTTTTTCGGTGTTCGAATTATTCTTTTTTTAGTTTTTTTTACTCGTTTTCTTATACCCATTCCAAATTTTCGTTTACCTTTCATCGCAGTTGTCACAAACCATGCAGCTGTTTTTTAACCTAACTTAGCGTCTTTAGAATTAACTCTCTCCCAAGCTCTATGTTGTAATATTTTATCTGCTCGGTGTCTAGTTTTGAGATCTGTATTTTGTGAATATGCTATATCGTGTTCTTTACAGGTTTCGTCTAATTGATTTATACCTTTATCACCTCTTTGTAATCTCTTATCAAGTTGAGTGGCAGGACCACAGTAGGAATATCCCGGAATATGTAATTCAATTGGTAGTTTGTTTATCAAAGAATTTAGTAAACCTTTTCCTTTTCGATGTGAACTCCGTTGTTGGTGCTTAACCATTGTGTTATTTATATACTATGACCCCACTATATATACCCTTAGTCTTCAACATAATTCATTAACATGAGGGTTGAAAAACAACACATGACTCTACCAGTCAGAAATCACGATTTAGTTGTTAATGATCAGAAACTTAATAAGCATGGATATTTGTTTGGTGGTGATTCTAAAAGATGTTTAGTTGTTGGTCCTAGCGGCTCTGGGAAGACAAATTGTATGCTTTCATTAATTGAACACCCTAATGGATTAAGATTTGAAAATATATATGTGTATTCCAAAAGTCTTCATCAGCCCAAATATAAATACCTCAAAAATTTAGTTCAACCCATTAAAGAAATCGGTTATGAAGAGTTTAATGAACCTACAAATATACCTCAACCTAATGAAATTAAAGAAAATTCGTTAATTATATTTGATGATGTTGCTTCATGTGATCAAAAGATTATTCAAAATTATTTTTGTTTTGGTAGACATAAACATACAGATTGTTTTTATATTTGTCAGACATATAGTGCAATTCCCAAACAATTGATCAGAGATAATTCGAGCCTTTTAATAGTGTTTCCACAAGATATGACTAATCTAAAACACATTTACGATGATCATGTTAATATAGATATGTCTTTTAAACAGTTTAGAGATATATGCTCATTTTGTTGGGAGAAAAAGTATGATTTTCTTACTATTGATAAAGATTCTCAATTTAAATATCGAAACAATTTTGATACTTTTATACGTATATAAAGAGATTTAGTAATCGAACAATTTAGTTAAAATGGATGAGCGCGTCGCGAAACAACTAATTAAAGCGCGTCAAGCTTTGAAAAAGAAATACAAAAGTCTAAAAAGTGATATAACAAAATCACAAACTCATTTGGAAAAAACATATCAACCAATAACAGACCCCCTTAAACAACTGGTTTCAGTTTTGGGGAAACAAGAAATAATTAAACAAGAAAATTTAATACCGAAATCAGAAAAGTTCAGTTTCTTGCGTAAACCTCCGCGAAAAGATTATACTAAAATAGCATATTCTTCATTTCCATCACCATTAAGTCAAACAATTAAACATGCTCCAGAACATGAAAGTACTCGTTTAAATGAATCAGAGATTTATGAAAATCAGCCAGACCAAACGTTTGAATATCAGCCAAGAACCAGTGATGAGCAAGTTGATGAATATATAGAAGATACAATTAAAAGTCTACATGATTTAACTACAAACCCACCTCCTTCATTTGTTGAATATCTGGATCAGTTTACTGCACCTTTACCTAGAGATTATATTCTTAGAAATATATCAGATATTGAAAATAAATTTGATCATGTTTTGGGGATTTACCATGATATGGAAACTGAAAAATTTCATATTGGAGACTCTGAATTAAACTTTGACGGTTCGGATATTGTAATAAAAGGTATTAAATATCCTGGAACACCAGGACTTTATGAATTACTTTTTTTAAAAGAACCGATTGCATATAAACAAACTGATGTTGATGAATATGTGGATATAATAAAAAGAACCAATGCTGCTAAAAGAAATAATGATCCGGATTTACCAATTAAAAATTTTTCTAGGGATATTAAGGATAAATACAATTTTATTATTAAACCAAAGTTAGAAACAGGACCGTTTAGACGGAGAGTTTCATCAATACCATCTTCATTATTGAGTGGAATAGTGACAAGGAGTAAAAAAATTGGAAAAGGAATGTTACAATATTCAAATAAACCCACTGATTACAAATATTTTGATAATTACAATGAGTTAATTGATCGACTTAAATTACTAGTAGCATCTCAAGTCGCTGGAAATACTGGTAATAATAATGAGATTGTATCAATCATTGAAGAGTTGAGAGAAGGAGGTATAATAGTGTAAACATAATTAGATTTTTATCAGCGTAACAATGCCAATCAACAAGTTTGGTGGTCATTTCTTAAGTAATAAAACCAATGTTTTAAATCTTACTTCTCCATTTTATATTTGTGAAACAGTTTCATTTCATAGTAAATGTTTTATCAGATTAAAAGGAGTTAAACGAATAAAGAATAATAAAGAGTTTTATATTTTGGATAATCAAGGAACTGCTTTTGTTTTTCCCATATCAGGTGAAATCGAAAGTTGTAAACACTATAGTGCTGATGGCGAAATTTTATTAAATTAGGAACTCCGAATGAGATGTGTGCTGATTTTGTCTTTCAATGCCCATTAGAAAAAAATGACTAAGATTCAAGTTGTTAATGAACTACATAAACCAGCTAGAAAAAAATACAAAAGACGTCATGTTATTGTAAAAGGTTTAAATGATTTAATCCAAGCTGATTTGGCTGTAATGATCCCATACTCTAAAGTAAATAAAGGATATAATTATATTTTGGTTGTTATTAATGCTTTTAGTAAATTTGTATGGGCTATACCCGTCAAGAAAAAAACCGCTAGAGATGTTACACAAGGTATGGCACAAATTTTGTCACAAATTAAACCTCCTAAAAATTTACAGACTGATAATGGAAAAGAATTTTACAATAAGGAATTCCAAGAACTCATGCGAAAATATGGCATTAATCATTACAGCACTTTTTCCAATTTAAAAGCCAGTATAGCTGAGAGAGTAATAAGGACGCTTAAAGCATCATTGTGGAAAGAGTTTAGTTTACAGGGATCATACAAGTGGTTAGACATTCTACCTAAAATTGTTAATAAATATAACAACACAAGACATTCAACTACAGGAGCTATACCCAGTAAAGTCAATGATAAAAATGCGCATTATATAATCGCATATGATAATTTAAAAACTATTGATCCACGTAAACCTAAGTTTAAGCAGGGTGATTATGTTCGTATTAGCAAGTATAGACATGTTTTCACTAAAGGGTATACACCAAATTGGACCAATGAAATTTTTAAAGTTAAAAAAATTAAACTAACAAATCCAACTACTTACATATTGGAAGATGAAAAAAAAGAAGAAATTCAAGGTGGTTTTTATACTGAAGAATTGCAAAAAGTTAAATATTCTGATATTTTCCTAATAGAAAAAATTATTTCTAAAAAAGGGAATAAACTTAGAGTAAAATTTCTTGGAATGGATAATTCTCATAATGCATGGATAAATAAAAATGATATAGTATGATATGTATTTATTTTTTTAAATAAAAATTTAAGTAATAAATATTTTTTTATTCAGTAAAACATAATAATGCTGAATCATTACACATATTTTGTTTCAGGTAGAAGAGTGGATGCCATTCTCTTTTATTGACTTCTGATTTTTTTCTTCCATTTCTTCAATTAAATGTTTTTCATCCTTTTCATATAATACCTTAGATTTGCATATAATGCTATCATACTCATCACAAGAATTATATTCGTTTATATTTTCAGACAATGCTACAATCCATGTAGTTGATTCATTATTGGGCACTTCACAGCTGAGTTGATTACCATGCTCACCATCATCCTCATTAAGATAGTATTCATCAAATTCCATAAAACAGATTGGGTTACTGATTAAGATTGGGACCTCCAAATCAATGGGTTCATGTAGCCAATAAGCAGCTATGACTGCTGGATATCCATAACCCTCAGAAACACCTGACCATATGTAAATTTTTATATTTTCACAATTACATTTCTTCATGGCTAACCCCAGTCGGTTTATCTTATACTCACTTACTTCATACTTTTTACCACAACACTCGAAAGTTACCTCAATAGTATGTTCGTAACCCATTATGGATAATACAATTTTCTTAATGCTCACATATTCTTAATACATCCTTTTATTATATTACCCCCACATACAACGACCCCCCCCCACTCCAAACATTCTCTCCCACTCCCCTAATAAAAAATTATTTATTTATAATATTTTATTTTTTCATACATATTATTTCTATGATTCACATCTAAAATTGGATTAATAATTTTTGCCGTTTCTTGAATGCGATGATCAAATCTAATTCTATCTAACATATTACATCTTCTTGCTGCTCTGTAAGCAAAATCCCAGGTGATCATATAATATACTTTATTTCGATCTTCTCTAAAAGTTACTTTCTTCATAGTTGCAAATCTTCTTTAAGTATGTCTGGATGAAGATAAATCAATTTTAAGGCCATTCCATATGTTATTGGATTTATATTCTTTAAAGGCGCCATTATTTTGAGACCATCATTAACTACATCCACACTATTCTGAACACCCAATTGAAGAATTTTTAATGAGCTGTTAAAATATTGTCCTCTTAAAGTATCCAAGTAATGTTTTATCAACGGAAGAATTTTCCAAAGCATCAACACACTATTTGATCCCAAATAAACGTTGGAATCACCACTAAATATTCGAATTGCTTTAGACTTGAAAAATTGTTTGAATTCCAAAAAAAAAATTTCCATCATCAATTGCATCTCTTGGTGTGTCAGATTTTAAAAAATCATTAATAATATTTTCATAAGAGATAAAATCTTGCCATTCCTTTCGTTAAAGATTATTGAATCGTTATTGTTTCCAGATATCACAACACACGGTGCAAAGTTATTATTATATGATAAACATACTATGACATGTTTGGTTTTTGAATCATTCAAATGAAACTTTTGTTCACCAACAAACACGTCGACTTCACGATTTGAAGACATTTTGTACTGATGTTTGGAATAAATGTTGCATACTTATACCATATCACTGGTGGTGGGGTGTACGCATTCTTCGGGTCTTTTACTTGCTAAGACAAGTCTCGAGGTCATTAACCCTCTCACCATCAAACTGGTTTGCACATTATGCTCATACATGGGCTTATATGATTTATATGACGAGGTCATCAACCACTCAAACTAGTTATTCTATTCAGGATCCGGTTAAACCGGTTTGCACATTATGCGCGTACGTGGGTTTATATGATTTATATAATGAGGTCATCAACCAGGTATCCGGTCAAACCGGTTCACACATTTTGGAGGGGGTAGCTCATTAAGTCGCACATTATGCACATACATCCTTATACTACTGTCCAATCAAATGCCTACCGTTGTCAAATAGTATGCCAGCTTTTTATATCAAGATTTATTATTGTCAGGTTCATTGGTTAAGTATTTATTTACCATATGGACTTTTGGTATTATTGCTATTGCGCCTAATTTTTCTCTTCAGCGTTAATTTACGTCGCGTTTTCGTTACAATGTAATTTTTTCCTGTTTAATTCTATCCGATAATAGCCGATACTTAGGACCTTCTAACTTTGCACATGGTTTTTGTCTTCAACGTTAATCTATGTTGCTCCTTCTACACCTGAGCCGTTTGTTCCGTTTGAATCGGTCCAATAGCAATAAAGATATGGATTTAGACATATACTTTTGTAATGTAGGTATTATAATTCTGATTTACAAATATTCAAATGCGTTGAGTATGTAGAGAGAGGCCCTCGTATTTTATCTTGGTTTTTGTTTGTGCATATTAACCAGATTTAACGTCTTTACGCTTTTCTTAAGTAACGTATGGCATTAACTTTCTTGATAACATTAATATCCTTTTTTATAGTTATTATTCCTGCGTACTATTTTTTAAAATATAATAGAATTTATAGAGCTCATGCTTTAGAGTTAAACAGAAAACGATATTATTCTGTATCAACTGCTTATTAAATTTCCTAAACCTTTTCACCTGAATATATCTACAGCTCGTCTTCAGATATATCTTTGTTTAAATATCCAAACAATGGTAACTACGATATGATAATGAACGAAAACGAACGACGCTGATGTGATTTCTACTTGTAGAAGCATACACCTTACGTTTTTGCCATTTTTTGGCGTTTTTCGGCGTTTTTCGACGATTTTTGCTGTTTGAAATAATTTATGAACAATGTTGCAAGATACCTTAAAGGAACAATCGAATGTAGAAATTGTTCCTCTAAACCCTAGTTTTATTATTTCAATTTCTATAAAAACTTCTGCTAATATAAAATTTGACGTCATTAATATTTGTAGAATGCTGCTTTACCAAAACTTATCTTTTAACTTAATGTTTTGATATGATTTTATATCAGGAAGGATTCTGTTTAACGTTAGTGACTTCCTAGTTCTAGTAAATATAAACTTTTTTTTTTGACAATGATACTTGAAGATGCATCTGTCATTTTATATGATTTAAGCTCCATGTTTTGTTATAAATATTCTCGTATAAGTCCTTCATACTCTTCATATCGCATAAGCTTGTTGAATGAAAACTTAGCTTTGAGTAGAAAATTATACTTGTTTTACTTTGAATGAAATCTAACATTAGAATTAGTCGTACAAAAAGTAAATAAGAGTTTGTTGATTGAAAACTTACATTTATTAGCATTGGTATTGATATCTGTCTACAGATTGCCAATAGATATTTTCTTTTCTTTTTCTTATTTTTGATGTTTTCAAAACGTATGTATTTAAAACATTTTCGGTAGCCTTTATAATTAATTTTGTTATTACACTGTGTATACTTTTAGATAGATATTTCCCTGTATATATATTTTTGTCGCATAATACATCGTAGATATCTAACAATATGTTGAGTTTTTACAGGATATGTAACCGCAAGAAATAATAATATTGCTTTGAACAACGTCTCAGCGATAATTATTATATAGAAATCTTTTAAAAACAAAACGAAAATGTGTGTAAGTACAAAAGTTTTAATACTAATGGATTTAATGAGAGATGTAATTAAAAACAAAAATGAGAATACTATGAAGATAGCATAGATAGAAGATAGTATAAAATAACCTAGTGGTGCTGATACTAACCGGATTTACTGACTGGATACCTATTCTCTAACTCATGGGAGCACTCCCACACTCCTATGCTCCCATACTCCCATGCCAACGTTGCCAAGTCGACAGAATAACTTTGATCTACTATTTAAGGACCGATCCACCGTTGTGTTAAACGAAGTTTAAAATGACATTTTTACATTAACAATGTCATTTTAATCTCCGTTTAACTCAACGGTGGAATCGGCCATTAGTAGTTCAAATTTGCTTTGTGATAAATACGGACCTAATCTGGCAAGCCCGCAATTCTCCCTCCCATAGTATAAAATCTGACCTTACTACGCATGTACCTGGGCTAAAAGTGAGTAAGCACGATATACCCACCTAAGAGTAAGAGAGCAAAATATATGGGAGCACTCCCATGGGAGCGCTCCCATGACTTAGTGAATAGCTATCCTGATGTCTTATTTTTTAGAAATATGCAGCAACTAAATAAGTACGAATATCGTAACAAATGAATGTCAATAATTAGGGGAAAAGTGAGTACAAAGGTTTACAGATGTCTTTAACGATAGCTATTATCTTTTTTGGGTTGAAAAACAACTGATGTCATATTTTTAGGATAATGAAAGATACAATATAAGCAAAGATACCATACTGAAATGTCAGTAATTAATGAAAAAGTGTATTTAAATGTCTAAGAATGGGACTTTTTATATTGGATTTTTTATGATAGATGCCATAATTTTTAAGATAGAAGATGTAAAACCGAAACTAAACAATAAAATATATACGGAAAAAGTGAGTACAAACGTTTTTAATAGTGATGAAAGACAGATGTCAGATTTTTAGGATAGAAATGCTAAATATAAAAGCAATCGATAATTACTTTCTAAAAATGAATGAGGCCTTTTTATTGGATTTAACGAGTCATACGAGACAGAAGATGATGCAAAAATACTGAAACTAAATAATAATATACGAAAAAAGTGAGTACAAACGTTTTTTAATAGTGACAGATGTCATATTTTTAGGTTAAAAAGAATATTGAATAGACATACGAAAACCTGTAGAGATGACAATGGTTGGATAGCTGCGATATTTTTTAGGTTGATAGCTTGAAAAAAAGAGATGGTAATAATAAATGTTTGACAGATGATTTTCCAGGTTGAAAATCTTAAATGCGAAAATAATCGAGTACAAACGAAGATGGTATATTGTAATTGTTGTATTTATTTTTTAATAAAGATTAAGACGATGACACGACAATAACGTACTGCACAGGTTTACATATCACATACGATAATGGACGAAGAGTATTTTGTTACCTTTTTACCATCGACAATAAACGTAGAGTATTTTTATTGTACTTGTAAGTAATAAGGAAACGACGATGATGTATGACTACAATACGAACAATACGACTTCTTAGACTTATTCTCAAATGCTGAACTTTTGACTGCTACCTTCCCGTATTCATTGATCCAGAAAAGTAATGTCTTCTTGGTTATTACATTTTCTGTACTAACCAACTATGGCTCCTTTGGTAATGCAGCACCGTGTATTCTTTAAAGATTTCTGTTTTTCCATTCTTTTTTCTATGAATTTCTACAAATATCACTCTTTTAACGTTTCATTCTTCCTCTTCTTCTTCAGTAGTTTTTTGTTCTTAGTCTTAGGCGTGTATTGCTCTCTACATGACTTATAAGTATTATTCAATGCTTGGGTCATTTTGGCTTCTCGTAACAATAAATTTTAATGAGGTTGTCTATGATTTTCCATGGATTTCTTTGATTTTCTATGAATATCCGATTGTGTCCCGTTTTCAACGTTTTGCTCTCCCTCTTCTTCAGTGACTTCTACATCATCTTAGGCCTTTACTGCTCTCTGTATGATTTCTTAGTATTTTTTCCTCCAAAGTTTATACCTTTTTGGTTTCCCCCCTTCCTAGCATTTTGACATTTGACATTGTTTACTTACTTAGCGATGTAATGTCAATTTATACCGTATTTTTGTCTCCTCGTTCCGTCTGTCTGTCCTTTTATCTGTATTTTTGTCTATCTTTCCGTTTGTCTACCTAAGATCCTTTTGACCATTTTGTACCTGGTGACATGCCGCCGAGACTTAGGTCCTTTTGGTCACGAAACGAAACGTGACGAAACGAAACGTAACGTAACGTAACGAAACGAAACGAAACGAAACGAAACGAAACGAAACGTAACGAAACGAAACGAAACGAAACGAAACGAAACGAAACGAAACGAAACGAAACGAAACGAAACGAAACGAAACGAAACGAAACGAAACGAAACGAAACGAAACGAAACGAAACGAAACGAAACGAAACGAAACGAAACGAAACGAAACGAAACGAAACGAAACGAAACGAAACGAAACGAAACGAAACGAAACGAAAAACGAAACGAAACGAAACGAAACGAAACGAAACGAAACGAAACGAAACGAAACGAAACGAAACGAAACGAAACGAAACGAAACGAAACGAAACGAAACGAAACGAAACGAAACGAAACGAAACGAAACGAAACGAAACGAAACGAAACGAAACGAAACGAAACGAAACGAAACGAAACGAAACGAAACGAAACGAAACGAAACGAAACGAAACGAAACGAAACGAAACGAAACGAAACGAAACGAAACGAAACGAAACGAAACGAAACGAAACGAAACGAAACGAAACGAAACGAAACGAAACGAAACGTAACGAAACGAAACGAAACGAAACGAAACGAAACGAAACGAAACGAAACGAAACGAAACGAAACGAAACGAAACGAAACGAAACGAAACGAAACGAAACGAAACGAAACGAAACGTAACGAAACGTAACGAAACGTAACGAAACTTAACGAAACTTAACGAAACGTAACAAAACCATCTTTTTCTGTTTGATCTATGGACTTTAGAATCGGACCACGTGATACACGCTAAGGCCCTTATGGCATTGCTCATGATTTTTATATTCAACGTTCATCATTTTCTACGTAATGTCGTTTTTCCCGTTTAAATCAGACCAATAGCAGTGAAGATACACGCTAAGGCCCTTCTGGCTTTTCGTTCTACATAAAAATTCTCTTGTACGTTAATCTATACCACGATCTCTGCATAACCCTGTTTTCCCGTTTAAATCGGACCAACGATAGCTGAGATATACGCAAAGGTCCTTCTGGCTTTACACAAAAATTCTATTCAACGTCAATCAATACTGAGTTATCTTCATAATGCCGTTTTCCCCGTTTAAATCGGACCAACGATAGCTGAGATATTCGCTAAGGCCCTTGTGGCATTGCACAGGATTTTTCTTTTCGACGTTAATCTATATCACGCTCTTTACATAACCCCATTTTCCCGTTTAAATTGGACCAATAGCAGTGAAGATACACGCTAAGGCCCTTGTGGCATTGCGCATGATTTTTATATTCAACGTTCATCATTCTCTACGTAATATCATTTTTCCCGTTTAAATCGGACCGACGATAGCTGAGATATACGCTAAGGCCCTTCTGACTTTTCATTTACCTCGTATATTTTTCATTGTTTACGTCAACTATTGCCGCCATCTTGGATTCTCGACGTTATCAAACGTTATCATGTTTACTGATAACCCAGACTTCGAACTTCGATGCGTGACCTTGAAAGCGACAAAAATTGCCAGAATGAACCTTAGCGATTTTCCATGTTAATTTACATAAGGATTGCGCCAGAATCAGTGCTGCCCCTTTACTGGCGTCAATCCAATATTATAAATACCCTTTTTACAAAAATATAAATAAAAGAGGTATTTTTTGCAGGGGCGGCTCAACACATCCCTAGACACACCACTGATTTTTATATGCGTTTTTTGTACAATAACTCCTGATATATTATTTACATTTCATAATTGCTTTTCCAGCTTTCAAATATTGGTGCTTAAAAAAATCATATTGGAATAAAGGGGAAACTTTTACCATTTTTATTTGCAAATTCAATATCCTGTAATTGTGAACTTACTGCATTAAACTTTCACTTTTTTGCAGCCCTGTTTCTGTTTCCAAACCGTGTACTTCTCGACTATGTCTATTTAAATTGGACTTCTTAGAAAACAATTTCTCACAAACGGAGTATTACAACATTCCATTTTGACAAACAAAAATTATCACTCTTCTAGAATGACAAAGGAGAGAATGACAAGTTAAAAACCGTACCAATCTTGATAACACATTTAGCGAGCATGCGCATTATGTGGAGCTACCAGTGGCATTTAGCATCTCGTAGCTGCCTAATGTAAAAATTACATGCAAACGTGTAAAAACCTGACTTACCTTATCGCGGCGGCCTGTCGTTTCAACGGCGTTTGAAAACACACTGGCTTCTCCACGGAGGAAGGATAGTTAGGCTTCTCACACTAGTATCCCGTTCATACCCTGTTGCCAGATTGCAGTTATTTTTGCCTTAATTGTAAATTAGGACTTTTGCCCCGTGCAGACTTTTGCCCTATTCTACTCTACCGAATATTATGTTAATATGTAAGTTTGCAGGTGTTCTTGTCCTGAAGGCCATACAGAGAAAATATGCAAACCCGAATCAGCTGTTTTCAAAAAATACAATATATTGTCGCCATGCAAGATTTTGTCGTAAGACCAAAAAATAATTTTTTACAAAATAGCTTTCGGAAACCTGCCCTACTGGGTAACTATTAAAACAACTGCTATTAAAGGAAGGGAAATCTAGTACCTACTTCCTGTATGAGAAAAATCAATCTTTGTTGGAGAGAAATCCAGTACATCATTTTCATGTGACAAATATAGCGATGACTTTGAAGGGTATGATAATATAATCAAAAACAATGGAAAATCTGTCGACTGTTGTTAAAAAAAAATTTAAGGACGACCCAGAAAACTTTCAAGAAGGCCTTGCTGAATAATCATAATAGGAGTGTTAAAAGTTCTTTCTCGCTTTTAAGTGGCTTATACACACTGTATATGGCCTATAAATTTGCTGGTATTAATACCAAACTGTCAATTATTCAAACCTTCACGTAAAGGCATGAAAATTTCGGTACAACCAACTGCTATTATACGCAGGAAAACCAAATTTACTAGCTCCCTGATTGTTTATAAAATTACGTTAAATATAATACGCCCTTATGCCCAAGAAAAATTGCCAAATAAAATGTTATATTTTTTAGGTTCAAACTCCTTGCTATCCTGTTATTTAATAAATATTATAGTAATTTCGTTGTACTTATTTATATTTTCTAATAAAAACGCTAAAAAAAATTAACATCTTTCCTATTTTTTTATTTACAATTTGTACCTATAAAGTCAACCTATCTCTAAGTGTGTTTAAAGTGAATGTTTAGTGTCTAATATTTTTTTTTATTGCAAATAAATAAAAATCAATTGGATCTCTATTATTCCATTCAAACATAGCCTGATTACACAGTTTCAAAATTTGCAATCATGACTGTTATTTAGGCGACGGATTTGCGATATCGTCTGCTATTTACTGGAGGGGTTGCGGCAGAATTCGGGCCAGACCCGATACGCCATCCTGAGTGCTGTATACAAATATGTGTCCGGGCCTACTAGAAAAGAGCGATCTAATATAGAATTCGGTCTTGTTGACTAGATGTCCCCGGATAATACGAAAATGGCGACAATACTTAATTCTAAACTTTGGTGAAAAACTAATAATTGGTAACTAATAATAATTATGATTTATGTTATAAATAAAATAACCAAAAACAATGAAATCATTTTATTTCAATATCCTTATCGTTGACAGAATAAAAAAATACCGGAATAATTTAGGTAAACATAATCTCTACATCAATGGTTTCAAAGAATTTCCGTAAAATTCTATAAATGCCCATCAAATGCAGTGCGTTCTAACAACTCACTATTTCGCTAATTAAAACAATATTTTATTTCACTGTACGGTACAGCCTATATAAACAGAGTGAAGCTGCAATTAATGTCACCCCACAATGTAAAATTTTTCGTTTTGTATCATCTTTACGCACTAAAACCACAGGTGACGATGCTGTCAGTGCCCCAAGGATAGGCAGTCTTGCTAATTTTCTAATATCCTTTTCCACCTAAAGCAAAAGTCATATATTTATATATATAGATTTATTAACGCCGGTTACAAGAACGTTGATTAAAACATACGAGGCTAATAAACTTTGACAGATGTTTGGACAATGAGTAAGTTGAAGTTCATTTAATTCCGATTTACAGTCGTACTTGATTTGTTTGAAGTCAATAATTGTATATACTATATAGCTTGAGTTTGACACATGATGTAAATGTATAATACAAAGGTGCGGACCTTAGAATATGTGCGGACACTTTTAGTATCGTCATAAGGCGATTATTAAATCAGTTACTAGAAATGTGACCAAGTCAAGTGTGGTTAAGGTCCTTACGTCATTATAATGTTCTATTAATCTGATTTAAAAATGTTTGGTTTATATTGACACTAACGCGCATGACTTTGTCAGATATCGCGGATTTTTGTTTTTATATTATGTATTGTAGTTAGGATTTGGTTTTGAATTTGTAAGGATAAAGAATAAATATTTTGTTTTTATGGATGAAGAGAAAATTGGTGTTGTAGTTGCTTTGGCCTCTAAAATTTTATCAAACCTTTTGCCGTGTTCATCAATAAATCTTGGCTATCTTGAGAATAAATTGGCTTTTCATTTACAAAAACCTTAAATGCGTCTCGCTTCAGACGTAATTTTTAACTTGATGCCAAAGTACGAAAATGCCCTGCATTTCACCTAAATGCTACGCTTTTTAAATCCAAAGTTATGTTTTGAGATTTTTTTGAGAAGCTCCTGAGAAAAAGGACCTGATAGTTTATAAAAATATAAGTAAAGGACCTTTTTTTAGATCTCCACAAAGAAAGGAGCTTATTTTATAAAAATATTTGTTTTTTTTTTTAACCTGATATTCGTGTCGTCACCGTTGTCTCACTTTTTCCTTTCGTAAATCTGGTAACCTTATGAAGACTAGAGGCAAGGAGGCGAATCCCCATGCTCAAAATACGGTCCGAAACAACACACGTCAATTGAGCTTTTATAATTAACCGCATGGGCGCTGGTACGGTTTACGTAGTTCAAAATACATGGCTTCTATGGGAATTATACATAATTTTGTCAAAATAATAAAAATAAACTTGTTTATAGCTAAATATAGCACATAACATATTGTTGTGTTTATTTCTAAATAAATCTTACATATTTCAATTGATACATTATTTACTATTTATTCCTATTTAAGTAAAATGCAAATTATTGATGATAAGTGTTGAAATTTGATGGGTATGGCTAATTATTTTTTAACTAAAGCTAAATAGTGCCGAGGGCATACTAAGACACGGTTTAAATGAAAATATTTAGTTAGGGATTTTACAAAATTTTATGAAAATAATAAAAATCAAATTGTTTATTGCTAACTAAAGCACAGAAAATACTGTTGATTTTAATTATTGTAAATAAGTCTTTGTTTTAATTGCTAACTAAAGTACAGAAAATACTGTTGGTATTAATTATAAATCAGTATTTATGTTAAACATTATTTACTATTCATTATTTAATTTCATCTAAATAAAATGAAAATTAGGTATGACCAAATTTGAAAAGGTTTGTTAAATGGTGAAATTTGGTAAGAACAGTTTTGTGGTAATTTTGTATTCGACAACTACAATTTCATCATCCTGGTGAATAGTTTCCTCAGCGTAGGTTCTGGTATTTTCTTCCTTTTTTTTATTCTAACAAATTCAGTTCGGTTCAATGGTGGTTTTCGTCTTTTCCGAATACTGGACAAGTATGAAGGGAGATTCGGGAATATACATGGTATTGCTTAGTTCTTTAATCTCGGCCTTTCCCTTTTTATTTTGTTAACAGTACCATTAGTTAAAATAGTCTCATCAAATTTTAAAATATCTTCTAAAAAGTGTAGTTCGCAAACAGAATCATAACTAGACAGTACTTTATCAGCCCTAGGAACAGAGCTGTCACCTATCAGTGAGATTTAAATCATTTTTTGATTTAAATACATTTTTTGATTTAAATACTTTGATTTTAAATCTTTTTAAAAAAAATGATTTTTGATTTATGATTTATATCTTTTTGAAAAGCATCTTTGATTTTTTATTTAAAAATTAGATTTAAATCTTTTTAAAACGATTTAAATCATTTTAAAAAGATCGCATCATTTTATTGATTTAAATCTTTCTGAAATGATTTAAATCTGTAAAATGATGCGATCTTTTTAAAATGATTTAAATCTGTAAAATGATGCGATCTTTTTAAAATGATTTAAATTTTCTTAAAGATTTAAATATTTTTTTAAGATTTAAATCTTTTTAAAACGATTTACATCACCTGATTCGTCAAAATCGTTATCAACCTGTCTATTCCTGAATAATAATCTAGTCAGCAAGTAGGGTTGAATCAGAAATCCGAGAGAAAAGAAAAACAAAAAATAGTAAAGTGTATCAAATAATTGCAATGACTTAAGATTATTCTTAAATATGAAATTTTACAATATCCTGAAACTCTTTACATATGTATTTTAAATTTATGCACTTTTATTTCAGATTTGACATGAGTTGCATTAAGACTTTTTGACCAGTTCAATAAACACGCTTGGCATGGATAGAGCGAATTAATTACATTTTTTATTTCTTTGCCTGATTCATCCACACATTTTTCAAAAAAATTAACCCAAACGTGCTCACTTTGGTTATTTATTTACTCGCAATAACTTCACGTTGAGAGAAGAACTCTTTTAATTCAACCCACTCAATTTCATTATTCATAGCCGGGAGATTTTGAAAATGAAATGCATTTTTCCGGGAGAGTCTCCTAAGTAGAAAAAAAAACATATTTTTAAAGAGTCTGATGTATGTGCATTTATGTGAGGTGTTTATGTATGTATGACATTAAGCACGTTAACTCAAGGAAGAGTTGACGCATTTAAGTGATTTTTCAAAAAAAAAAATCACTTTTCTTAAAAACTAGGTCTTCATTGTTTTGTGGCATCATAGGCATACCAAAGGTATCTTTTAAAGGGTTGAAAAATTCCTATTTACCAATTGACATGACATTTTTAAATAACAATTTTCATAACTATAGATATCATGCTGCATAAATCCGTAAAAATTTTATCTTGATCGGATATTTATTATTTAAAATTAATATTTTCGTAAGAATTGTATTGGGCTAATAACGATAAAAAATAAATATGAGAAAAGTTGATCGAGTTTTGCGTTTTATTTATGAGAAAATCACATTACTGGAGTATTATTCATTGTCTTTGGCCTACCGAAAGCATTTTTTAAAGAGTTAACCAAATCTATAAAATCCTAAAATGAATTAAATTGTAAAAAAGATTTAAATCTAAAAAAGATTTTTGATTCAAATATTTCTTTTTAAAAAATCGATCTTTTATTTAAATCATTTGTTCAAATGCAAATGATTTATGATCTTTGATTTAAATCGTTTTTAAAATGATCTTAAACAGCTCTGCCTAGGAATCACATGCTGCCATTGTTCTAAACGTTTAGGATCCTATAAAAAATATTTGCAATGACTAAATTTGAGTTCAATAAAGAAAAATAACAGTAGTAACATCAAAAAACATAAAAAAGCAAATTTTCTTTAAGTTAAATTTAATGTGTAATTATTGTTGTTTGTAAGTCAGGATTTATGACTTTATTATTTTTTATTATAGAATTTTGTGATTAAATAAACTACACTCCGTAAGATACGGGTTGTGACTATTTTACAATAAATATATATTATTTAGAAATAAATACATTATTTTACTTACACTAGGAGCTTTAAAAAGACTTGGATTTTTATTTCCTTGTGTTTTCTTTAATTTTATATCAGATTTATATCCCGTTTTTTAACCCGGAACGAAGCAAATCCTGCTTTGTCGTTTTTTGTTACTCATTGTTAGGTCAGGTTCTTTATTTCAGCTTATTTTTTATTCTTTTTACTAAATTTTACAAAAAACACTTTAATTCCCATTGACTTGCATATAAAATAGACGTCTTTATTTTGCCACCCGCCAACTACAGTAGTTTTTTGGAACTCCATAAAAATAGGGACGGAAATTTGAACTTTGACAAAGGCCGATTCGCCTCCTTATCTCTAGTCTTCATACCCTATACTCAGCCTTTCTTTCGATTTTACAAATAACACAACCAACCAATAATTTAATAATTAAAAAGTAAAAGTTTTACATTTGACATTTCATACCTGTTATGATGACCACGTTTTTACTGTAGTCATGTTAAACTCATTTCAAGACAATATTCAATATTACGTCATTGTTTTTGATTTATATCGGTGTAGTCATTCATACTCAAGACATAATATCTGATTTAAAATATTCTATTCTTTGTTCTATTTCAATGATTCAGACAGATCACATTCTGTCAAAGTTTATCAGGCCCATACATTTTAATGAACGTTCTTGCAACCAGATTTAGTAGTGTGACCATGTTTAGTAAAAGAAAAATAAAATAATAAAAAGAAAAAAGAAAAACGTTAAAACTCCATTCAAGCTTATGTTGCCCAAATACATTGTAATAAAGCGTAAGAGATTTTAAATTGAATTGGTGATTTCACTGCTTTTCCAATACATAAAACGTGTTGTTAATGATTTTGGACGATTGCGATTGCCACCATTTGCATACAAATGTTTTAATGACTAGGAAATACACCTAATTATTAATATTATTTAATGTTATAGCTGCAGAAAAAATAGTTTTTATCTCGCAAGGACTCAATTCCTACTAGTAGAATTTACAGTGAACAGTTTTTTAAATCTATACAGAAATGGTAGATGATGTGAATCTCTTTATAACTACAAAAAATAGATATATTGCATATGTACTAGTGAAAGAACAAATACTATACAAAATACATTAAATAAAAAAATGGAATTACAACACAAAAACAATGTAAAATGTAAGCGAAACATTATTATTTATTACAAAAACGGCTGTTCAGATTAACATTATAATGTTAAGATAAGGATAAAGTAGTGTGAATTAAATAAATATTTCTCTCCAAACCAAACATAAATCATAAGAGAGCTCCACAAATTAAATTTTTGAAAATGTAAGTTAAAAAACATTTTTTACTTTCCTATCTGTATACAGATATAAGGAAAGTATAGGAATCATGATTTTTTTCGACCTCGAGTTTTCGACGGATTTTTACGTTTTGAGGTCCCCTGAATCCGTTTTGACTATTTTCGCGATGATGTCGTGTGTGTGTGTGTGTGTGTGTGTGTGTGTGTGTGTGTGTGTGTGTGTGTGTGTGTGTGTGTGTGTGTGTGTGTGTGTGTGTGTGTGTGTGTGTGTGTGTGTGTGTGTGTGTGTGTGTGTGTGTGTGTGTGTGTGTGTGTGTGTGTGTGTGTGTGTGTGTGTGTGTGTGTGTGTGTGTGTGTGTGTGTGTGTGTGTGTGTGTGTGTGTGTGTGTGTGTGTGTGTGTGTGTGTGTGTGTGTGTGTGTGTGTGTGTGTGTGTGTGTGTGTGTGTGTGTGTGTGTGTGTGTGTGTGTGTGTGTGTGTGTGTGTGTGTGTGTGTGTGTGTGTGTGTGTGTGTGTGTGTGTGTGTGTGTGTGTGTGTGTGTGTGTGTGTGTGTGTGTGTGTGTGTGTGTGTGTGTGTGTGTGTGTGTGTGTGTGTGTGTGTGTGTGTGTGTGTGTGTGTGTGTGTGTGTGTGTGTGTGTGTGTGTGTGTGTGTGTGTGTGTGTGTGTGTGTGTGTGTGTGTGTGTGTGTGTGTGTGTGTGTGTGTGTGTGTGTGTGTGTGTGTGTGTGTGTGTGTGTGTGTGTGTGTGTGTGTGTGTGTGTGTGTGTGTGTGTGTGTGTGTGTGTGTGTGTGTGTGTGTGTGTGTGTGTGTGTGTGTGTGTGTGTGTGTGTGTGTGTGTGTGTGTGTGTGTGTGTGTGTGTGTGTGTGTGTGTGTGTGTGTGTGTGTGTGTGTGTGTGTGTGTGTGTGTGTGTGTGTGTGTGTGTGTGTGTGTGTGTGTGTGTGTGTGTGTGTGTGTGTGTGTGTGTGTGTGTGTGTGTGTGTGTGTGTGTGTGTGTGTGTGTGTGTGTGTGTGTGTGTGTGTGTGTGTGTGTGTGTGTGTGTGTGTGTGTGTGTGTGTGTGTGTGTGTGTGTGTGTGTGTGTGTGTGTGTGTGTGTGTGTGTGTGTGTGTGTGTGTGTGTGTGTGTGTGTGTGTGTGTGTGTGTGTGTGTGTGTGTGTGTGTGTGTGTGTGTGTGTGTGTGTGTGTGTGTGTGTGTGTGTGTGTGTGTGTGTGTGTGTGTGTGTGTGTGTGTGTGTGTGTGTGTGTGTGTGTGTGTGTGTGTGTGTGTGTGTGTGTGTGTGTGTGTGTGTGTGTGTGTGTGTGTGTGTGTGTGTGTGTGTGTGTGTGTGTGTGTGTGTGTGTGTGTGTGTGTGTGTGTGTGTGTGTGTGTGTGTGTGTGTGTGTGTGTGTGTGTGTGTGTGTGTGTGTGTGTGTGTGTGTGTGTGTGTGTGTGTGTGTGTGTGTGTGTGTGTGTGTGTGTGTGTGTGTGTGTGTGTGTGTGTGTGTGTGTGTGTGTGTGTGTGTGTGTGTGTGTGTGTGTGTGTGTGTGTGTGTGTGTGTGTGTGTGTGTGTGTGTGTGTGTGTGTGTGTGTGTGTGTGTGTGTGTGTGTGTGTGTGTGTGTGTGTGTGTGTGTGTGTGTGTGTGTGTGTGTGTGTGTGTGTGTGTGTGTGTGTGTGTGTGTGTGTGTGTGTAACGCGTGAACCGATACACAGAAAAACACCAAATTTTAAACTTAAGCTTTGTTTCAGCGTCCAATGAGCTGATTAGATTTTGGGCAGTGTCGGAACATCTGGGGGGTACTTTATAGGTGGTCATTTTTATATTTTATGGAATATATCTGTTATTTACGGTTGGAGAAGAAATTTCTTCAAATAAAAGTTACTTCTAATATAATTATCTATAATTTTTGTATTATGCAAAATTTTCCTAAAATGGTCCGTATTCGAGAAATTTGACAAAATGTAAAAAAAATAATTTTTTATAAAAATTGTTCAAATAAAAGTTGTTTGTAATATAATTCTCTATAATTTTTATTCTATACATAATTTCTCTAAAATGGACCGTATTCGAGATATTTGAGAAAATGTGTAAATTTCGAATTTTGAAGAAAACTCAAAAACGGATAAAGAAAAAAACATTAAATTTTAAACTTTCGGCCTGACGTGAAATGATTAGATTTTGGACAAAGTCGGAACATCTGGTACTTTATGAAAGGCCGTTTTTATATTTTATGGAATATATGTTATTTATGTTTGAAGAAGAAAATTGTTCAAATAAAAGTTACTTCTAATATTATTATCTATAATTTTTGTTTTATGTCAAAATTTCCTGAAATGGTCCGTATTCGAGAAATTTGACAAAATGTGCAAAATTCTGATTTTTAAGAAAATTGTTAAACTAAAAGTTGTTTGCGATATTGATCTCTATAATTTTTGTTTTTACATGATTTTTCGAAAATGAACCGTAATGGAAAAATTGGAGAAAAGTACTGAATTTAAATTTTTCAGTACTTTCGTTTTTAATGAATATCTGTAAAAAAATGTTTCGAGTTAAATGTATGTGGAAAATGTATATATTTAGTTTATTCCCTAAATATTTATAGAGGAGGTATAATAGGTTGTACAAAATAACCGCCTATAAAGCCTATAATAACTAGATAGGAAAGTCATGTATTGGACACATCAGATTTTTTAATGTAATACAATTTGTAGAAAAATATCTAAATCTTAAGTTATCACCAACCACCAACTGTTGAATTAATAACTGATACTTCTTATTGGGAGAGAATTTATTGAATAATTTGTTGGTATGTCTAGTGGCAAAAAGATGTCTGTTTTGTACAATATGAGTCCATCGGCACGTTGTTACGTAGCTGACGGTGTGTTGTTATATAGCTGCCGACCACAGTGTATCCACTCTTACCGTCAAGGTCAATGCGTGTTAAGTTTCATACCCCCGCCGTCGTGAGGTTGCCACCGTCACCGTTTATAGGACACGCTTGTGCAGCGTTGCCAATAGCAATAATTTTACTCGATTTTTGGGTATTCTTAATTAACTAATGAACTTTTATGAATTGATTTAGAATTTATTAATGCAAGATTATAGCGTTTTTGCCGTTTTTCATTTAGTAGTATGTACTATTGCTGAAAAGTCATGTTTTAAAATATTTTCATCGTCACTATTGCATTTATTGATGACTTCAGACGTTTGGGGTAAGTGATGAGAATTATCACCATTTGACCGTGACAACACTGCCTACTTTGTGAACTTGATACCTACATAACCACAAATATTTCTTATTTCTTTATTATTTTTATGAATTTTGTGAGTGATTTGTTTGTTTTTGAACTGATTGTTAAATAATAAAATGGAAATAAAACAGAAAGTCAATAGTGAAATGGAAATAAAACAGAAAGTCAATAGTGAAATGGAAATAAAGCACAAAATTAATGCCACAGCATAAAGTTTATTTAATAGGCAGTGTCGCGATTAGTTTCGGCTTACATTGGTCAGTGACCACATACCACATGGAGGAAGGATTAATGTGACCAGTGTGACCACATTACATTTGAGATAATGGATAAACTTTCAGTCATGATTGTAAAGTGTAAGTGTTCCCGGTTCCAGGTTGTTACATTATATTAATGGTAAAATACGTCTTCTTGCTAACACAAGATACCTATAATATAAGAAATAAGAAAAACCAGATAAAACTAAAAAAAATGAAAACACTTGAATCTTTTTTATTTTATCTTAATATCTTGCATGTACCTATTATTATTGCCTTATTTTTAGCTATTTTTAGTTTTAGTTAAAATAATACCCGAAATTTACATTTTATAAATAAATCGTTATAAATATAATAAATGGTTTCATTTCATAAAAAAATGTAGCACCAAAACATGATTAAACCATTATAGTTACGATTTGTTTGCTTATTGTAATCAAATCTCAACTTTAATGGCACACATAATAACCACGTTCAAAGCGTGCTTCCAAAAAATTATTCAGACATTCAAAAATTGCCGCCATCGTTTAGTTTAAACCCCCACCACTGTGAGGGTGCTGAAATCAGCTATGAAAATTATACATTGAGTGTACTGTCTATAAACAATATATAAAAGGTCAGTGGGGAGCCGACAACGTTGTATGAAGATATTATAGTAGGACAACGCTACAGTAAAAAGTGTTTGAGGCACATCGCGTGGGATCTAGTGACGATATAATGAAACAGTTAATTTCTAATGCCTTTCAGATACGCCTTCTTTATGAAGAGGCACGTAATTGCGCCCTACCACCTACCTAGTAAAGTTAAAAACGTATCTTTATTTATTTAAAAATAAATAATTCATAATATAAGCATAAAAAATTAAACAATAATGAAAAATTATTCTAATACAAAATCGTAATATTACAATTTGGATGAAGGTGATAAAGTGATAAAAAACGTTGGTCAATAGTTTGGTTATGTACGGTTATATTAATAAATAATAACAATGTAGGTTACTTTTAATAAATTAAAAAATGCCAAATAGAAGACAAAAAACAGCTTTTGAAAATGTTACCTGTTTTCTAACTAAATACCTCTTATTGGACCTAATAAGCATCTTTTACTAATAATTATGCCTCAAGCTGTTAAAGTTTATAACCTTAAAAATAGCTAAAAAGATTTTAAAAGTTTTCAAAATTCAAACAAACTTTTCTACAAAACTGAATCAAAACTATTAGTTTAATCAAGATTTTGGAGGAGTTTTTGATATAAGTCACTTTCGAGTATTTGAAAACGATATGAGAAAAAAATTTGTTTTTCAGGCCCCAGAAATGGCGAACAAAAAAAGAAAAAGTGATTTTTAAAGTTATTTAAAAACGATATGTGCTAGTTCTGAATAAAAATTGTACACCATCAAGTTTTACATAAAAATGATATTTAGCATTTTTTGCTATTATTAAAACTAACAGAGTTACAGCCGGTTGCAAGAACGATTGTTAAAATATATCATTAGCTAACGAATCCATAACATTATTCACTCCCTAAATTATCTTCTAAATGGTAAATTTGGAAACGGCACTTTTCCAAATGACAGTATGAAGTAAAGGATGACGATATTCGGGATACATCAAGTTTTCTCTGTCTTTGTCGGCCCATTTAAGAGAATACACGGCAGGTGAAGACGAACGATATGTTTTCGCAATGAGCTTAAAATGTGTCATAGGGAACGTTACAACACCTGCAAAGAAAGTCAAAATCGGAAAGAGCCGAGAGTGTCGAGACTAGACGAACTTTTAACATGAGAATTGTTTTCAAAATATACTTATACCTATTTAAAAGTACGCAAAGAAAACGAATTTTAAGAAGATTTAACAATGTGAATGTGGATTTTACGATGAAAAACAAAGACTATTCACAAATAGTAAGTACTTTAATTATAAGAAATAATATTTCTTTATTTACAAATAATTTTTTCTTGTAGCAAAACCTAATATGCAGTGATTGAACTTTATTAATAATGCAAATTAAAATAACAAATTTTGGGAAGCGAAAAGGAACAACATGACAGAATATAAAATAATATTAATTACCCTGTTTGTTCTATAATCTAAATTAATAACAAAAACGTACATTAAAAATCAAATAAATATTAAAAAGTTAATGGTGTTTTATTTTTTTTTTATTATTAATAAAAACAATATACATTTATAAAAGCTAAAACTCCCGAGCAACATTTATTTTCATTAACTATTTAGGTATTAAATTATAAGGTTTTGAATTTGGTCATGTTCATAAACAAAAATAAATATATTTAAGTACTAAAAGTCAATGCCACAAAATGTTTTTTATTGTTTAAAATGTTTCTGTTTCGTCCCAAGGGGTGTCTTCAGGACTGAATGCAGCTATTATGTATAACTTTATTATTAAAAAGAGGACAAAGGCATCCAAAAGTGTGATGTCTTCAAGATGAGACAAAGGGCGAACTGCCAGACGAAGGGAAAAGTTTTCTTTTATAAGTCGAGTATGATAGGTATATTACTGGTTGTTAGAGAAGGTGTATTTAGGCTGGTTATATTTAACTTTATCGAGAAAGGGATGAAACAAGTACCTAAGTGTCTTCTGACTAGCAAGAAAGCGATGAGGTAATAACTGAGAATGTGGTATCTGCGAAAGAGGTGAGAAACAAAAATCACTCTCCGTTAAACCAGCTGAGTTTTTGTATCCCAAGAGACTAAATTAATACCAGTTGGCTAAAAGTAACATTAATAACTTCAGTAGTAACCCTAAAACATTGTCACTAAGATATTTAATAAAACTAATAGGTACTTAAGGATATTAAGATATAAAAGTTACTAAAGATCGGCTATTTTCAGTATTACATTTCTTGTTCTACTAGATTATGTGGAATAATAAGGCTTGTTTTTTACTATTCTAAAAAGCAAAATGCGGTTCCAGATTTACCACAAAACAGCTCCCTGTATATCCTTTTTTAAGCTTTTGCCACAATATGTAACCATTTTCAAAATTCTGATGTCTAATTTTTTTTCAGCATTTATTTCTTTTTTAAGTTGGATATTTTAAAAAAATTAAAAATATAAATTTAAAAATATAGGATATGCAAGAAGAATAATTAGTTATGGTCTAAAAATTATTGAATACATATTTATTTATTGGACCATTAAGTAATGAATCGTTATAGGGATTCGTTAGTTATGGAAATACATAAAATATTTATTGGACCATTAAATATAGACGTGTTAATGACCGATTAAAAAAAAGTTGAATAAATATTGTGGACACTCGCCATCTTTTAAAAATTTAAATTGAATAATTATAATCGACATTTTTTTATTAATATACATTAATATTTATACATATATGCATTTTTATACAATATTTTAAATATTTTGGATTTAGTATCAAGGTAGATAAAATAATATGCATATTATTATATCTATGGTAGGTAACAAAGTTGATTTTGTAGCAAGCGTTACAAAAAAATGTATCCTAATTTTGAGATCTAAATCCATTAATTTTCTAAAGCAAATTATTGTTACCCTTATGTTTTATGCAACTGGATTATTTTAACAAAACATTTAATAAACATTCTTAAAGTCTACCGTCTAGGTAGGTACCGTGGGCAGAATAACATTCCAATTTCCAAATTCCCTCTACCGTAAACGCACCAGATTTGGAGGTTAACTTATGATCAATGATATATAATTATATAGATTTATATAATAAAGTAGAGACGACATAAACACTATTTTGCGATAAGACAGATGAATGCACTTCGAGTGACGGAATAGTGTAATGAAAATGGCATTTGAGTGGTATTTTGATTTCTTTGAAGTCAATAATTTTAGTTTTGAAGACTGACAGAATGGAAATGATTTTATACCATTTAAATGAAGCTATTTAACAAAAATTACATTTATTTTCACCAAAACTGACTAGACAAGAAGCGGGTTTTACTGGGCGAAGTTTTCTCTATATCTAATACATGCAATGTTTTTTTTTTCAATTTTGAGTGCTCAGTTATAAATTGTAAACATAGTGTCAGAGGCAGAGTATTGCATTAAAGTACTCATGAGTAATTCACAATGACTAGCTTCGAAGTAATCATAATAAGTATATGAGTATGAATACTTACTCATATGAATAATACTTAAAACAAATAGGTACTTTCGCAAATTTTAGAGAGTACTCGTGAAGAAATCATGTAACGAGTATGAGTTTATTAAATTATTCCAGTTAGTGACTAAAGATGTTATAAATATGGCTTACATCCATGAATTCTTCGTTAGTTAGTAATTTTTCTATTTGCATTTACAATTCTGTGAATAATGATTAATCTTTTAATACCTAAAATTCAATTAATTTATATAAGTGGATTCGTATTTATAATCATTACATTTATGGACAGTCAGCACCAAACGCAAACCTGCTAAATAACACTTTGCAATCCCAACAACTCACATCGGCCACACATATGCACTGTACAAACTGTCTGGCAAAACATAAAATGTAAAATATTAATAATAGTAAGCAGTGTAGTTCTGTAAGATACAACAAACAAGCTAAGGCTTGCCTTGGCTTGGGCGCGTCGATACTCGTACTCGTTACTCGTCGGCAGTAGGAATCAGAAGCCTGAGTACTCTAAAAGGGTACTCAAAATGTTTCAAGTACTGAGTCCCATCAGGATAAAAGTACTCAGGAGTACCTATTACTGAAAACTTTGAGTACTTAATTACATTATAAGTTCACTTTGAGTACTTAAGTACAATTTTGAGTATACTTTACTTGTACTGCCCAGCTGTGCATAGTGTTTTCTTGTCATTAAGATTTTTACAGATTTAAATGTACATTTTATAGTTATAATTAACCCGGGCATTTAGCATTGGGCTGGTAGAGGGCCCAACAAATGGCCACTTCAAAAAAAAATGGGGCAACTAGAGACACCTCTCGGCGATGTTAATAACCTGCGGGACTTTGATGATCTGAGAAGATAGATGTCTGTAGTGCCCCTCAGCGTCAACCAGTATGTTTTTAACGAATTGATAACCTGCAAGACTTTGATGAGCTATGAAGATGCAGCTGTCTCTAGAAATCTTTCAGCGGAAACCAGCAGGTTTCGACAAGTTGAGAGGCAGGTTTTATATACCCCTGGAGGATGCACAATGAGCCTGTGGAAGTATCCACCTTCCCCACCTTACAGATAGTTTATATTGTTAATTGCTATAAAATTAGAATTCCCATTTTGACAAAAAAAATATCATGTGGTCCTATTTATAAGATGGCAGCAATTTATAAAATTAATTTTATTTAGTAATCAAGAAAACTTTGTTCTGTATAATTAATAATACTATTTATTATATTAATCAGTGTAGTTTTATGTTTTATGGCTCAGAGATTCACAATATGTCTCAGTTTATGATTTTATGTGTAGGCTTTGTTACTGTTTCCTTGTTATAAAATTGTTTAGATCTCTTAATATCATTTGACGATATGGATACTCAACATTACAACACAAAAAAAATATGTGTTTAAAACTCGGTTTAAAACACCTTACAAAATATCGTGTCTCAAGTGAAATAGGTAATTTTTTTTTCTAAACTTATTTTAAAACACGTTTGGGCCAGAACGATTTTAATCTGTGAACACTTGGAAAGGCGCTTTTCGTAGTCCTATTTAAATATGGGTGAACAATCAGATTTACGACGGTCAATAGCTATCGAGGATCGGAATGCATTTTTAATGGTTCATTAGTGTTAATGAGTCTATAAATATTTAACGATCGTTCTTGCAACCGGCTGTTAGAAGTTAAGAAAAGATATATATGACTCTCAAAAATGATAGCGGGCTAACAATTCAATGATTTTTTAGTTTATTTTTATTATTTACTCAGAAAAATATAACCTTTCTCTTCAGACAATTTTATCTTAATTTTTATTTATAAATTTTTATACGACTTTATATGGTAAAATAAATTTTAAATTAACTTATTATGGCTTGCATGACATAAAAGTTCCATTAAATAAATAAAAAAAAATTAAAAAAATAAAAAAAAATTAAAAAAAGCAAAAAAAATTAAAAACAAATATATGATATAACAAATAAAAACAAATAAAATTAAAAAAATACCAAAAAAAAACAAGTAAAAATAAATAAAAATAAAGTCAAAAAAAATAAGTATATATACAAAAAGAAAGACAGTTATAGTCCAATTAAGGTAGTTCACTAGCGACAGTGGTACAAAAAATATCGCTTAATGGTGAATACCAATAGTTCGAGATTCTCAATGCTAATCAATTTTATTTTTGTAAGAGACTGTACAAAACACATGTAAGCTTATATACATGGATATGTTATGATTTTAAACAAAATCCATCCGGCAACCCCATAAATATAGGAATGGTTTGTTATAGAAATTTGTGACTTCCTCATATTAATTTTAAGGGTTTGTTTTGATTCAAACAGAACCGCTGATTCCAGTTCTCCAAGACAGTGGACGAATTAATTTTTCAAGAAAACGTCGAGAGGTTATAACAACCTCTTAGCTGATCGAGTGTTATTTTGGTACAACGCGTTGATTGCAGCGTATACAATGTTGCCAAGTTGTAATAATTTTACGCAAATACGCGTCGATTGCTTTAAAAATATTTTTATTTCAAAAATCTATATCTTTTTACTAAGACGGTCAAAAAATTCAGCGTTTCTTTAGAAAATTTTATAACTTCTTGATTTACATTACATTAGTTTTTAAAAAATATGGAAAGAACTCTTTTCGAGATATCTTGAAATAAATGCTTACTTGTGTACATGAGAGGCTTCAAGAGTGTTAATTATGCACATTTTGATTGTTAATATCTCGTTTCACAGATGGTCAAAAAATTTAATTTTTTTTTTTAGTTACATAAAAGACACTTTCATTAACCATATATTTCTATTTTATTGAATTCTTAAGAAAATCCGTTTTACGAGTGAACTACCTTAAATAGACCTTCAAATCAAAATTTAGGAGGAAATACAGGAATTTTTGATATAAGTCACTTAAGAGTATTTGAAAACGATATGTAATAAAATTTTGTTTTTCAGGCACCGGCAAATGTCAAAAAACAAGAAAATAAAGTGTTTTTAAGGTTATTTAAAAACGGTAGGTGCTATAAAAAAAAGTTCTTAATAAAAAATGTAAAGCATAAAGTTTTACATAAAAATAGTGTGATGTTTGTTTATTTTCAAACAACAGTTTATTTATTAATAATTTATTTAAACACTTATTTATTTTAAACAATACTATTTTAATTTATATATACTTCGAATGTCTTTAAACTGATCACTATTTATATTCACAACTGTCTATCTACTAATTACTATTTATCTGCACTGTCCATATAACTACTGATTATGATGGCTCGCCTCCACCAATTTATATACAAAATTGGTGGCCTAGAATGCTCCCCCACCAAAATTGCCAGTATGTACCAGAAACGCTATCACGTTCTAGAGATAGTATCTCGTTGACCCTGGAATGTTCGCGAAAGTGTCTCCACCATAGTCGTCCCATAGGCTTGGTCTTAAGGGGTTCAATTATGTATAATAAGCGGACAAGTTGAGCCTCAAAGGCCAAATAATATAGAGAGGGACTTGGAGTATTAGAGCATGACTGAATAATGAAATGGCTCACATTACAATAGTATTTGACATTTTTTTGATATTATTAAAACTGACAGAATTAGGGTGGTTAGAAATTAAGAGGAGATATATATGACTTGGAAAAATCATAGCGAACTGAAAATTTAATGATTTTGTAGTTTCTTTTTATTATTTACTCAGAAAATTATTAATTTCTTTTAAGAATTTTTTTTGTTTTTTTAAGTTATAACAATTTTAATTTAGAAATTATTAGCTTGACTGACATGAAAAATATGAGGAGTGAACTAATAAAAACGACATCCCGACAGTTTGGTCCCCACTTGAAGTTCCATTAAATAAAAACAAATAAAAGAGAACTAAATAAAAATATTAAAAAAAAACTAAAAACAAAAATAATAAAAAATGAATGAATAAAAATAGGCAAATTAAAAAATATATAAAAATAAGTAAATAAAATAAATATATAAATAAAATTAAACAAAAATAAATAAAAAGATAAAAGTAAAAGAAAAGAAATAAAAATAAATAAAAATAAAATGACAAAATTTAAAAAATTAAATAAAATGGGTAAATAATTAAAAATAAAGATTAATAAAAATAGATAAAAATAAATAAAAATAAATAAAAATAAATAAAAATAAATAAAAATAAATAAAAATAAATAAAAATAAATAAAAATAAATAAAAATAAATAAAAATAAATAAAAATAAATAAAAATAAATAAAAAAAAGAAAATAAATAAAAATAAATGAAAATAAATAAAAATAAATAAAAATAAATAAATAAAAAAAAAATAAATAAAAATAAAAAAAAAATAAATAAAAATAATGTTATAAACATCAATAAAAATAAATTTATTCGTATTTATTAGTATTTATTAGTATTTATTCGTATTTATTCGTATTTATTCGTATTTATTCTTATTTATTCGTATTTATTCGTATTTATTCGTATTTATTCGTATTGTTACGCAGGTTTTTCACAATTTATTTCAACTGAACTTTAACAATAACAATGCAACTGATAACATTAACGTGTAACGTCTACATAAAACTGAAACTCTGACGTCAGGTCGTCGACTTATATAGCTTGCTTGACCCTCTCGAACTGTCATCTAGAATATTCTTGACGGGTAATGACATTTCTGGAATACTATATCTCCTTTCACTTGTACTTTTACTTATGACGACCCTGCGGTCGATGAGATGAGATGTAGAACGATGAGTAACATTCCTCTTCTTTTTCTATCTGTACCTTTCCTATGATAGACGCAGGCTACTGCAGGGTGCTGCGTAACATTGCTCCCTCCTCTCTAGTTATTCGCCCCGAATAACTTGATTACTGAGATCTGGTTGGAGCCCACGGGGAGGATCTGAACCACGGTATGGTGCTAACTTCTCAATGTGAACTACCTTGGGTTTACTTCTCGTTGACAACTGAATGCGGTAGATCAGGTCGTTGATTTTCTTGAGGACGGTGTAGGGGCCTTCCCAGTTCCGTTGCAGCTTCTGACAAAACCCTTTTCGGCGCTTGGGATTGTACAGCCATACTGGATCGCCTCTCTCAAAATGTGTCCCTGTGGCATGCATGTCTATTCTAGCTTTTGTTTCATCGCTATTAACTTTCAAACGTTGACGAGCGAATTCGTATACCTTCTCTAATTTTTCTTTTAAGTTCTGTATGTACGTGGGAGGAGCACGCATCTCTTCTTCACCAGGAGGCTGCCTTCCAAAAAGAAGATCATGGGAAAGTTTCATCTCCCTTCCGGGGATTATCATGGATGGGGTATAACTGGTTGTTTCATGTTCGGAACTTAGGTAGGCTAGCAGAAATAGTGGAATTAAAGTGTCCCAGTCCTTTTGATTATCAGAGACGAACATTGAAAGATACTGGCATATCGTTCTGTTGTGGCTTTCTACCATTTCGTCGGACTGTGGGTGTAGAGGCGTAGTGCGTGTTTTCCTGATTTCTAACAGTTTTATTAATTCTTGCCACAATTCGGATTCAAAATTTCGTCCTTGGTCAGAATGTAATTCCAGGGGGACTCCGTGTCTCGCAATGACGTTCGTCATAAATGCTTCGGCTACTGTCGTCGCTTCTTGATTAGGAATAGGCACTATTTCGGGCCACTTTGAAAAATAGTCCATAACAACCATCAAGTATTTGTTTCCCCTTTCTGTTAAGGGAAGTGGTCCAAGGATATCAATGGCGATTCGTTCGAAAGACTCTCCGGAAAGGTACTGTGCCATTTTACCTCTACTTCTTGTTTTGGGCTTTTCTGCCATTACAGAGGTCACATTCCTTACACCAATCTTCTACATCCCTCGCTCAAAATTTTGGAGGAAATACAGGAATTTTTGATATAAGTCACTTTAGAGTATTTGAAAACGATATGTAAAAAAATTTAGTTTTTCAGGCACCGGCAAATGTCAAAAAACAAAAAAATAAAGTGTTTTTTAGGTTATTTAAAAACGGTAGGTGCTATAAAAAAAAGTTCCAAATAAAAATTGTAAAGCATAAAGTTTTACATGATATTTGACATTTTTTGATATTATTAAAACTGACAGAGTTAGGGTGGTTAGAAATTAAGAGGAGATATATATATATATATATATATATATATATATATATATATATATATATATATATATATATATATATATATATATATATATATATATATATATATATATAATTTCTAACCACCCTAACTCTGTCAGTTTTAATAATATCAAAAAATGTCAAATATCATTTTTATGTAAAACTTGCTTTACAATTTGCAGGTGCCTGAAAAACAAAATTTTTTTACATATTGATTTCAAATACTCTTAAGTGACTTATATCAAAAATTCCTGTATTTCCTCAAAAATTTTGATTTAAAGGTCTATTTGATTGGACTATAGTACCAAAGTGTCCTCCTGAACGACTGCTATGAAGCTCCTCCAATACATTTCTGACCTGTGATTTCGGCAGAATCACTTGGCGGACTACATGTACTCCATCGGGGCTCTCCCACTTCCGGTGCAATAGGCCATCGTGAAGATACAGGGAATCCCACTGAGTCCAGTACCATTTAATGGTTCCACTATATTTGGCTATCTCTTGCCATGTAGGTCTGACTCCATTTCTGAGCCATTCTCGGACAACCTTCAAGTCATTGTCTTTCTTTCGAGACTTTCTTAGGCTTTCAAGTGTGATTTCGTCTTCGTCATCCTCTGGCTTGATAGTGGTCGCCTGTAGACTAACTTCTTCAACCAGCTCATCTCGTTCTTCAAGCCTTTTACAGTACCGGCATTGTCGTTCTAAACAGGGTCGCCTGGAGAGAATATATGCGTTGCTATGGAGACGTCTCCTTCGATGCACTTAAAGTTATATTGTTTCAGTCTTTCTATCCATCTAGCAACTTGTCCCTCAGGTTTTTTAAAATTGATCAGCCATTGCAAGGCACTATGGTCACTTCTTATGATAAAATTTCTGTTAAAAAGGTAAGTATGGAAGTGTTCAAGGGCTTTGACAATAGCTAATAGTTCTTTCCTGGTGACGCAATAATTCTTCTCAGCTTTTCCCAAGGTCTTACTAAAGTAAGCGATTACTTTCTCTTCCCCCTCTTGTTCTTGGGATAGCACGGCGCCCAAGCCGTTTTGGGATGCATCACAGTCCAAAATAAATTGTCCTTGTTCTCGAGGATAGGCTAGGATGGGTGCTGTGGTCAATCGCTTTTTCAACTCGGTGAAGGCATTTTGGCAATCCGGTGTCCAGTCAAATAGACGACTGTTTTCAGTTAGTCGATGAAGTGGTTTAGCAATTCGGCCAAAGTCTTTGACGAATTTCCGGTAATATGGGCACAGTCCAAGAAAACTTCTAATTTCTCTTTTATCTCTTGGTTTAGGCCAATCTTTGATAGCGATAATTTTCTCCGGATCAGTTTTGATTCCTTCCGCAGAAACGATTTGTCCCAAATAATAAGCTTCCGATTGGAATAGTGAATATTTATTGTGATTAAGCTTTAGATTGTCATTTCCTGTTAAATACTTAACTCAAATTTGTTAGATGTTCATCAAAAGTTTTTGACATGATCATTATGTCATCGAGATACACTAGACAAGTTTTCCAGGTTAATCCTTTCAAAACCATTTCCATTAGACGTTCAAAGGTAGCTGGGGCATTACAGAGACCAAACGGGAGAACCTGGAATCTGTATAATCCGCTGCCAGTTGAAAAAACAGTTTTGTCTCGATCATCAGGATGTACTTCTACTTGCCAGTATCCACTCTTCAAGTCTAGCGTGGAAAACCATTTTGCGCCTGATATTGTTTAGTGTGTCGTCTATTCGGGGGAGTGGATAGCTGTCTTTCTGTGTTATCTGATTTAATCTTCTATGGTCTACACAGAAACGAGTAGATCCGTCTTTCTTAGTTACTAGGACCACAAGTGAGCACCAGGGACCAGAAGCTTCTTCAATGATATTTGCAGCCATCATGTCCTGAATCATATTTGCTACTTCTTTTTGTTTAGCAAATGGAAGTCTTCTAGGTGCTTGGCGTATTGGCCTCATCGCCTGTATAAATTCTATGCTAAACAAGACTGGTACGCGCCGTAGATTTTCCTATCTCGAAAATGTCACAGTTGGTATTGATGAATTCTTTGACTTTTTCTAAGTTCTTCAGCTGTCAGGTGGTCATAATTTTTAACTAGCTGTTTTACGAAGCTGGCGTCAACTGAGTTACTTGTGGTGGCTTTCCCCGTGGAACGGTCTTCTCACTTGATTATGTTTTCCACCGGTGTACAGAGCCCTATTGCTTGTCCTTTCTTCAGTTTGAATGGTCTCTTCGTTAAATTGGCAACCCTTACTGGAATTACTTGATCAACGTTAACGAGACTCTAGCTACCAGAATTCCGTCACTCACGGATTCTTCACTTTCTACAATGCCCACATGCAAATAAGTGTTCTATCAGGGTATTACCAATCTGTACGGTTGCCGATATCTCGCCTAGAACAGGAGTAGTGTACCCTGTAGCTGTTTCCAGAACTAAGCTTCTTCGAGTTGGTCGTGGTTTTCCATGCAGGACCCCTGTTCGAATGAAAGACTTAGTTGCACCAGTATCAAGGACGAAGTTGCCTTCTTGGTTATCGATATACCCCTTGACCAATAGATTTTGTTCATTTTTATTTAAGGTGTAAGTGCGAATTTTATGACCCTCTGCTACAGCCGACGCCTGCCCCGTAGTGTCGACCTTTATTCGTTTCCCTGACTATTGTTAGAAAGCCGGCTGGCTAGGTGTGGGTGACCGGCTTCTCCGGGAGGCATATCTGCTATAATTACTCCTTGTTGGACTTCGTGAAGGGCTTCGACAGGTTCTTTGAAGGTGTCCGATTCTTCCGCAATTAAAGCATCTTCTGCTCTCATTTTGGCTATTTTATTGCATATTTTGCAGAATATTTAGGATTTGTAAGAGGGTTGGTTGAAAGATAGTTTTATTAGTGGCCTCTTCACTTTCCTGGAATCTAATTTCTCTCAATTTTGCACGTGAAGATCTAGATACAGTTTTTGCTGCTTCGTATTCCTGGGCTGCAATCAGTGTCTCACTCAATGTCTTGTGGTGTTGTAGCCGAAGAGCCTGCTACAATTCCATATCCTGTAGTCCATCAATAAATGCCTGTATGCCGATTTGTTCTAAGAAATCTTTAGGTGCCTGTGGAAAGGCCAGATGCAGCAATCTTTTAATATCAGCTTCGAATTCTTGTAGACTCTCATCGTGTTTCTGACTACGAACTTTTAACTGGCTTTGGAATACCTGTTTCAAATGTTGCTGGCCATATCTTGTCTCCAAAGCTTGGACGAGAGATGAATAACTGGGTTCCTCTTGAGGAAGTAAATGTAAAACGGTTGCCCTGACCTCACAGTGACACTACCAATGAAGCCGCCATCTCTTTCTCGGTCCAGCCATTGGCTCCAGCTGCAGCTTTAAATTGGAGTCGATATGTTTCCCATGTTGTCTGACCATCAAACGTGGCTTAAGGGTTTTGCTAGTATAGTTTTGTGAAACTGGGATTCGAATGTGGCTTGGTTCGGTTATGGATGAAGACGAGGTTGTGTTTTCAACTTCAATGTTGCTTACCGAAGCTTGGCTACGAATTATTTTTTCTAACTCCATCATTTCAGCTCTAATTTGCTTTTCTAACTCTACTCTTGTCTTTTCCTGTTGTTGTTCTAAATTGGTTTTTAAATGCTGTTGCTGCTGATCTAAATGAGTTAGATGCTCTTGCTGTTGTTCTACATTAGTTTTTAAAATATCTTGTTGTTGTGCCAAAAGATCTACTCTATTGTTAAGCTGACCAAGCTCTTGGCAAAGATTTTGGCCACTCTCTACTGGAGCTCAGCACCTTTTTTAACTTTTTTTTAATATATGATTTTTAAATTAAAATCATGCAAACGGTCTGTAGTTTAGGTTCAGAATCCATCTTGCCTCTCTATAAAAAAATAACTTAAAAGTCAAAATTGCCGTAAGGTAGTTTTTCAAAAATAATTTATTTAAAATAAAAACTATGTTACAAAATAAAGGTTATTTAGTGAACAAAATCGGATTCTAGACTGAATGTAATTAAATGGAATAAAACAAATCTATTATAAAAGTGCAAATGTGAATAAACAGGAAAATGTCTATAAAGCAAACTGACACTTGTAACTATGGGAAGCAAAGGTTAATGTTCTTGATGGCTTCTTGTTATGGTACACTATAACTTGTATCAAATTTATTAAGCTCATCTGTATGTGGACTCAACAAAACCCTCATATATATTTTAAAATACTTTTTTTATCTTGTGACGTTTTATCTTTTGAATTGTGTTAACCCTTGACAAGTACCAATGTTTTTTAACAACAGTGTATATTATTTAAAAAATGTTCAGTTCGTTCGCTTCGTTTATAAAAATTGTAATTTGTAGTTTATTCCCTAGTGGAAAAGAGATTATGGTGAGTTTTTCATATATTATTTCTAAAAAGTTTCTAGTTTATTACCATTTTTTTACAGTGATTACTCTTTCACCACTTTTTCAATATTCGTTGGAAATTTTTGTATTCAGTTTAGTACATTAATTGATTTTTTACTATGAATAAATAAATACTAGTATTATTAGTGGATTAGTATTGTTAATATTTCTTAAATTAAATCGTTGTTCCTTTTCTCTTACAGACTAGGCGTGTCCTATATGATGAAGTGATACATTTCGAAATCGGTCTCAGTATATAAAAAATACATCTTTGTGAGATTTAAAGGACCTTTTTTCTTTTTTACCTTTTTAATCTAAATAACTCACACATGGCTACACCAAGTTTGAATTTGTTCATGTGTTCATAAATTTAGTTTTATTTAAAAAAATATCTTATCCAGTTTCGTTAAGGGGTTCTGTAACAGCTTCCTACAATTAACGCCATGGTACTGTTTATCATATTAATTTTATGATTTAATGAGTTTAATCAAACATAATTAGTTGCTTCTCGTATTTATTCGACATATGTCAAAATATTATTGAACGGCGAGTCTCTTCCATTCTTAACAATTCAGAAAGTGTACCACAGGGTTCTGTCCTTGTTCCTCTGTTGTTTTCAATCTGTTTTCAATCTGTAGAAGGAATTTCACCTTTATGGCATTAACTTTCAACATTTTTCAGTGAGGAAGTACCAATAAGAATACACAAGTGGAATATGAAAATATAATTACTTGATTTAAAAACTGGAAATATTTGTGATTTAATTAAAAGAACTGGATATATGTCTCATTACATAAACTGTTGATTAAAGCAAAACCCTAATAAAAGAGATAAGTTATTGTTTAATATATTATGTAGCAGCTGGCAGAGCTGGGGAGGATTCGAATCCTTTTTGAGGATCCGCGGGCGGTATTCGAATCCTTAAGAAAAAATCTGATGTGTCCAACACATGACTTTCCTATCTAGTTATTACAGGCCTTTTTCGGTTATTTTGTACAACCTATTGCAGCACCTCTATAAATGTTTAAAGGATAAACTAAATATATACATTTTCCACATACATCTAACTCGACACATTTTTCTATAATATATATTCCATAAAATATAAAAACGGCCTCCCATAAAGTACCCCCCCAGATGTTCCGCCTTCGTCCAAAATCTAATCATTTCACCTCAGGCCATAATAAAACTTAAGTTTAAAATTTAATGTTTTTGCCTATTCGTTTTTGAGTTTTCTTCAAAATTCGAAATTTACACATTTTCTCAAATATCTCGAATACGGTCCATTTTAGACAAATTATGCATGGGATCAAAATTATAGAGAATTATATAACAAACAACTTTTATTTAAACAATTTTTATAAAAAATTATTTTTTTTTACATTTTGTCAAATTTCTCGAATACGGACCATTTTAGAAAAATTTTATATAGAACAAAAATTATAGATAATAATTTAGAAGAATTTTCTTTTCCAAACGTAAATAACGAATATATTCCATAAAATAAATATAAAAATGACCACCAATAAAGTACCCCCCAAATGCTCCGACTCTGTCCAAAATCTAATCAGTTCACCGCAGACCGGAATAAAGCTTAAGTTTCAAATTTGGTGTTTTTCTTTGTATCGGTTCATGAGTTATGGTGGATACAGACAGACAGACGGACCGACGGACATACGGACAGACGGACAAACGGACAGACGGACAGACGGACAGACGGACAGACGGACAGACGGACAGACGGACAGACGGACAGACGGACAGACGGACAGACCGACAGACAGACAGACAGACAGACAGACCGACAGACAGACAGACAGACAGACAGACAGACAGACAGACAGACAGACAGACAGACAGACAGACAGACAGACAGACAGACAGACAGACACGCACACGCACACGCACACGCACACGCACACGCACACGCACACGCACACGCACACGCACACGCACACGCACACGCACACGCACACGCACACGCACACGCACACGCACACGCACACGCACACGCACACGCACACGCACACGCACACGCACACGCACACGCACACGCACACGCACACGCACACGCACACGCACACGCACACGCACACGCACACGCACACGCACACGCACGCACACGCACACGCACACACACACACACACACACAAATAAATAGTATCTGATGTCTAGCTAGTGTTTTGTATGCGTGATTGTGTCGTCACACTGCTGGAAATTAGATATTATCCGTGGTTACATTTTGTCTTTTACTTTGATTTAATTCCAAAAGGGTGGGATTAGATGGGAAGCTAAACTAGTTACCTGGTACCGATTAATTTTATTTTTCATAATTGTTAATATTGAATTCTATTTCCGTATATATTCCCTGTTCATAAGTAAATGCTACCGTAATCCGATTTAATTCAGAACTCCGTGTCATTTGCTTTTATCTGTATATTTTTCTAAATCACGTCTGATTGAGTTCCGACCTGTCAAGCCATCGTCCGCAACCGCTTATTTTTGTTATTTTTTTGTTCAGGGTTATAACGACTCATAAGGGGGTGGGCTTTGAAATATTTTAATTTTTATTATTGTTATTAGCTTTCGTAAGCAATAGATGTATTAATTTTCAAAAATTTGGCTTATAATTGTGTCGACCTTTCCCTTTTTCTCTTTCAGCTTCGACAATTCTTTAAACGTAACAATAACGATTAAAGCCCGTTATTGTTACCCTCTTATGTGTTTAGTCTTACATTAACGAGCCCCCTGGAGTTTTTCCGTCATCTCCACTAGAAGCTACCTGTGTTGTGGAGCAAACCACATTAATAAAACTGGCGCTCGAGTACTTCCGAGTCCTAGGGTGTCACTAGTAAGGGTAATATTTTCTTAGAGGCAAGAAAACATCTTACAATGTCATTAACGAAAACGCATAGTTTGCGTACGTCCTTACACCACCAAATTTTTAGAATTTTTTTTTTTTTTTAACCGAAATTTGTGGTATGTTTGGTAGAGGCCACAGTTGAGATTTGCCATTTAAAGTACACTGTGACGTCAATATTATTTGAAATGGCATCGCTGTGAATAGAAACATTTCTGTCATACAAAATGAATTAATGTAGTTGACAATGTCTCCAAAAGGTGCGTACTTCTCTTATATTAGCCGGTATTAGCCGATACTCACCAAACATAAATCTTCTAATAAATGAAAGCGTTGGGCAATAGTAGCGGAAATGCTCGATGGCCTCATCTTCTTGTCCGCTCCTCCTGCAGAGAACATATTCTGACAGCCCCATGATATGGGAATGCTTTCATACTTGGTAATAACCACTCAGAATGACTGTTATTAGGCGCAGATTATGTCTAGTCGTAGTCAAATATTTGACTATATATGAAAGGCTCAATTTTGTGTCAAAGATATTGTATTTTCTATGTATTTTTCAATGAAATACATACTTTTTCTTATTTTTTATACCTGAAATTATACTTGTGTTCCCTTCTAACAAAAATAATATGTAACCTTTTTTAAAAGAAAAAAACATTAAAACTGTGTATATTGTATTATTTATATTCTAATTATACATATAGATATATAAGTAATCTCCAATCGATTTCATCATCTGACTGTGGCTCTTCCATTAATCCATGTTTGCTCTTTATTTGTGTGGTTATGTATGGTAACATATCTTTCAAGAAAGTCTTTATACCTAGGGTAACTATCTCCTCACAAAATGAGTGCAAGTCCAACTTACATGTATCATATTCACGGCAAAGACTGCTGCCTTCACTGTATTTGTTATACCATTCATTTGATTTTAAGAAGGCGGCTTTAGGCCAGTGCTTAGCGGAATACATTATTCACAAATAATAATAATAATAATGTGAAACAATATATGGCTGTTATTAAAGGAACAAATATGGGCCAAGTTATACTTACAATAAAATTGTAGAAATGTTTAATGAAAGAATGTGTATACCAGAGTTGGGTAGTATCCGGATACTTCTGTATCGGGATACTTTATGTGTATCCGAAAGCGGTATCCGGATACTTTTTAAATTTTGTATCCGGTATCCGTATCCGTGACCAACTTTGTAAGTATCCGGATACCGGATACTTTTTTCGGCATTCGGATACTTTTAAATTATTTACCACAATCGTAACTGATCCAATCCATATTATCTCTATTAAAATATAGAGTGGCCCAAAAGTCTGGAAAAGGCCAATTATCCCGTAAATTGCTAGTCTAAATTGTACAAAATTTTGGGTACACCTATTTTGGGATACAGTAATTTCAGATTTAATATTTGCAATGTTGCCAGATTTGCTGTTTTTCTTAAATTATTAGTCACTGGTTTTTCAAATTAATCACCCTGTATATTCAGTCATTATTGAAATCTCCTATTCAATACGAGTTCAACCATATGTATGTTATGTTGAGAATGGGGTGTTAATACACTGCGACCTAAAAGATCTATTTTGCCCCCTTCTGTCGCCACTGCACTAAGGAAATGTCTCAATGCCTATAGCGACCCTTTAAATCCTATTTTCTATAAGTCTGGCAACACCTAATTGTCTCAATAATTTTTTTAATACAAACTATTTTCAACTACATTAAAACGTAACAATTGAAAGATTATAACATTTTTAACATAATGGTTACTTTACCAAGTGTTTAAAATGTGCTCCATTTGTGAGTTGACAGTACCCTAATCGATGGTAGAATGCGTATACATTTCTCCATGATTGTTTTATTTATTTAAGACCTTCCAGACTACATAAAATCATAAGTGTTACATATGGTTGAACTCGTATTGAATAGAAGATTTTAATAATGACTGAATATACAGGGTGGTGAATTTGAAAAACCAAAGTGACTAATGATTTAAGAAAAACGGCAAATCTGGCAACATTGTAAATATCAAATCAGGAATCACCGTATCCCAAAATAGGTGTACCCCAAATTTTGTACAATTAGGACTAGCAATTTACGAGATAATTGGCCGTTTCCAGACTTGTGGGCCACTCCGTATAATCGAAATACTTTGAGCTACCCTTAGAAATAAAATACGTAGTATTCAATATTACAATATTTAAGACACAATATTGCAATCTTAGAATTTCGCATAAAATGTGTAAACAAAATACATTTATATCGTTTGAGAAATAAAAATCAAGTAAAGAATAGGAGAATAGATTCCTCCAAATAAAAAAAGAGTAGAAATTTGGAATTTAAAGATAGTTAAGGTAATTTCAGTATCTATTTTATTAACCGACTTCAAAAAAGGAGGAGGTTATCAATTCGTCGCGATATTTTTTTTTATGTATGTTCAGCGATTATTCTTTAACACGATGTCCGATTTCAATAATTCTTTTTTTTTGTTAGAAAGGGGCTACTTCAGGGGTGGTCCCATATAAATTTGGTCAAAATCTAAAAATTGGGTCCATGAGAAAATCCTCAAACTCTTCATTTTTTATGTATGTTTAGCGATAATGCTTTACTACCTTGCCCGATTTATATGATTCTTTTTTTGTAAAAAAAGGGGTACCTCAGGGGTGATCCCATATAATTTGGTTAAGATGTTGTGATGGCATCTGCACGTTTTTGAAGTCGGTTTTTTTAAATTTTTAATTTACACTTGTCAGTTATTTAAAATCCAGTTTTTTAAAAAATTATATAATTAAAAAAAAATATCTCGGAAAATCAGCTTAGATTAAAAAAACAAATGTAAAAATAAAAGAGAATATAGAATTTCGTGTGAAATGTCTCTCCACAATTTCATTTAAATCGCTTGACAAATAAATATAAATAAAATCAGCGGGGTATTACTTCTATTTAATAAAAATATTAAAAGTAAAATGATATAATAATAGCTGAATGATTTTATTGTGTTATAATGTAATCATACATGTATGTTATATCTTGAATAACACTAATAGTTTTTTTAAAAAAATATTTTATTACTAAGAAGTTTAATTTGTTTATGGTAGGTGAGTTGTTATGAACTAACTGAAGTTTTCAGTTTGTGTCACCCCTATTTATAACATAGGTAAAATAAAAGAAATATCTAAAAGGTGTAAGGTGACGAAAGTGTTGCCTTTACAAGAAATGCAACTTGGCTGAATATAATCCTAGAGGTCAATGCCCAGATAGCACAAAGTCGTCTTAAAGACGTCTCGCATAAGACATTAGAGACGTCTGGTATTTCCTGAAAGACGTCTGATGTTACAAAAGGGGACGTCTTTAAGACGTCTTATTAATGGCTTATATTGGTCTGTAGAGCTTAAAATAAGCCATAAATAAGACGTCTTTAAGACGACTTATTAATAGCTTATAATGGTCTTGTAAAGCCTTAAATAAGCCATAAATAAGATGTCTTTAAGACGTCTTATTAATGGCTTTTAATGGTCTTGTGAAGCTTTAAATAAGCCATAAATAAGACTTCTTTAAGACGACTTATTAATAGCTTATAATGGTCTTCTGAAGCCATAAATAAGACGTTTTTAAGATGTCTTATGAACGTAGGACGTCGGATATCTTGGTTATTAAAAAGTAGAAAAATCTTGCAGATTATAAATAATGCAAAAAATAGAATTAAAATATTTATTGATAAAATATCTATTAATCACAGGTCACTAAGAGGTATTTTCTTTGTAGCGCATTCGATCACTCCTCTTTAGACATGACTAGATTGATTTTTCTCTTTGATTTGTAATTGCCTTTATATAGCTCCTAAAAAGAAATTTAGTTTAGAGCATCTAGTCGCAGAAAATTATACTTTGCAAAAGTTAGTAAAAACCGAAAGATCAGTATCTATAAAACAAAACAAAAATTAATTTCTTAGAATTTTGAATAAAAGAATGTTTATAATCATTTAATGTAATATGAGCTATTATGCTTAATCGCCTACTTTAACACTTCACTCAAAATGGCTATCTAACAGGGAGTTTTTGATATTAATAGTTATCTCCATAAAAACAAAAACGATAATTGACGAATATCTGAATTAAATCTTTTATTAAGATGTTTACTTTTAATTTAATTATTCTTAGAAGAAACAGGATATTAATGTTCTATGAATATAACCAAATATTCATTTATTACCTGTATTCCAGGAACGTGCTACACATCGGTAACATAAACTATTCTTCCCTCTCTGGTTGTTGTCCCATATTATTTAAGTAGAAAGAGACACAAATGCTCAAAATAGTCCAAAGTCACTTTTGGTGGCTATAATCGCGTGCGCAATAAAATAATCAATAATCCACAATGAGCTTGGGCCATACAAATTTTTGGCTTGGGCTCGAATGTACTTCTTCTTTTCTTCGTTTTAGATGGGCTCAATCTTTTCACTTTTCCACTGCACTTGATATTTGATTTCAATATTCTTCTCCTGTTTAATTTTGTACACTTTTTAAAGTCGGATGGTCACTTTTATACTAGATATTTTGTGATTTTTATGGGACTTCTGGGCTCCCGATTCGGAGACCGCCATTTTAATGTTGCCACGACGGTGTCCGAATCGGAAGTCCGGCTTGAATGTAATGTTAAGTCAAACGTCAAACTGCACTTCATTTGATTCTTTTTGTTAAATTTGAATTATGTAAACCGTGCAAGTTTCCGTCCGACTGAAAGACGTTTGTAAGACGTCTTTAAGCTTTCAAACCCCACTGAATACTCAAATCACAACGACGACTAGTTAGCAACTTTGGTCGGACGGAGGACTACACGGTGACGTAATCGGCCGATGCGAAAATTTGTAGCTTGCCATGATTGTCGTGCTGGACGGTGGGGCCCCTGTGTAGACCTGTGATTTGATCTTTCATGCACATAAACTACCACAAGACACACTTACATACAAAGACAACCCTGTTTTTTACTAACGGTTTTTCAGGGAATACAGACAAAATTATCGTTATCGTGCTTACAAGCTCACCAAAATTGACTTATTATGTTGTTAAAACAACAAGGAGAAGTTATTTCATCAAAATAATAAATAGTAACTGCAATTTGCACGACCTCAACATCGGTCATGGTCTCGTCTGGGGCCATAGTAGAAGAGAACACTTCCCAAGAAGTCAGTTTGAGAAGATATCCTTCTAATATATGTGAATAGTATGTAATTATAACAAAAATTGTACATAATGTAAATAAAGGACTTTTTGAATTGAATTGTCTTTGAGCTTTCACATTAATATATGGATTTGACAAGACGTCTTAAGAACGTCTTTGAGCTCTCACATTAATACGTCTGAATTATGGCTTTTGCAAGAGGTCTTATAAGACGTATTAATAACGTCCTAGGACATTGAGACCAAACCAAGAACCAAAAAAGACCGTCTTTCAGACGTCGTGTGCTATTTGGGTGATAACCATTCTAGGAATTGCAACTAAGCATTATTTAACTCTAAAGAATTTACTATTATATAATATATAGTGTGAATTTTTTATATAACATGTATGACGTTGTTGCTCATGTTACTGATCATGTGTTATTTATGTCGTCATCAACATCAATAAAGTATACAGATCTGACAAAATCAAATATACGAGCCTGCTTTGCCTATACCAGAACGAAACATTCAGCAATCTCACTCCTCCTCCTTTCGACGCTCTCGACTCTACCAAGTACCGCTCGTCGGAGCATCCAGAAAAAATTGATTGTCGAATACATCTGACACTGACGAATACATCTGACACTGACGAAAATATCGAAAGGTTGTATAAACATGGCAAGTCGCGACAACAACGAGCTTATTTCGTTAGATTTATATGGACACGACACTGGCTGGTTTTTGGCGCGGTTCAGGCGCGACTCGTTTTATTTACACGCACCTTTAGATTTTATTGTTCATTTTGTTTAAATGTTTTATATTCACAGAATAAAAATAATAAACAATTTACTGAGTAGTTTTTTTCCTGTTTCTATTATATCGCTTTCCATTTTCGATAATTTATATATACCTAGTATTGTTTATTGTTACTCGTAATCAATCTTATTGCATAATTATAACTATTAGTATAAAATCATTGTTTTAACTCACTTTAAAAGTATCCGTAAAAGTACCTATCCTTTTAAAGTATCCGGATACTTGTATCGGAGTACTTTTTAGGTGAAAGTATCCTAAAAAGTATCCGGATACATTGTATTTGTATCCAGTACTCGGATACTTTTTTCCTGTATCCGACCCAACTCTGGTGTATACTATATGTAATTAAAAGTAAAAAATATTTACAGTGGCTCTACCACAGATGCTTAATATTATACCGCAATTAAACTTATTCATTTTCACTATTTTTATTATTTATTTGATATTTTTGTGAATCCAATTTAAAAAAAGCCTAGCATATGTATATAAATGACTACTAATTCAATATGCATTCGATATTTTAGTAATTATGATATACAGCTAAATATTTTATCAAATATTTACTTATTTTGTTCTCAAAATATTGTAGTTTTCTACCCACAATAAATAATCCGAAAACTATTAAAAGCAGGGTTCTACCAAATCTCATCACCCTACTCTAGAAGAACTACCTAAACTTCATTATAGATGGCGACCATAAAAAACACATATTTCTACTAAACTTAGCCGAACTAAATACCTAAAGGACCCCGACTGTTTTTTACCTGATTTCGAGGTTTGCGTATTATACGTAGATCTCTACTAATCCAAACATAATATGTAGTTCAGTTGAAAACGTTGTGTGCCAATGTGTCTGCATTTTACTTATTTTTTTGTTTTAAATTTTTGGTGTCTTTCACCTGAGAAAGATATTGTAATTATTCTGATGTTATTTGTTTCCATTTTTGTATCGAAATAAGATATTTTTAGCTGTTTTTGAAACCTTAGAGGGAAATCCCACTCACGCGACATGTCGCGCGCGACCTGCCGCATGCGATTTTTTAGGTGCGATTTTTAACAGACGACAAGCAGCGACACAGACGTTCAGTATCAAAATAGAGGTGGAAGAAGTGTTGTTTTATGCTGTTCGTCGGCGGAAAAAATTGAAACGACGTAGGTACTGGGTTCATCCATTATTTACGTCAACACGAGGGTAAGTTCTTCAAATATTTCAGAATGAGAGTAGTGTCATTTGACGAACTGTTAGCGCAGATTCCCGAACAAATATTTTTTCGCTATTTTATTTCAATTAACTGTTGAAGTCGGTCTTGAATATCGGATATAAATTCATCTATATCAATACAGCTGTCGGACATTTTTTCACTGGAACTGTCGAAAAGTTAACAGGAAACTCCAACTCTCAACTGGCGTTTCGCACGCGACTTGACGTTTGTATGAGTGATGCTCCATATGAATCCATGATAACGCTGGCCGCGTGCGGCAGGAAAATCGCGGGCTTGTCATTTCTAATTTTCAGCCGCGTGCGACCACGCGACAGAACCGCGTTAATGGGCTTTGAGTTATTTAAAAACATCTAAAGTATTGCCGCGCGCGATGCCTTGCGCATGAGTGGGCGTTCCTTCTAACATTGTGGAAGCTCACGATGGATAAACTTGTTGGATACGTACGCTACTATATATCCTCTCAAAAATCCCCCACCTCTTCTAAGCTCCTTCGATATTCACGCTCTGTATGGTATAATAGTTATACCCGAGAGGTACTTAGATTAAACTCACTACACCTCATGATATACATAGCAATTACTATGCATAAGGTACTTACACTCATACCACTTCATTGTATTTGAAGTAATGGGGAGTACTTACTATAACTTATTACACATGATATACATACTATATACAATGTACCTACATGTGAATGGAGTATTGAAAAGTACTTGCGATGCTAATTACACATTGAAAGTTTCTTACTATGAAATTAGACTCAGTACAGTGGGTACAGAATTGGAAAGTACTTGTTAACTAAATCCCCCACTTTTTCTAAGCTCCTTCCTCGATATTCATGCCGTGTATGCTTGCGCCTGGCCGGTTCCTCACTCTAATCATGGTGGTTGAGCGGACTTCATCCCCCATTTATGAAAAACAATTATGTCTACTATTTAGAATGTACTTAGGGATACAAAACCGAGAGGTACTTAGATTAAACTTATTACACTTCATGACATGCATAGCAATTACTATTTATACAAGGTACATACACTCATTACATTTCAATGTGTATGGAGTAATAAGAGGTACTTACGATACTCATTACATATGGTGTATAGGGTAATTGAAAAGTACTTACTATGCAATTACATTCACTACATGATGTACGGAGTAATTGGGAGGTACTTGCTAATTGCGCGAAGGGTGGGTACTTAGGGTAATTACTAATTACATCAATTGCCTCTGACCTTGTACCAGAACTGGCTAATCATAACTACTTACATCCCAGCATAATCACAATCAAAGATTTATTCAGAATTTTGGAAACCGTATTTAAAGATTATAGTAATAAAGAAATACCAGTTAGTTTAAGCTTGAGTAATGTATTATTTCTGCAAAAGATTATAAAAATATCCTGCTTTCTTTCTAATCATAGAATAACGTATATATTGCATATTCCAATAACTATACCTGTAGATTTAACCCTATATAATTTATATCCTATACCTATTTTGAAAAAAGGTCAGTTTAAGGCGATTAACCCGGAAAATAAATATGTTGTACAAAATACATTGTACTATGCTTATTCAAGATGTCAAGCCAAGATTACATTTGTGACCCAACCAGTCTCGGCACGCCCTTCTTTCACGAGGTTAGAACAAATGAATCAATAGATTTTGGTCCTACCCAAAGAAATTACGCTAAATCTTAAATGTAATACTCAAGAAGAAATAATTAAGTTGTTTGGAACCTTCCTAGCAGTAATACCCACAAATTGTCAAATTATAACTGAGGAAGAAACCATTGTTAATGCTAAGTCAAATTCATTCGAAAATCAATCAATTCTATTTCCCAAAATGGACGACCAAATTGCCGAAAAAGAATGGTCCACTCCCAATGTCAAATTGCAACCCATCAATCTAGATGACCTTCAAACTCTACGAGAAAACAATTCAAAATCAACGAAATTTTGAATCCAAAACCATTCCATATGTACCAAGCTCATGGACTATTATTATTTATATTATATTAGTTTTCATCCTTATCTTATGGCTATTTAAAAGATGGAAAAAACTTAAGATGTCCATCTTCTTCGTTAGCCCTCGGAACCTGGATCTTCAGGGGGAGGAGTTATATCACCCATACTAATGGAGAATATATAAAATATACGATTTTGCATAGTTAGCATTTTAGAATAGTTTGTTTATATAAAAGTAGTTTATTCAGTAAGAAAAAAGTTCCTAGTTAGATTCAAGCCATTAACATCTAAATTTCTTGTATTTAAGTAAAATAAAACTTTTTAAAAAATCATTTTCGGTTCAAGATTTAATTTCTCACGATATTATGAATTTTGAAAGTTGAGTTTCCATGTAGTTAAATAATATAAAGAGATCAAAACAATTTTTATAACAGATGGACGTAAATAATTTTAGACCACTCTCATTTCAGAAATAACACTATTCGGTCAGTGCGAAGTCATGGCAGGGGAAGCAAAAGCAATACTAGCGCTAGTGCGGATAATTCGTGTATTTTAGGGCGATATTTTGTAATTTTGGCATATCAAATACACGTATACATTTTTTTTTTTAAAGTAGGTATAAACAATACAATAAGCAACCGGAGTTGCAGTGTTGAAAATTGTAAAAATACTAGCAAAAAAAGTGGAAATTAAATCAAAAAAATAAATGGATAGGTGTACAATAAGAAGAAAAATTACCTTTATTTTTGCAATAATAACAGTAATACTGGAAATAGTAGATATCAGAAACTTGAAAGGTTTTAAATAAACAATAAATATCATTTCACGATTTTTATCAACATCCCTTTATTCTTAAATGTTCATGCATAAAAAAACTAAATTTCTGCCTTTGATTATTGTATGTGGCTGGAATGCAATTTTGTGACTTACTGATAGAAACCATTTTTAATAATTCATTGTTTTCTTTCGAACAAAAATGAAAATATAAATAACAATCCTTCCGTTTATACATTTTAATTTCACGCTATTATTTAATGGTATTTTTTTATTTTGAGAGAATAGGTTAATTGCAAAAAGACAACTTATTAGACTTAAGCAACTTCTCATACAATTTATTATTGATTTTTATCGATTATACTTTTTTTTTAATTTAAGCGATAAAAATATATAATAATAAATTAATGTTTTACTTGTTTTACAAATCCATATACATTTTATTAAAACTAACATATATACTTTTTAATTACGAATTCAATTAAAAATTGTATTTGTCAGTATACGTAAAAATAGTCCATTAGTACCTAACTAAATTGGCGCTGCTCTCACGCACGGAGCGAATATGCTATATTAAACACATAATTGCAATATGTAATACAACTTTTAAAAGGTAATGTAAACAACTTTGATATGAGATAATAAATACCTTTGTTAAGAGTTGTAATTGAACACTTATCTATTATTCTGAGTAATGTTTATTGGTAATGTTACTAAAAAAATTTACAAAAAATCACTGGATTTTTAATATTTTAAAGTTTGTTGCAATCTCTTGTTTATTTTAGTGATAAATGAGAAATAGTTAATAAATTGTAAATCATATTTTTGTCAAATTGGACATTTCAATTTCAAAGTAACATTCTTCATTAGTTTTTATTAACATAATAAACTATTAATTATCTGTAAAATTATATTTATATAAAATGTTCATTTAAATATGTCAAAATCTTAATAACAAGAACACTAAAAATTCTAATTTCTAAACCGGTTCTGTAAATTATTTGTTTACAACTAAGTGCTTAAAATTGATTATAGATAAAAAGAAAACTTTTCCCAGTGAAATACGCTTTTCGTTGTCTGATTTACATATGGGTAAGCAATCCTCGCAATTATGTATATCATTGGATGTGAGACACTAAGTATGCTCTGCGGAAATTTATAAAATTTATTTACTATCGAATCAAATCCATTTTCCAAAGTGATGTGTTTGTACATCCACGAATGCAACAAGTTTTTTCGATTATGATATTACGAAAATAATTCGACTTTATTTAATTAATAATTACTAAACAATAAATGCCATATAAAACATTAATAAATCCCCCCTATAAAGTTCACATTTTTGTCACAAGTTGGCGTTAAAGTTATGACGCACGTTCCCTATACTCGACCCCAAATTCAATAGTCAATAGCTTTGTTCGCGGTAAAAATCCTAAACTGATTCAGAATTACTAATTCATATTTTGAGCGCATGCCCGAATGATTATCAATTCTGAATTTTTACCGAGCGCGCAATCCCTATTATATTTCGGTGTTTCAAGTATAAACAAGCGGTTCAAAATCAACAATAATTTTTACCGCGAACGCAGGATATAATCAATAGTTCAGTTCTTTTTGTTCCGCGAACGCTTTTTAACTACTGCGCCTACGAAATCGTTACTGTTGGTAATAATTCGGTTCAGGATTCTTACTGCGAACAAAGCTAAATGAGAATTACATTTCATTCGATATCGTATTTGGTATCGAGTAGAGTAACTTATTCGATTCGTGTAGAATCGAGGAAGCAGAATCCCAGCCAGGGGCTGGTAACTCAAATGGAAAAACATGAGGTTGGTAATTTAGTACCACTCCAATTAACGGGATGGCGCTCGTATCGAAATGTCATGTCAGTTATCAGCTCGTCAAAACTTCAAACTTGGAGAAATTAAAATGGCTATTGTATTTGAAGGTGTATTGAATTTTGATTCATCTAGAATCTAGATTTATTTTTTAACACCTTACAATTTTAAGCATGTTTTCAAAAGATGGGAAGATGGATTTCAGCAACAAACAATAAAGCACTCCCAGATATTGGTAGTGATGCAATTTATACCACATTAAATATGCAGTCGTCATTATATGCGTTTTCCTTTGGGGTTTGGTTCCGGTTTTAGTTAACCAAATTAGAACCAACCATATTCCTTTCATAAACAATGACGTCACTTATAACCATTTGGTTAACATTTTTGAACCCGCCTCGTGAGTCGGTTCTAATTTGCGGTATGCTCTATCCTTATTTAAATAGTAGTCTTCTCATTGTCTAAATTTTTAAATTTAGTTTTCCCGCGGAACCTAAATAGTTCCGTACGAGGTCAACTAAGAAAATAGATCTTACTAGACACTTTTCTTATAAATACACGGAAAAAAATGTGACTAGAAAATTTTACTACAATGTTGTAGTAGTAGACTTGTAGAAAAATACTTAACAATTTGTAGAAAATTTTACTACAATTTATAGTTAAAAACTATTAATTATTGTAGCAATTGAATTGTCGAATAAAATGCTACAACAATAGAAAAAAAGTCCACAATGTTTAGTATATTTTACTATTGTTTGTAGAAGTAGAAATTTATTACAATTATCGTAATTACTACTAGTAACTTCTGTAAAAATTTGTACAAATATTAATAATTATCTCTACAAAAAATAGTAATTTTCTCTACAAAAAATAGTAATACTTTACATCCCTTCTTCAAAAATATTCTATAATATTGTAGAAATTCTAAGTCATGTGAACAAAACAGAATTCTGCTATTGGCCAACGTTTTCTGACGTCGCGTCGATCATAAACGGCTAGACAGCAGTAGCCGTTCGCCATGTTCACATAACAAAGCATGGTACATATACGAGTACCTATAACACATTATTATATTATAAGCACCGATGCGTTTGAGAAAATTTTAATAATAAATTCTATTGGTGGTAAGTACATTTATTATTGTTTCTGAATAATTTACCTTTAGATAACTAATTTAAATAACCTTAGTAGATTATTTTAAAAAAAATAGTTGTGGCCAACGATCGAATGTTGTGCCCAACGATCGAATTTTGTGCTAAGTTCAATGATGTTTTTTGTCTTAATTGTGACATACCTACTATCCCACTTTTGTTAGTTATCTGACTTAGTCATTTAATATCCAAATCAGTGTAAAGGAGATAAATATCCCCGTTTTAAGGGTATGAACAATTTAATTGGTATTAATTTTCATTTCATATTTTTCAGGTGCAGAAAAGCCAACTGAGACTGAGGGCGCTATTATTACTGTTATTTATTACATAATGTAATTAAGAATTTGTATCTTTTATATTAAAACAATAAATTGAATATTTTATTAAGGAACATTTTTTTCTAGGTTATAATTATAATAATTATGGAATACTACTACAAATTTTATTAAAAATTACTACAATTTGTATGAATTTTTACTATTTATTGTGTAAAATTTTCGTATTTATTTTCATAAAACTCAATACATTTTTAATATAAATTCATACAATGAATAGCAAAAATTATAACAATTTGTAGAACAATTCTTATGATGCATTTGAATCTTTTTACTAAATATTGTAGATAATAACTCTACAATACATTCTCCACAAATATTTGGAAATTTTTACTACAAATTGTCCCTGTCCCTATATGTACTATTTATTGTAGAGAAAAAATCTACAATTGTAGAAATTTGTTCTACAATTTTTTTTCCGTGTATGAATAAGGAAAAAAGAACTTAGACAATAATGTAACTAAACGTAAAATATGTAATGATCGACAAAACTTCTTAGGAATGTTTAGTATTGGGGATGAAATCTTCAAGGGCGTGTGTGTGTTTATTTTAACACCATTAAGATTAAGTCTGGGACAGAAATAAGATTAAAAAAATGTCCCACTATTTTTCAAGAGAAGATTATCATTGTGTTTATTGCTAGAAAAAGGTCTGCATCGTTCGTTAAATGCATTGTCGGTAGTGTCGGTTTTATTTCTATTTTATTTTAAAAAGTTTTAAGGACCGATTACACCGTTGTGTTAAACGGAGATTAAAATGACGTTGTTAATGTAAAAATGTCATTTTAAACTTCGTTTAACACAACGGTGGAAGCGGTCCTTAATTAGTTAATATTATGTTCGTCTGTTAATTTCCCTGTCGGTAGTGTCTATTTTATTTATATTTTATTTTTATATTAAAGACTTAAGTTAGTATATATCATATATCTTTAGTGTTTTCTTTGACAAAAAACTAACTGCACAAAAAAAAATTAAAAGAAAATAAAATTGAGAACTAACTCTAAAAATAAGACACACGTGGTATTTAAATTTACATCAAAATGACATATGACTGACCGAACCGATAACCCATTCATTCCATTGGCTTTTGTTATGACGTCATCCATATGAACCAAAATCTGAACCGCTGTCAAAAATACTGTCAATTTAACGTCAACCATAACCAGAACCATACGTCAAAGGAAAACGAGTGTTAAGGAAAACCAAATAATTTGTAATAAGTGTCTTAAGAAAAATGCACCATCACTGTTTGGTACCAACGGTAAGTAATATTTACAAACTTGTTTTTGATTCAGTGTTAAAAGAATTGGTTTGTTATTTAAATTTCTTTTTGTTTTCAGTTTTTAAATGATCATTGTAAAGAAAATGTTGGCCCTCCAAAATACCCTGTCCATCGATGAAATATTTGAGCCTCAGCCATCAATATCAAAAATTGATTCAATGCCATTGACATCAAACAAGAAAACACCCTAAAATCTTCAAGGTTCCAAACGTGTGTAAATTTAATTTATGCTCAAAAGTTAAATTCATTTATCACAGTGCCCACATGATGAATAAAAATTGATGAATAAAAAGTGCTGTATAAATGCATCAAGAAAACAATTATCGGATGAAGAAATGCTCCTCAACCTAACTAGTCGACACAATAACAAATTTTATCCACACTCAAATTTGCCTCGATAGTAAAAAAGGATGATGTTTCAACTTCAATTTTTTCAAACTTATTTGCCACTCCAAGTCGCAAAACTTTTATAAAGGTCTTGAGCACTTATATATGCTGATTTTGTTACAGAAAACATTTTTAATAGGTTTGTTTCATAAATATTTAATTATTTAAATGGTGTAAATGTTTGAGTATTTCCATGTGATGCGGCGTTAATTTACTGTAATAAAAAAAATAAAATAAATTGCATTTTATTTCAAGTTTGAAATTAATGCAAAAATATAATGAAGTAAAATCAAATAAAAATATAAATTGGCAAAATATTTGACTAGTTTCAAATCATAAAACAGTCAATATGGTTGTTTTATAATTTGAAACTAGTCAAATATTTTTCCAATTTTTTTGCTTATTTGATTTTCTTCATTACATTTTTGCGCTACTACAAAGTTAAATTTCAAAAAGCTCGCTCGTATCGGCCATATTGAATTTTAGTACCACTCCAATTTGATAAATGGCAGCACATCGACTCAGAATTTTAACATTTAGTTTCCCATCTATTCACATTAGTAATCTATGATCCCAGTACTGAACTCACGTGAATTGACTTAACCGTTTTATGTATTCAATGCAGGTATCGGTAACTGGTATAGCCCGAACTGAAACCACGGCATAAGGAACAATCGGCAGGCTAACTTGTCTTGGCGGCAACGCTACGCGCATATCTAAGCGCACACCGCCATTTTGGGGTCCAACCTCTCAATCAAGCCAGTGGCGTCACTGCCGTCGTTTATATCGACAAAAACAAACAAGTTGCAGCAGCTCCGAATCAGTAGCGTGTGTCTTAAATTTATTTTGTTTGTGATTGTGATGTGTGTATTATGTAGTTATTGTTATTTTTTTAGAATTATAGATATTTTTAACACTTTTAATATAGCAGTTGTTTTCCAGTGTTAATTTGTTAACTTTTACGTGTTACGTGTATTAAAAGTTTTTTTTTAGGTTTCCTAAAGATTCTATTAGGTAGGTATGTATGGTATATATTTAAAAAAAATCCTAGGTTATGGGTCAGTTCGTCAGTTGTAAACCTGTTAGTAAGATGTAGGTAGGTGCCTGGTTAACGTCACGTAAAGTTTAGCGTCAATTTATATTTACTTATGTAGGTATATTATTAAGATTTTAAGTTAAATGTTATATTTTAAACATTTCCTTATTCTAAGTGTGCTCCCGTATGGAGTTGACAAAATGGAAAAAATCTTTATTTTTATTTTAAGGAAAAAGTCATTATAAAAAAATTCTGTTTGACGAAAAAATAGGTTTACTGTATTAATATGTTAGGTCAGGTGTACAGGGTCTTAATAAATAAAGAAACATGAAATTGACAAGAGGAAAAAATCTTTATTATTGATTTTACGAAGAAAAGTCACAGATTTCCTGTCGGTTTTCCTTAGTAATTTCAAAAAGAAACTTTTTCTTGTAATTTTTTTCAACATGCAGAATTGCTTGTAAGGAGTGACTTTTTTTCGGAAAAAAAAAATGATTATTAATCGTAATTGAAAAGATTTAATTCTGATATTCATTTTGATAATAATTATTCTAGATATGCGAATTTAATTATGTATTAACCAAGCTTTTTAATCTTAATAAATCTAAAGTATTTTCATTACATAAAGCAAGAAAATCTTAATTAGACATTAAAGAAATTATAAGTAGTAAATTAAAAATTAGTAATGAGTCACATACAATCAAAATCATGTTTTAAGCAGTTTTTCGCTTTCAGCGATTGTTTTTGGATGGAACTCTTGTTTTATTTCGCACGATTAAAGAAAAATGTTATTTAAAATAGTTGTTTATTCAGAAAATGTATATTATGTTTATTGTTGTAACCAATAAAGATTCTACAAATAATATTAGTTAATATATAATTTTGTATTATTTTACACTTCTAAAATTATTTAACATAAAATTTTACATTTTTATTTGCATTTTCTAACACGCATGAGATGCGTATTAAAAAAATGTTATTAAAAATGTAAAATTCTTATATGTTGTCAAAGTAAATTCAAAAGCCCGCCAATTTTCAAACTAAAATAGCATTACATCTTTCTATATTATCGACTGAGTATTAATTGCACAAAACTATCCCATATGTCGCTGAAGGTAAACATGTTGCCAAATTTCTGTGAGGAATCGGCAACTCTTAGGGTCCTATTCAGTAATTTATCGTTTATGGACGACATCGTTAATCTAACGACAGTTCAACCAACGACTTTTATAACGATAATTTTTGAAACTCTATTCAATAACAAAGTCGTTACGTTGTTTCTAGTTACCAAATGTGAACGATGATTTCTAGTAAGTTGGTATTATAATTTAGTGTTTTGTGATAAAAGAACGTATGTTGATGATTATACCGGGTGTATATCGCCAAAAATATGCATTTCATAAAAAAAAGTATGAGACAAAAGTTTTATAGTTTTTTAGGGGAAACATTTTGGCTAAATTAATTTTTTTATAGCTGACCATAATATGTCCATATCGAGGTGGATTTTTTTTTTCAAATTGGAACCCTATTTTTTTTACATATAGGTATTCTTAGAGTTCATAAAAAAATAAGAAACTTCTAAAGGAAACATTTTTTTATTGGATTTCTACTTATTGAGTAACACCTACTTGAAAATTTTGCTGCGCGAAAAAAAGTTGGCCATATTATGGTTTGCTATAAAAAAACAATTTTAGCCAAAATGTTTTCCCCAAAAAACTATAAAACTTTGTTTTTTTTATAAAAGGCGATATTTAACTGTAACCCTTTAATTTGAACACCCGGTATATTTTTTTGGAACGTAAAATAAAAATTCTACCAGTAGATATATTCATTTGTTTTTCAGAATATATTAATTATTGTTCTTAACCTACTACACGATCACGATATATTAAAAAAAACTGAGAACTATTCCAAAAGAATACAAAAAACAACTCGAGAACAGTACAAGTTGTATTTATTGGATTTGAAAAACAAACCAAATTTGTGTAGGTTAGTTACGGAGAAGTATAAGGTACTTCCATAATATAGGTTTTGTTACTGTTTCGCAGTGCTACTTTAGGAAGAGCACTGTTAATAAGAATCCAATAGTAAATGGTTGAATGGGCAATCCTAACTTTGAATCAGATTTATTTTTAAAATAATTAAATAAATTAGAAAAAAATTCCTTACAAATTGTACTTGCTGTATTAGGTAGATGGCAATTTAGTTGTAAAATTTGTAAAAAAGTGCTTTTATTATCTAGAACACATCTTGATTCGCAATGAAAAATTAGAGGGAATGCAAAAATCACTCTAACGACACTTCATATTATTAACGACAGCTCTGTGGCTATCGTTGATGAACGACAATTTTACAACCATATTTGTCTATTTTCAACGACAATCGTTGTCTACTGAATAAGAAAAGTCGTCTGTGAACGATTATCGTCTATTAACGACGTCGTTCAGAGTTACTGAATAGGCCCCTTAATGTAAACGATACACCGGTGCAATTTCAAAGGACGTTCAAAAAATTGAAATGTTTAAATTTATCACATTCTGGAACTGAAAACTGCGAAGCAGACGGGGATGCTTTACTTGTAAAGCTGCATGAAATTCGTAGGACTAGTAAGGATCAACCCCGTATATGTTATTAAGGGCCGATTCCACCGTTGTGTTAAACGAAGAAAAATAAGACATTTTTACATTAACGATGTCATTTTAAACTTCGTTTAACACAACGGTGGATTTAGCCCTAAAGTTATATTTATATAGAAATTTCAAGACCCTCAATAAAAACTAGCTAATTATTTGGCGCAATATGTAGAGCATATTGTCTTTCTTAATGCTGTTCTTATAAGTTAAATTAAAATATATTTTATGTACATTTTTACCTTTTTGTTTTAATACGACCCTGTCTATCAATACCTTATTTTATTACAAAATGTTTAAATACTCTTTAATCCGGCCCTGACTAAGACCCCCGAATGGCGTCGCCAAGGTCAAATTTTCTTAGTATAATATTTGTATGCGATCAGCGGCAAGTGAGCCTGCCGATTGTTTCTTATGCCGTGCTGAAACTATGTTTTAGGTTCAAAGAACGAATTCTAGATGGCGCTGTACACACAATTTACAGAAATCTACAATTGATGGTGGAAAGAGTGGGAGTGTCACAGATTTGGATAGAGGAGATAGGAAAAGGCCAATTTCCCCGGTGTTTCAAAATAATTATACCATGTAGGCCGCCATGTTGGCAATTTAAGCGTACCACGCACATGCGCAGTTGTTATAGTGTTTTGACAGAAGTGTCATTTAAGTCAACTGGTCTTAGTTTTTTCGAAATTCGCTATTTTAGTGAATTTAAAAGAATTTTAGAAGTTTTTACAAATTAATTAATAAAATGGGAAAGACGTGCTTTGTTTTTGGTTGTTTAAACAACGAGGATTCAGAAAACATTATATTCCACAAGTAAGACATCTTTTCTACCAGAACCGTATTCTTCATCACATTTTTTAGACTGTATTTTCTAGAAAATGAAATATCATTGACAATAACAAACTCAAAAAGGTAAATCAAACAAAGGTGGTCCTTAGGATCTCACAAGAGTATTTTATTACGACCGGTTTCGAGGATCAAATCCTCATCATCAGGTAAGGTCTAAAAATAGAGAGGAAAAACGAATGAGCTCATAACTAATAAGTGGGTTTAAACATTTTTAAACTTATTAGTTAAACTTATTAGTTATGAGCTCATTCGTTTTTCCTCTCTATTTTTAGACCTTACCTGATGATGAGGATTTGTTTCTCCGTACATTCGCAGGTTAAATAAATATAAAATCCAGGAAAGGGTAAAATATCTATTTTTAATTTTAATGTTTAAAATTCCACAATATCTTACTAAAAAGATCAACTTTACACAATGTACATTTCAGAGTCAACACTTTTACAACCCCAAAGCATAGAACTTCAAAATTCCAAGGTTGTTTTATTGTTGAATTCAGAACTTAATAATTTGGAATTTTAATCATTTTGTTAAGACTATTAGGCAAGTTCTTATTTCAAGACAATGATTTAATTTAAAATAATTATTTTGAACATTTTTTTCTGTTATAATGAGGATCAATTGAAAAACGGCTCAGCCGAATTCATTCATTTTGAGACACTAATGTATTTAATAAACATTGTTTATTTAAATATAGTGATGTTCACATTGTCAAAAAATGTACAGTATGTATTTGAATGTGAGAGCGATAAAAATAGTAATTGATTTGACCATACCCTTTCGATGGCAAGCATGGGCTATTGCGGTCCACACTCATTCGTATTCTATTTCTCTCTATATAATGGCATTGGGTTCCATGCCGTTTTCCTGGAGCCAGAATGGAAAAGTTAAATTACTGCATGTTAGAAAATAATTATACAGACAATGTAATTAAGTTGTTAAATATTTCAGAAATCATTGTTTATATTGCAAAAAAAAATGATAAAATATTCTGCTGGCCAGGATTCACTTTCTAGCGCAACAGCTAATAAAAATTATTGAAAATTATTTTTTAGGGAAAATTGGGGCAATATAACAGTTTCGGCTGTAAGTACTAGTGTAAAACTGTCGAATTCTCTTTAAAAAAAGTATTTTTAATCACATAATCAATTTACCTGCTAAAAAATTTTCATTTTCGATTAGTTTAAAATAAAAACTTGTTTAGAGATATCAATAATCATAATTATGAGTATCTAACCTTATAGGAAAATCACATATCAAGATTAATAAAAACCTTAAAGACATATTCTTCAAACACCAATGAAAATTTAAAAAACTAAATTTGTAATTTTTGTTTCTTATTAACTTTCATTAAAAAGCTTTTTTTTATTTATAATTTATTAGTGCCATTTTCTAATGTAATATAAATGTTTTAAGTTTAATGACAATGTTAACATATATATTTACTGTAGTATTTATTACACAAGGTAAAAAAGTAAAACTCTTCGCACTTGGCAAAATCGAAGCTTTGTTACTACTTATTTTCTCACAACCTCCGTCCATGTAAGCGGGTGAATTTACCGCCTTTTCAGATTCCTTTAGTGACCGAAATCGAGAATGTCTATTCCTTGCTGATGAGTCCTAATAAGCAAGTACAAGGTTGGAATATTGAAATATGAATTTTTTAACTTTGTTGTTTTTCTTTGGATATAATTCAATGTTTGCTGCGGAATTAGCCAAAGAAGTAGTTGTTTTTTGAAGGGAAACGATTTCTCACATTTAAGATTGGATTTATTTCCCTTTTTTAATAAAATATTTGACTACATGTTTCTTATAATAGTTTTAGATTTACTCTATTCTTTAGTAGGAATATGCCCATAATCTCTTATTTATTTTGATTGATGATTCTTAATGTATGCTCAAGTGCATGCCATAGTACTGTGGAACGATATTACAAATATATTTGAATTCCTTAGTTTTGTAGTTTTTATATGAAATAAAATACTTTTAAGATCTGAGCAATCAATATTCCCATGTAATAATTACATACAAAATTATAGTTTTTAATATGAAAGTTCTGTTTAAATCACGTGATTCCAAATTTATTTGCTACAAAATATATGACGGCCTTGGATTGTTGTATTCATTTCATATAAAATGGTATTTTAAATATATTCTGTTTTTATTTAATTTAAAATAAAGTTTCAAAAATGACTATGTTTTTTATTTTTAGAAATCTCTTAAAATCCATAAAAAAAGAAAATTAAAATTATATTACGAATTTTTAAGGTTATTAGTTCTACTGTGTAAGTAAATCCTTAGTATTTTCGAATTATGTTTAAATGTGTTAGTCCTATCCTGTACACTTCAATATGCAATCAATGCGCAAGTGCGTAAGTCGCTTTTTTTTAAAAGATGGCCGCCTTCAATTCTACGTGCCTGCTGAAAATGACATTTCCTATCACCTTTATCGATGTCTGTGGGGAGTGTCATTGTCAGGCATCCATTACCTCCCGGTGAATGACATTTGCCATTACCTGTATTTATTGTGATTATCAATATCATATTGTCAATAATTATTATTTGTTTGTATTTGGGTGTGCTCTGTATCCTGGATGAATAAATAGTAAGTATTTTGTAAATTATTGTTTATTGTATTGTCAACTTGGTCTTGTTCAATTGTGTTTTTAATGTTCAATTTGTTTACTTGTTCTTGCTGACGATTGTGGGCTTATTTTAAATTTTTGTGGTCATTTTTAGTTATAAAAGCTGTAATATCTCGTATTGTTGTATGCCAAATTGTTTTGTAAACATTCTGAAATCCTAATAACGATTTATTCAAATTTGAGTATTGGCTGTTCGCAGTCCGTTTTTCAAGAATAAAACAACAAATTTGTAAAAAATATTTAGTATGTGATAAACATTTTAAAGATATGTTTAAAGTTCCTGGTACACGCAGAGATCTAACTGTATTTTTATTTGTTCTACAAACTTTTTCAAGTCGTTTGGAGTGGCAGTATTGCATCGTTGAAGACAAAAACAGTCTAATCAGGGAAGTAATAGTCACTGTACTTTTTGTATTCATGCCTCACATTTGATTTTTTATTGATTTAGTTCAGATTGTTACTTTTACTGTTTTTTATTTGTGCTAGTACAAACTTTCTTCAAGCCTTTGGAATGGCAATATTGGATTGTGGAAGACAAAATAGCCTAGTCCGTGAAGTAATGATCAGTATACCTTTTTTTTATTCATGCCTCGCTTTCTGTGCTCCCTAACAGATTTGAAGGGTTCAGGGAAAAAAGGGGCCAAGTAACAATTACCAAAATGTTCAGAAAACCAAATTTAATTTAGACTGACTAAATACAAACTTTTGATACTTAAGGTAATTGATTACAAAAAGATGTTACTTTGTTTAAATGTTGCCTGATTATATTGTAGTTTACCACTTAATTTACCAGACAGTTGTAATTTTTTATTCTAATTACTAAAAGTGCCAAACAAACAGTAGGAAAGTCCTTAATTTTTAAATGTACTGTTTTGAGTGTTTTGCATTTGCTAATTTGGTTTATTACATGGAAACATACTGGTATTTTACAAAATAGGGCGGACCAGTTCAATTTTGATAAGTATGTAGCTCACTCGCTTTTTTCTTCCTGTACCCTTCTTGATTTATAAGTTTATTAATATTTATTTTTTGTTTTAGATAAAACTCTTCAACTTCTGTGGACAATGACTTAACTTTCCAGCTAATTAACAAGCTACATTTTATTATTCTATTTGTATGTTTTTTTGTTTTAATAAATTAATTTTATTGATCATGCTTTTTAATTTTTTGTAAAATTATTTCAACTTGTAGTCAAGTTAGGATTGGTTCATACTACTCATTTTTTGCTTTATTGTAACAAATATAATTTTTTTGCTACAATAAACGTAAAAAAGGAGTTAGTATGAATAAATCTTAATTTGACTACCACTTTTAAACTAAATATTGAATGGCAATTTTGAATGTTCCCGCGTTTTGTGTTAACTAAAGTGACCGCGAGATGGCGCCACTTCCGTCTAAATAGTTCAAAGAACGCTCACCCGGTGGCTACAATACTGTCTCGAATTTTAACATTGCAGTTTCCATTCTAAAAGTAAGTGATCTGTGATTCAATGTTGTGTTGAATACCTAGCCATAGAGGGAAAAACAATACAAAAATCTTAAAAAAATTACTAAAAATAATTGGGTAATAAAAGGTATTGGTAGTTTTAGGTGGCTATAGTTATGAGCAAAGCTCCTCTATTTAACTTTAAACCAGGGGCCTATTTCATAAAACTACTTGGCAACTTTTCACTTTGCATTTTGCAAATTTACGATTGCAAAATATTTGTCTCTTATAAAATAACATACTTAACTTTGCAGATGATCAATTTTTCATTTTCAATTTTCAAACTGCTTATCCAATTTTACTTTCTAATTCATCAAATTTTTCGTTTATAAATCATAAATTTAGTAAAATATGCAAAATGCAAAGTGAAAAGTTGCAAAGTAGTTTTATGAAATAGGCTCCTGGTCGCATATTTACACATCCTCCTATATGACGGCACCGGAGTGCTGAAATCTGTTCGCCTTTGTAACCTACAAGTACGCTACAAAAGCTCATTGATTTAGGCACCAATGCATGAGGCCTCTCTTATTGCTGGAATCAGTAAGCATTCTATGAAACAATGGCTGTACTTAAACTGCCGTTAAACGGTCGTGTACTAAAATGCCGTTAATAGACATGATGTCATTCAAATGACGCATTTGAAGTATTTTGGGATTAAAAAAAAATATATACAAGAAGAAAACAAAGCAACGACTTCTTGTAGGGTGGCCACTAAAAAAATTTAACCCATACCTGGCTACGCCTACCGGCATAGACGCCAACGGCCTGGACACAGCTAAAATTGAAAAGAAAAGTCTCACATAATATAAAATTTGTATGGATGTTTAAATCAATGAGCTTTTGTAGGCTACTTGTAGGTACTTGTAGGCTACAAAGGCGAACAGATTTCAGCACTCCGGTGCCGTCATATAGGATGTGTAAATATGTCCCCTGGGGGTCGATTCTCGACTTTTATTCCCATGGGAAAATAAAATTTTCCCATTGGAATTCAGTTTTCGTATTCTCGGCATAAGCGGTGGAATATTTTCCAATGAGAAGTATGGGAAAATATTCCCCTGCTTACGAGCATTGGAAATTGTGTTTTCCAATGGGAATTGTACAAGAGTTTGCGCATTAAAGTCGAAAATTTGACGAAAGACCACGCGAAAGACTAAGACATAACCAAAGATTATTGGATATCTTGGATTTTTGGTGAAATTGTAGTTAAAACATTTTTTTTGTGTATTTATAAATTGATATTATTTTATTTATGTGGGTATATTATTATTTTTACCTCTCTTTCACTAAGAAACTGATTTTCTTAAATTAGTTAGAAATTGTGGGAGCTGCTAAGGGACTGGCAAATAGGTAACACAAATTGAGAAATTTGTAGTAAATTTAATAAGACCTTTTCGAAAATTTTATTATTTCCGTTAACGAAAGAATTTCTTATATATATAGTTTCTCGAAACTTTCGTTGCTCTTCTATACAAAAGCTACTTTTTCTTTTTTCAATATGTGAAAAGAAAAACTAAAAATAACTCGATAAGTTTTAATTATACATAATCGAATATTTTCACTTGTCCTCGGTCAAGCTAGCGATTGCTCGGCACGGCATCTGCTCCAGCGCAGAGGCTCGGCAGGTAATCGGTTACCCAAAAACCACAACAAATACAAATAATACCAACAATAAATTTTAAAATATCTTTAATGTTATTGGTTATTTCGAAATATTCGTGAACTTAATATCAGACATACGTGAAACTATTATTTGCATGGGAATGTCTATTCCGACAAGTTCGAGAATTGCATAACCTATTACCATGGGAATATAAGTAGTGGAATCTTTTCCCATGGGAAAATTTTCCAATGAACTCGAGAATCGAGCCCCTGGTCATACATTGCAAAGAAAGGTAGCGCGTAGCGATTTCGTAAAAGAACCGACATGCGTTGCCTGATGCGCGGTTTCCAGGCTGTGTAGTTTATCCCTTTCATATTTAAAAATAGTTTTTACATATAACTCACTAATAGCAACAAGTTTTATTAATTAGAATAGTTTCGAGATATATTGTGACACACCAATTAATTTTCGTACCTTGCAGTGTTTCCCACTCCGACGCATTTTGGGCAGAGTTGTTTCAATATTTCCCGAAACATTTCTAATAGTAATGGTAGGATTCTGGGAAATATCCTATGAGCTACAGAATCTGTAATAGATAGAGTGATGTAATGTAATTTTTTAATTATTTTTAATTATTTTTAATTATTTTTAATTATTTTTAATTATTTTTAATTATTTTTAATTATTTTTAATTATTTTTAATTATTTTTAATTATTTTTAATTATTTTTAATTATTTTTAATTATTTTTAATTATTTTTAATTATTTTTAATTATTTTTTTAATTATTTTTAATTATTTTTAATTATTTTTAATTATTTTTAATTATTTTTAATTATTTTTAATTATTTTTAATTATTTTTAATTATTTTTAATTATTTTTAATTATTTTTAATTATTTTTAATTATTTTTAATTATTTTTAATTATTTTTAATTATTTTTAATTATTTTTAATTATTTTTAATTATTTTTAATTATTTTTAATTATTTTTAATTATTTTTAATTATTTTTAATTATTTTTAATTATTTTTAATTATTTTTAATTATTTTTAATTATTTTTAATTATTTTTAATTATTTTTAATTATTTTTAATTATTTTTAATTATTTTTAATTATTTTTAATTATTTTTAATTATTTTTAATTATTTTTAATTATTTTTAATTATTTTTAATTATTTTTAATTATTTTTAATTATTTTTAATTATTTTTAATTATTTTTAATTATTTTTAATTATTTTTAATTATTTTTAATTATTTTTAATTATTTTTAATTATTTTTAATTATTTTTAATTATTTTTAATTATTTTTAATTATTTTTAATTATTTTTAATTATTTTTAATTATTTTTAATTATTTTTAATTATTTTTAATTATTTTTAACAACACCGCAATTGAAAATAATCTTGTTTCATTCCTACAATACGTCACGTATAGTATTTTATGGATAGTTTGCGGCGTTGCCTTACAGTAAATTGTTCCATATTGGGTGTTTTTGTTGATTTTTATACTTTTTTGGGAATATTTCGGCTTATAGTTTTACTGTATAGCAAACAACATGGTTAGCGAGTGCATTTTGTGCAAAAAAACTGGATAATGTGAGTGCTGAAGTGTCTTTTCATAAGTATGTAAGGTTAGGTGATGTATTGTATTGTTCAGTGGTATAGATTTAAAAATTTTTGTAGTACTATCACATGTATTTGCTGCGTTTGAATATCCACATCCGATGCATTTTTTACATCTCGAGCATCTGTTTATCCACATCGGACACATCTGTCCTACTATATACATTTACGTATATTGAATCACGTGATCAAATATTTACAACTCAGATTCATCCGATGTGGATATTCAAACGCAGCATAAATCTACCTTTATTATTATTTATTTCCTTTGACATTTCAACGTTATTATTTTGGAAAAAAAAATGTTATTAATGGAAACACTTTAGTCTGGACTTTAGTGGTAAAATATATATGCTTTTTAGATTCCCAACTGATAGGCATACAAGAAATATTTGGTTATCACTTGTAGGAAGAAAATGAGTGTTATGCTCGGAGCATTTTGAGGGTTTTAGATATATTTATTTTAAATTCTGTAAAAACCTTAGAATCTAACATATTCAATTTTTTTTGGGATCACATTCTTGATGGCGATATTTTTGAAAATCACGCACTGATATTAAAACATTATTTCAATATTCGCATTCATTATGAGACCACAAAAAAGTTGGATGTTTCTCGAAAAATAGAATAAGAAGTATAAATACAAAAGTAGTAGTACTAGTTTGGAAACGAATATTTTCTTTTTTAAATAAAAACGTAGTTTTTTTCAACGCTTAGCACTAACGCAGGTTTATTGTTGTATAGTTTACGTGTTTTCGGATTTTACAAAATTCTTATCGGCACAAGTAGCGTTTCATTTAAAATCCCCACCGTGTATATATTATGGAAAAATTTATTGATTTACTAGCTGTTGCCCGCGGCTTCGCACGCGTGGAGTCGTGTTTTTAATATAAAAAATGCACGACTTTTCAATAAAATGGGCGGTATGTTTTTTAGGGTCACGGTGATAGTATTATAGATAAAAATTAAGTGGAGTATTCTAAAATTTAAGTATATTAATCTGATTAAGATTCTCTTTGTATACCACATTTCTGTTACGATTCTCAACTGTTAATATCACCAGATTGCATGCGAAGCTCGCTCTCACATAAAACTGTTCGTGAGAAAAGCAGTCCTCCCTTAAGCCCCCCACAGACTTCGTTCTTTTTCATCCGTTCGTATCGCTGCGATTCGGAACGTCGCGTTGAATCGCCGAAAATTTTTGCCCACACACTACGGACAATCATAGTCAATATTTGATCGTCCTTCTCTCAACCTAGTTTAAATACTACGTCATGAAAAAGAAGCACTTGTTAGCAGTGGCGGCGGCAGTAGCCGTTTTAAGCAAAGTAAACAAAAAAAACGAAGATCAATTTGGGTCAAAGAATGGCTTTTGAAGCGAAGAACGTATTCGCATATTAATTTATTAAGTGAACTTAAATTGGCACCAGAAGATTGGTTTAATTACTTAAGGATGGATGAAGATACGTATGTAGAATTGTTACAGCTAGTGACACCTTATATTATTAAACAGAACACCCATTTAAGGGGAGCCATTTCTCCACATGAAAGGCTTACAGTAACTTTGCGTTACCTAGCAACAGGAAGATCTTATGAAGATTTAAAGTTTTCAACAGTAATTTCTCCACAATCTTTAGGACAAATTATCCCGGAAACGTGCATGCGTGCATGCGAAGCTCGCTCTCACATAAAACTGTTCGTGAGAAAAGCAGTCCTCCCTTAAGCCCCCCACAGACTTCGTTCTTTTTCATCCGTTCGTATCGCTGCGATTCGGAACGTCGCGTTGAATCGCCGAAAATTTTTGCCCACACACTACGGACAATCATAGTCAATATTTGATCGTCCTTCTCTCAACCTAGTTTAAATACTACGTCATGAAAAAGAAGCACTTGTTAGCAGTGGCGGCGGCAGTAGCCGTTTTAAGCAAAGTAAACAAAAAAAAACGAAGATCAATTTGGGTCAAAGAATGGCTTTTGAAGCGAAGAACGTATTCGCATATTAATTTATTAAGTGAACTTAAATTGGCACCAGAAGATTGGTTTAATTACTTAAGGATGGATGAAGATACGTATGTAGAATTGTTACAGCTAGTGACACCTTATATTATTAAACAGAACACCCATTTAAGGGGAGCCATTTCTCCACATGAAAGGCTTACAGTAACTTTGCGTTACCTAGCAACAGGAAGATCTTATGAAGATTTAAAGTTTTCAACAGTAATTTCTCCACAATCTTTAGGACAAATTATCCCGGAAACGTGCAATTCAATTTACAAAGTTTTAAAAAAGGATTATTTAAAGGTATGTAAAAAAATTATCTGTAACTGCCAATAGAGAAACTTCTTCGAAATATCGGTGTGTTCATGCACCTTGGAATTAATTTTAGTTTTAAGAATTATTTTAATTCTTATTCTTAATACTAAATTTAAATCTATGCTGCATAAACCCACCGATATTTCTTATTATTTATCTTTGGAACAGTGAAGACTATATAAAATATTTTTATTTTTTGGGAGTCATTATTATTCGTATGGCATTTTTTCTTTAACAATTTTTGATTTGTCGTATTTTGTTTTAGTTTCCCCAGTCTGAATCAGAATGGAAAGTAATTGCAAAAGAATTTGAAGAAAAATGGAATTTTCCAAATTGCTTGGGCAGCGTAGATGGTAAACACGTCTAAATAATTCCACCACCAAATAGTGGATCTTACTATTACAATTACAAGGGAAGTAATAGTTTGGTATTAATGGCTATTTCAAATGCCAATTACGAATTTATAATGGTAGATTTTGGAACAAATGGCAGAATATCTGATGGAGGAGTTATTGACAATACTACATTTTACAGAAGACTTATAAATAAATAATGATTTAAAAATACCCGAACCATCTAAACCTTCCAATACTGACAAACTACTTCCCTACGTTTTTATTGGAGATGAAGCATTCTCCCTAAGGAAGGACTTTTTAAAGCCATTTGGTCAAAAAGAACTAGACAGAGAAAAACGCATATTTAACTATAGAGCACGTCGTGTAGTGGAAAATAATTTTGGAATTATGGCTGCAAAATTCAGAAATTTTCTCCATGCTATAAATTTAAAATTAGAAAATACAGAAAAGGTAGTAATGGCCGCTTGCATTCTGCATAACTTTTTAAGAAAAAAGAGAGGTGTCAACTACATTTCTAACTACCTTGACTCTGACCATTCAAATGATGTGATTTGTCCAAGTTTGCAAAAAGGGCACAACAGACATGTTTCTGAAGACGCCAAAGTTGTTCGTGATTTATTTAAATGTTACTTTTGCAATGAAGGTGCCGTACCATGGCAAGATAATCGTATTTAAAACTATTTTTTGTTTTGGAACTAAACATTTCTTTGGTTTTTGAAAATGTGCGAAAATTTTTGTTAATAAAACACTTTCTAAATTACATTGTATTTATTATTTTTAAAAAAAGGCAAGAACCTACCTACAAATAAAACCGAATTCTTGGCTTTAAGAAAAGCAAAAAATGCATTAAAAATATTTTTAAATTTTATAACACAGGTATCAGTGTTAAAACAAGTAACAAGTTAAAACCTATTTTAAAATTAACAACAAAACAAATCCTACAAATACTAAGAAAAATCTAACTACACAAAAAAATATAGTTTTTCAAACTCGGTTAAACAGTAAAAACTAGTTAACAAAATTAGGTATTTAGTATCAAATTCAAAAACTAATAACATTCTCTAAATCCGTAGCAAATGTTGAGTAATATTGTTGTGTACTCGTAGAATCAAATTGCTGCGATTGCGAAGATTGAATATGTTGAGACTGAGAATGGTTAACTTGTAAAATAACTTTTGTAAACCTCGTGATGTTGCCCATTTGAGCTTCAAATAGAACGTCGCATAAAAGCTTCTCAGTAACAATTGCAATTTCAGGAGGCAACGTTCTCAGTTTATTGGCAATATTTTTACCACTTGTGTCAAATTTATCATCAACAGCATTATTGAGCTGCTGAGATACGGTTTTTAACACTTCGTCTGCTAGCTGTGTTGATTTTCTTTTTACATCTCGTGTTTGTCCTTTCTTTTTAAATATTGAACTTTGTTGGGTTACCGTTGAGTTGGTAGGTGTCGCAACAGTAGATAAATCGTTTTCATCTGTGATTATGGTATCTTCTGTTCCTGCCGAAGACGAAGGAGACATCACATCGTTTACAGAATTCTCACCCTCGCAAACTTGCGATTCTAACTGAAAAAGAAAACAAATATTTTCATAAAGAAAATAAAAGTATCCGGAAACAATCAGAACCATTCAATTCTGTATGACACATTAAATGGACACCCTGTATATACATGAACTTTACATCTCTTTTCTGTGTATACTAAATAAAACAGTGTATTGTATTTAACTTACCGTTTCTACCGAATCATCGTCTTTGGAGTTGTTATCGATACTTGAAACGCTCTCTCGAGGAGTTTCTTGATCACTCAAAAATATTAAATATTGAAAATACCACAAATTTGGTTGATAAATGTCATCTGTCCCAGCTCCTGATCTTTGAGACTCTTTGATTTTTTTTATTTCTTTTCTAAAGGCGCCGCGTAGAGAATCTATTTTGTTTTTTACAGTTTGGGTTGTTGCATTTTTATCTATTTCTTTGTATTTCTTTAGTAACACTGCATATGCTTCATTCTTCTTATTTCGATCCCTGTATTCTACAGATTTTACACGCCACAGGCAAGGAAATAGTTTATAACTTTCAATAAAATCAATAAGAAATTGTTTATATGTTTCTTTGTGGTCCATGGTAAATAATGAAATAAAAATAAACAAAGCGAATTAAACAAGTATGAACTACCCTTTATACGCTACTGTATTAAAACTGACGATTGTAAACGAAATCCCCACACACTATCGGTTTCGAACGATAATGGACGAACCGTTGTTCCAAAAATCAAGCGCCAGCAGATATTTTAACCGACGATGCGACACGACGGTTTTTTACCACACACATCAGTTTTTGGGGTTTTTGACACGACGTTCCGAATCGCAGCGATACGAACGGATGAAAAAGAACGAAGTCTGTGGGGGGCTTTAGGCTGTGCGGGACACCGACATACTATGTCGTGTCGTTTTTATCAATTCACTCCTCATATTTTTTATACCAGGGCATAAGAAAATCCTCTTATTTGTTTTTAATTATTTTTATTTATTTTTATTTATTTTTATTTATTTTTATTTTTATTTATTTTTATTTATTTTTATTTATTTTTATTTATTTTTATTTATTTTTATTTATTTTTATTTATTTTTATTTATTTTTATTTATTTTTATTTATTTTTATTTATTTTTATTTATTTTTATTTATTTTTATTTATTTTTATTTATTTTTATTTATTTTTATTTATTTTTATTTATTTTTATTTATTTTTATTTATTTTTATTTATTTTTATTTATTTTTATTTATTTTTATTTATTTTTATTTATTTTTATTTATTTTTATTTATTTTTATTTATTTTTATTTATTTTTATTTATTTTTATTTATTTTTATTTATTTTTATTTATTTTTATTTATTTTTATTTATTTTTATTTATTTTTATTTATTTTTATTTATTTTTATTTATTTTTATTTATTTTTATTTATTTTTATTTATTTTTATTTATTTTTATTTATTTTTATTTATTTTTATTTATTTTTATTTATTTTTATTTATTTTTATTTATTTTTATTTATTTTTATTTATTTTTATTTATTTTTATTTATTTTTATTTATTTTTATTTATTTTTATTTATTTTTATTTATTTTTATTTATTTTATTTTTATTTATTTTTATTTATTTTTATTTCTTTTTATTTATTTTTATTTATTTTTATTTATTTATATTTATTTATTTTTTATACAAGCTTTCACCCCTACTTTGACCCCTTAAAATGTGAAAATCCAAAAATCCTGAAATACTTCATTATTTATTTAGGATGACTGCTACAATTCCAATTTTTACGTTCCTACCTTTAAAAAATCTATACTCCCATACAAACGTTCACCCCTATTTTCCTCCCTTAAAATGTAAAAATTCAAATACCTTGTATTACGTTATCATTTATTTATGATGAGTAGCTGCAATTCCAATTTTAAAATTCCTACCTTTAAAAAATTCGATACTCCCAACAAACTTTCTCCCCCCTTTCCCCCCTTAGAATGTGATGTTTATAAAAATCCGTTCTTAGTGGAAGTTATATTCCCAGAAATACATTGTATATACAGTGGCGGCTCGTGGGCACTAGCGGCAGTGGAGCACACACTGGAAAGGAATCCCGGGATTCGTTTTTCCCTTAGGTTCTCCGCTTAATGAAAATTAAATATATTTCAAAACAAATTAAATATTACAAAATTGAAGACTAACTGCTAGGTACCGCTGCAGTTGTATACTATTTCTTATAGTTGAAGTCCATTATTCTTTTTAGCTAGCGAAGTGATCGATGACCAGATTATTAAGTTTTTTTTCGATGGATAACATGGCTAACGCACACAATCGATCTTGGCACATAGTGTTCCTTAAAATTGTTTTAATACGTTTTAGTGTCGAAAAACATCTTTCACTCTCCACTGTGGTCATGGGAATTATACACAGGATAGTTAGCAGCTCCACAGATTCCGAAAATGTAATTGTCAAATTGTTCTCAAAAAACATTTGTAATAACGGTATGGCCCCATTGTGTTGCACAAAGTCATCTCGGGTGTTAAGTATGGACAGTTCGTTTTTGAATTTTAAGCTGTTTACGTTTGGAAATAAACTACACACAGTTTTAACGTCCCATTTATAAATATTATTGATTTTTTTCATCATATTTTTGACTGCCTTATAACAAAAAAGTTATTTATCTTTGTAGTTTTATTTCTTAACTATTCCAATGGTCCAATTAATTATTATCATGGTCCAACAAACGCACACCTTAAGCTGAAACCGGCATCGCCTTTGTGAGGGAGCCGGTAAAGATGCCTCTGCGTACATTCGTATCTGGTCTAGGTAATCTGTGCCATGGGTACAGCCCGTTACGATGAGGACAGCGCCCTGCTTGTGACGTATAATCCATCGCATGTGTTCATCTCTTGCAAAGCGATATTGTCGTTGTCCTAATGAGAGAGAAAACAACAGAGGCACACATTTACTGTTCCCATCTTCCACTTAATTTCGGAATTCTCGGAACGTCGCTCAACGCCCGATCGTCCAGTGTCGTGCCAACGCGGTTTGCGCTGAATAAATAAAATAATAATAGGTATTGAGGAAAATATAAAATATGTAAGTTATTTTTTTTGTTTATTATACTAGGGCACGTGCCCAAGTGTCCTTACGGGCAAACCGCCACTGTGTATATATGAGAAATGTCGTTCTGCTTATTTTGCTTGATTTACCTTAACAATAGAATGCGAGTGCAAATCTGCGAATTAACATTTTTACATTAATATTTTTTTCTACACCCACATGGATATAACCTTATCTACGCACAAATTACAAAACGAAAAAGTATGCTATTGCCGTCAACTGAACGAATATATTTCATATCCATTCTAGGTAGTGAGAACACTGCAAAAAAATGAAATCCGCCAATCACCGTTCATATTTTGATCAACCGACTGCTATTATTTTTAAAATTTTAAATAAGTGACAATTCTGTCAAACTAATTGTCAGTACATTTTTAGTTATTGAGATTAAACATACTGTTATGTGAGCCATTTCATTATTCAGTCTTGCTCTAACCCTACAAGTCCCTCTCTGTCTTATTTGGCCTTTGAGGCTCAACTGGAAAAGCCAAATATGGTGTTACGACCGAGCAACAACAAGATCTGCTCTCGCTTCCGAAAGACTACTCGTTGGTTCATAGTACTTCCGCCACCGTCAACGACGCGCGAGGACTGGCATATGTGTTCCGTAAGAAGTTTGGTCGACTGGTAGAACTTCAATATCAGTTACCAGCCCCTGGAAAAGCCTTGAAACTTCAAGACGGGTCGCGTTATCTTTTCTATTTAATAACGAAGAACACCTTCCGAGATCGATCCACCTATCAGGATGTATGGGAAGCATTACTTAGTCTAAGGGGTGCGGGAGTCCAATGTACAGAAACTAGCCATGCCGAAGATAGAAGGAAATCAGCTAGATTGGAGGATCATTAGGAACATGGTGGAAGTAATCTTTCAAGATACCGGAGTTCGGATACTGGTCTGCAGCCATTCGCCCAGTGCCCAGGTTAGAGCGAAGACGGTCCCTTGTTACTTCCATGCAACTGGAAATTGTAAAAGAGGATTCAGTTGCAAATACAACCATTCCAGTTTAGTTTCGCAAGAGTTCCAGGAGGAACTATCTCTTAAGGAGGGGGCAATGTTATGTGAGCCATTTCATTATTCAGTCATGCTCTAACCCTACAAGTCCCTCTCTGTCTTATTTGGCCTTTGAGGCTCAACTTGCCCGAATATTATACAAAATTAAACCCCTTAAGACCAAACCTATGGGACGACTATGGCGGAGGTGATTTCGATGATGTTCGAGAAAGAACGAGATAATGTTTCTAGTGTATTGGAGAGAATATGTGAACTTACTAGAACATTCGCCATTTTTTTAAATTTATATAAATATTGGTGGATGAGCCATCAGAGTCAGTTGTTATATGGACAGTGAAGATAAATAGTAATTAGTAGATAGACAGTGGTGAATATAAATAGTGATCAGTTTAAAGACATTCGAAGTATATATAAATTAGAATAGTTGTGTTATAAAATAAATAAGTGTTTAAATAAATTATTAATAAATAAACTGTTGTTTTAAAGTAAACAAACATCACAATACATTAAAATGGGTTATTCTTGTGTAGAATCAATAAATAATAGCATTTCTTTTATAATTATAAATAATTTGTTAATTTAAATAAATAAGGTGCGTGAAGTTGGCCCCCCCAATGATATTTTTCAAAAAAAAAAAACTATTGCACCATAATGCACTAATGATGCACCAATATGCACCACAAATTATTTTTTTTGCACCACCTTCCTTGAGAAACTACAACCATCTCTTTGTGGGGGGGCAAATGAACGCTAGCCCCCCCCCCCCCCAGTGAAAATGTTAAGTTTTACTGTAATGCACCAGTTAGTACTTGTCATGCACTCATATGCACCACCAATTAAACTTTTTGCACCCCCTCCCTTTAGTAGTTATACCTGTTTCTTTACCGTGAAGTTGGCCCCCCCAATGATTTTTTTCCCAAAAAAAATATTGCACCGGTATGCACTCCTGATGCACTCATATGCACCACCAATTAAACTTTTTGCACCCCCTCCCTTTAGAAGTTGTAGCTGTTTCTTTACCGTGAATTTGGCCCCCCCAATGATTTTTTCACAAAACAAAATATTGCACCGTTATGCACTCCTGATGCACTCATATGCACCACCAATTAAACTTTTTGCACCCCCTCCCTTTAGTAGTTATAGCTGTTTCTTTACAGTGAATTTGGCACCCCAATGATTTTTTCACGAAAAAAAATATTGCACCGGTATGCACTCCTGATGCACTCATATGCACCACCAATTTTAGTTTTTGCACCCCCTCCCTTCGGTAGTTATAGCTGTTTCTTTACCGTGAAGTTGCCCCCCCCCCAATGAGTTTTTCACAAAAAAAATATTACACCGTTATGCACTCCTGATGCACTCATATGCACCACCAATTAATTTTTTTGCACCTCCTCCCTTTAGTAGTTATAGCTATTTCTCTGCTGTGAAGTTAGCCCCACGCAATATTTACCCAAAAAAATATTGCATCTGTATGCACTCCTATTACACTAATATGCACCATCATTAAAACTTTTTTCATCCCCTCTCTTTGGTAGTTATAGCTGTTTCTTTACAGTGAATTTGGCCCCCCCAATGATTTTTTCACAAAAAAAAATATTGCACCGGTATGCACTCCTGATGCACTTATATGCACCACTAAATAAACTTTTTGCACCCCCTCCCTTTAGTAGTTATAGCTATTTCTTTACCGTGAAGTTAGCCCCACGCAATATTTTCCCAAAAAAATATTGCATCGGTATGCACTCTTAATACTCTAATATGCACCATTATTAAAACTTTTTCACAACAATTTCTTAAAGGAAAATCCTAACGGTTTTTCGTAACTAGAAGTTTTTTTATAAAACAAGAATTTTAGTTAGATACCGCGGTTTCTTGATAATCTATATTTTGAGTGAAAAATGTGCAATTAAAAGTTGTTGGACTGTTTTTAAGTGCATACAGGTGATTTACAAATTACTTTAATTTTTTAAAGGTCTACTTATATTAATATAATTTTTGTATTATCATCTGGGTTGGGCTGAATTTTGTCTCGTTTTCGTCCTTTATTTTTTAAATTAAACGTACCTTCACCTATGATTATCGTAATAGTAAACTTATAAGCTCACCATCATAACTTACTAGATCCTATAGTGACCAGAATATTTATTTATACAATTTGGTTTCTTCCATGGCGTCATGTTATCAAAGCATACAACTACTACTTCTAACCACGTCGGTTATGTGGTAAGGTACACATTTAAACATATCGAGCATGCGCAAAGTGAAAAGAAATTTGAAGAGATAAGTTTTTCTGTGATTAGGGTTTGTTTAAACATTTTTGTATTTACTATGAAAGAAATTAAATTTTAAATACAGGATAACCATAAATATGGAAATATATTTCAACACAAATGTAACACAAAATAGAACCTTTCTTCTTTTGTTGGAGAAGACATCATTTTAAATAAATAACAAAATTAAAAGATCCTAAAATCTCTTATGATTCTAATTTGGTTTAGAAATCCCTAACTTAAATTAAATTTTACATATATAAAGTTACACATTTAACGTTACCACATTATCTGTGTTGTCAACAGAGTAACTAAAAAACCAAGTATGTTGTAGTAAGCTTAAAAAGTAATTCCTTTCTATTTGGTTTAAAATTCAGAGATGTACTACGAAATATTACGAGTATTAAAATGTGCGTCCACGTGCGAATTGGCCAAAATTTATTTAGGGCTAAACGTGAGTAAATAATGTATACATATCGGTGCAATATTGGTTTTGCTTAAATATCATTGGTTGGGCTAACATCACGGTAAAGAAATTGCTGTAACTACCGAAGGGATGGGATGCAAAAATGTTTATTAGTGGTGCACTTCTAATGTATTTACCTTATACATCAAATTTTCTTAATAACAATTTTCGATATTATTACAAATAAAGGTACAACTTTACTCCGGCGTAAAATTCATAATTTTCGACAAACCTCGTATACGACTGAAAAAAGTTGATACCTGGTGATTTCATTTAAGTTTTTAGACCATGTAGAACTTCTTATGACGAATAACTTTTTTCATAAAACAAATAAAAAGTTTTCCACATGGTGCCACTTATGTAACACTAGGGTTGCCACCTTTTTGAAAAGTGAAAAAGGACTACGATGCTGACAGGGGCTCTCGTATACAAAAAGCAAAAAGTCCTCATCCTTCTAAACTTCTAAAAAAAACGTGGAGTCGACAACCAAAATATCCTCGTCTTGTACAAACCATGCATGCCCCTTCCAAAAATATGTGCTGTCAGTCAAAAAAGACTTTTGTCGTAAAAGAGGACACTTCCCGTAAAAAGGACATTTTAAGCTTTAAAAAGTCGCAAGGACATTTTGCTTCAAAAAAGGACAGGTGACAACCCTAAGTAAGATATATCGATATAGGGGGTTATGATTAGCAATCTGTGTTTTTTTTAACAGGTCTTTTATTTTATAAACACACAGAAATTACAACCTGTTCACAAATAATAACATTGCTTGTCCATCATAACCCCCATATTAGTTTTATTCAAGTAACAATTTAAAAAATTGAAAATTCAAAGCAATATTGCAAATTAATAAAATAATAATTTAATGAAATTTCTCGATAAAATAGTTATTTATGCAACAAGTGTGTAAAGTTACTCTTTTTTGACGAATGTGAATAATGTGGGCACGAGCCGTAGGCGAGTGCGACAATCACATGAATCAAAAAAAGGACTTTACACACGAGTTGCATACAATATTTTTCTACTAACGTACACTTTATTCACTAATATTAGAAATATAAAAGTTACTTTTTTCACTAAAATAACTTTTTTTCACTTTAAGAACTAGTGAAAAAAAGTACAACTTTACACACGATAGTAGAAAAACAATTAATTGGAAACTACCTTTAAATAAAACACTAAAACTGTGTTTATAGTAGAAAGATCATAATTAATCTAATTGTGTTTAATACAAAAAATAATAGAAAATATAAGCGACAAAGCAATTAGCAGACGATGGGGTCTATTCTGTAAAAATTCCTTTTTATTTAACGGCCTTTAAAAATATTTTCTCCTTTAATTCGGTCACTATTTAAACGGATCTTTAAAATACATTAGAGGACTATCTTAAAGAAATCTGTTTAAATAATGATAGAAGTAAATTAACGAATACAAATATACTTTTAAAGGCCGCCAATATTTTTAAAAGGCCGTTAAATATAAAGGAATTGTTACAGAATAGACCCCGATGAAGACTATTTTTCTAGCGATAATTACAATGATTTATTCCCTCAAAAATGTGTTTAATTTCTTGTGTCTTGTTCATCTTAATAGTGTTAATATAAACACGTATACCCTCGAAGATTTCATCTCGAATAGTGAACATTCTTGGGAATTTCTATCGATTACACTTTACGTAAATATGTCCCAATTTTGACGCATTTGAAGGATTTTGGGCACTTTCTACATTTTAAGGTAAATAGATGAAAAAAAAAACGAGAACCTTTGCAAGCATATGAGTGCATCAACAAAACATAACGATACAATTTTTTTTTTCCAAAATATCATAAGGAGGACTAACCTCACGGTAAATAAATTGCAGTAACTATTAAAAGGAGGGAGTGCAAAAAGTTTAATTGGTGGTGCATATGAATGTATACAGGTACAATATTTTTTTTGTGAAAAAATCATTGGGGTGCCAAATTCACTGTAAAGAAACAGCTATAACTACTAAAGGGAGGGGGTGCAAAAAGTTTAATTGGTGGTGCATATGAGTGCATCAGGAGTGCATAACGGTGCAATATTTTGTTTTGTGAAAAAATCATTGGGGGGGCCAAATTCACGGTAAAGAAACAGCTACAACTTCTAAAGGGAGGGGGTGCAAAAAGTTTAATTGGTGGTGCATATGAGTGCATCAGGAGTGCATACCGGTGCAATATTTTTTTTTTGGGAAAAAAATCATTGGGGGGGCCAACTTCACGGTAAAGAAACAGGTATAACTACTAAAGGGAGGGGGTGCAAAAAGTTTAATTGGTGGTGCATATGAGTGCATGACAAGTACTAACTGGTGCATTAGAGTAAATCTTAAAATTTTCACTGGGGGGGGGGGCAGCGTTCATTTTATGAAATATATATGTTATTTACGTTTGGAGAAGAAAATTCTTTGAATAAAAGTTACTTTTAATATTATTCTCTATAATTTTTGAAATATACAAAATTTTCCTAAAATATCCCGTATTCGAGAAATTTTTCAAAATGTAAAAATTCTGATTTTTAATAAAATTGTTGAACTAAAAGTTGTCTATAATTTTTTTAACGGAAAAATGTTTTGAGTTAGATGTATGTGGAAAATATCTATATTAAGTTAACCTCTAAATATTTGCAGAGTTGCTACAATAGGTTGTAAAAAATAACCGAAATAAGCCTGTAATAACTAGATAGGAAAGTCATGTTGGACACATCAGATTTGGTTTTTTTTTTCTTTTATTTTATTTTAATAATTATTAAAAGTCATAAATTATTTTAAAATTAGTTATTTTGTCTTAATAACCGAGAATATTTTATTTGTAAATTTTCGTTAGTGGGTCGTAGAAAAAAATTACTGTATAACTCGAGTGGATTGTCCGCATCTCACTCAGACGATTGAGCAATCCGCCTACGGCGTCGTGCTCAAATTTCGTCTTCGTGCGATATCGCCATCATAGCCACTCTAGTTGCACAAACTACTATTATTTTATTATAATTCAGTTCATATTTAGCTTTGTAGAATAGTATTGTATATTTTTCAAAAATAAAGTTTTTTTAATACTTCGTAATCCTACAATCATTTAACTTGGATGTCTACGTCGAGAAAGGAGTAATTATGCCAAAATTCAAATCAATCGGGCTTATAGTTTTCGAGATCTGGTGATAAATCAGTGACTGGTATTTCGCTTTTATACACCGTGTCCCACGTAAGGCGGGCATTACAACTTTATGGAGAATAAATTAATTTGTATTTTCGCCATTTTCTGAGTATACATAATCGAATATGCTCTTTTGAATTAAAATAAAATGAACTCTGTGCAACTTCCGGTTATATCGGAAGTGACCACTAACTTCGTTATTTTAAAGGGAATACCCCATTTGCCTATTCTAGTTATAGCGGAATTGGCGTTATTCAATTTTTTTCTACATTTTTAGTCGCCGGTAGACATGTTCTTAAAGTCGTCTATCTCAGGTACTATATCTATCAGATACTTAAAATTTTAACCAGAGGTAGTAGATGGGATGTACTTCTTGAGAATATTTAGTTATTCATTATTTGTTTACAAATTATTTTTAAAAATGAAATTTTTTAAACATAAAAAACACCCTATATATTTTTTAAATTTTAGATTCAGCATGAAATTCTGTAAACAATGATACCCCATTCGCCTATTCTAATTATAGTGTATTTGGCGTTATTCAGTTTTTTATAAACTTTTATATGCCGGCAGACATTTGCTTTTTTAAATTTACTTGTACATCGTTTGTTCGACTGTGTGTTTGGAAATTATTTTAAAAACTAAATATTTTAAACATAAAAATTTTTTTATTTTAAATGGAAAATCCTGTACATTTTTATTTCATTTTGTTCAGAAAATTATTCTTCATTGATCTTCATTTGCACTATTAATTCCCTATAATTATCTCTCGCCAATTTTAAGAAAATTTAAATTTAAATTTTACGCATGCACCTACATAATAGTTTTACATTTTAATTTGTTATCTTAGTATGCCGTGGAAATATGCTAAACAACAATCTGTCAACAAACTGAATTGTCATATTTCTATGTATTTAAGTTGTGTATTTTTTGCGTTCAAAATATGGAAAATATTGAAGAATATACCAACCAAGAAATTCTTAATTTATTTTACATTCATGGAGAATGTAATCGAATCAAAAGTAGAACCTGCCGCATGTTTATTGAACGATACCCTCATTTACCACCAATGAACAGACAGAAATTTGATAGAATCGAAGCTAACTTTTTGAATAATTTTAAACAAAACCCGGGAAAAAACCGTCAACATTATGTCCGAGATGAAGAAGTTAATGTAATTAACGTATTTGGGTATTTTACCGCGTATCCTCACGCCTCCATTAGAATGGCTCAAGATAATTTAAATATTAGTCGAGGGTCAATACAACGAATTTTAGCACTAAATAAATGGCATCCCTATGCACAAAGAAAAGTTCATAAGTTGCGAGATGGTGATCAAATAAGACGAACTGAATTATGCGAATGGTTATTGGTACGCATTCAAGAAGATCCCGAGATTTTAAACAAAATTTTGTGGTCAGACGAGTCGAAATTTACACATTTTTATCGTGAAGCACAATTTCAGTACGAATTTAGTTTTAATGTGTTTGCAGTGATCGGTTTTGGAAGAGCTTTTTATTACATTTATAATGAAAGACTGACCTCAGAAAGATACATTAGAATTCTTAGAGAAGTAGTTGCCGACATTTTAAACCAGCTACCAAATAATAATTTTTGGTACCAGTTGGATGGTGCCCCAGCACATTCAACATACTATGTAAATCAAGAAATTACAGCACTCTTTGAAGACCGATGGATAGGTCCAAATGGTCCTTGGCTTTGGCCTGCAAGATCGCCAGATCTAACTCCTGTTGATTTTTTTATGGGGTCATATTAAAAATTTAGTGTACTCTACCCAAATTAATACTAAAGAAGAATTAGAGCAAAGAGTTCGGAATGCCTTTAACGAGTTAGATGGTGAAATGATTCGTAAAGCAACAACTAATCATGTTGAAAAAAGATTGTTAAAATGTTTAGAAGCTAACGGGGGGCATTTTGAACATTTGATAAAATGATTTTTTTAAACCATGTGCTTTTAATAAAAATTGTTTTTAGTTAGTATGTACCTTATCATTAAAAAAATTTAAACTATTTAAACGACATATTTTGTTGCAGAAAACTGTAAATGTTTTTAAAAGTACATCCCATCTACTACTTCTGGCTTAAATTTCAAGTATCCAACAGAAATAGTACCTGAGAAAGTCGACTTTAAGAAAATGCCTACCGGCGCGACGACTAAAAATTAAAAAAAAATGAATAACGCCAAATCCGCTATAATTAGAATAGGCAAATATGGTATCATTGTTTACAGAATTTCATGCTGAATCCTAAATTTAAAAAATATATAGGGTGTTCCCTTTAAAATAAATAAGTTTTTTATGTTTAAAAAATTTCATTTTTAAAAATAATTTGCAAACAAATAACAAATAATGAATAACTAAATATTCTCAAGAAGTACATCCCATCTACTACCTCTGGTTAAAATTTTAAGTATCTGATAGATATAGTACCTGAGATAGACGACTTTAAGAAAATGTCTACCGGCGACTAAAAATGTAGAAAAAAATTGAATAACGCCAAATCCGCTATAACTAGAATAGGCAAATGGGGTATCGTTGTTTACAGAATTTTATGCTGAATCTAAAATTTAAAAAAAATATGGGGTATTCCCTTTAAAATAACGAAGTTAGTGGTCACTTCCGGTATAACCGGAAGTTGCACAGAGTTCATTTTATTTTAATTCAAAAGAGCATATTCGATTATGTATACTCAGAAAATGGCGAAAATACAAATTAATTTATTCTTCATAAAGTTGTAATGCCCGCCTTACGTGGGACACGGTGTATATTATAGATTAACTTTTATAAATTTATTAGTCTTAAAAATCTGAATTTTGATTTAAAAATCTCTCACTAATACCAATTTTTAAAATGTTCAAATTAACTCCAAAATCAGATTCGTAAATTTGTTTAAAATAAATCTTAATTTATTTATCTGCTTTTTATTTTATTTAATGTATTTTATTTTGTTTAACATCTTTACATTTATGTAATAAATATTGTATTATTCTTAAAAAAAAATATTGTTTTTAAGTTTTTTACCTACATTCCACTCAACTGCATACCCTTATTCTAAATCCAATAGGTTTTAAAGTTTAAACCATTATAACATTTATTGCATTCCATTATTTTTTTTTATTTAACTTACACAAAATTCGTATTTACTGCAAATTAATAATCTTTTTCGCACAAAAATCGAGGAGTTATGATTTTATCTTTAATAAGATACGCCACTGGTATCGACATATTTTTAGTCGCGTGTAATAGTAGCGTTGCCAGACGAGATCTAGGATTACAGTTAGTCTGCTTTCAATCCGCATAAAATTCCTTCTTTCTCTTTTCCAATGATTGGGACCAAACAAATGATACATTATGAATTAAATGCTTCATCTGTTTCTTTTATTTAAGGTTATGTGAGACTTTTCATTTCAATTTGAGCTGTGTCCAGGACGTTGGAGTCCATGCTGGTCGGCGTAGCCAGGTATGGGTTGATATTTTCTGGTGACGGCGAAGCCGCCATCCTACGAAAAGGAGTTGCTTCGTCTTCTTGTTGTATATTCACAAACCGGCATGCGCATGGAATGTGTTACTACGAATACCACTTTGTCTTCTGTAGTAGTTAGGAGGTGAGTGGGACAAGCGTAGTATGCTCTTATGGTGTAGATGGAAATAGAGCGCGCCCAGCCGACGTTTGGAAAATTGCGCGAATTTCGAAACGCCGGCCGGGCGCTCGCTTCGCTCGCTTGCTTCTGTAGTGGTAAGGAAGTTAGTGAGACGAGCGTTCCGTGCTCTTATGGTGTAGGAGCAAAATGTGCGTGCTCGCTTCGCACGCTTGTTTCTGTAGTAGTAAGGAAGTGAGTGGGACGAGCGTTCCGTGCTCTTATGGTATAGGTGCAAATGGGCGCGACCGGCGGACGTTTTCGCGCGAAAATCGAAACGTCGTCGGCCGGACGCGCTCGCTTCTGCAGTAGTTGGGACATAGATAAATTAATAAACAAGATAAATCGTTTAAATGCACGGCACTGGTAACAAGTTTTTAGGTGTTTAGTTCCTCCGCATACTACTTGGAGCCACCATCGCAATAAGAAGAAAGCGATGTTGCCAGTTTCCATAAACTTTCATAAGATTAGAATTATTTCAACACATTATGTTGTTTTTTTTGTCAAGCTCGATACCATCCATACAATGGCATACTATTGCATACTATTAGGCATTCCAACGACCTGTCCAAATGGCTACCAGTGGGTAATGACAGTTAAGATATGGCAACCCTGTTGTCATGTTGTCATTAACAGGGCCAATGATACATATATAGTTATATAGATTGCTCAAAGCTGGTCGTTTACGAGCGGCCATATTGCCTGGCAAATATTTATTAATTTGAATCGGTTTAGCAAAAATGTGTTATAAAACCAATTTTTAGCCTTTAGATATTTAAAAAAAAATAATTGCCTACATTTTTACTTCAAGGCATAAGCTTATGTTTATTTTGAAAAATATGGATGATCAATCTATGTAACTATCTATTTTATTGACCTTGTCAAATCACCAGGCCTACAGGGTTGCCATAATTTTGCCATATCATAACCCGTCAGAACCTACTGGTAGCCATTCAGTTTGGAATGCCTAATTGATGGGATATTTTAAAAAGAGGTTTGACAACCTTGTAAAAATGAAAAACGGAATGGTGGCGCAAGGCGTAATGGGCAAATTACAACAATATAAGTAAATAAAAGTTATTTTATGATGTAAGTTCGCATAGGTAGGTAAGTTATTTTTAGGTTAAGAAGATTTATGAGCGATAATTTGATGTAATTAGTAAGTATTAACAATTTAATTTAATATTAGGTGTTAGATTTGTTTAAGGACTTTGTTTATCATTGTTTTCTTAGCCTTAACACGAAATATAAGTAATTTCATTTTGAATCTATTTTCAATTATTTTTTTAATATATTTGTAACAATATCAAAACATGTCTGACCCGGGTAAAGCATCGAAGGGTAAAGCTAAGTATTCTTGTTCAGCTCCTAATTGTTTAAATAAGTATTCTAATATTCAACACGCTGGTTATTTAAATAAAACTTTTTTTCATTTTCCTTTTGATGTTAAAATTCGAGAGAACTGGTTTAAGAATTTAGTATTTTAGCAAAATTGCCATAAAACGTAAACGACTAACTGTAAATGCTGTACCAATTTTATTAGATAATGGTACACCCAGTTCAACTATACCGAACTATATTCAACCGGAGAGTCATATTTTAGAACATGTTGAGCTGAAGCACATACACAGCAGCATAAGATAGATTTGCTAATCCACAACGACAAACAAGAGATGAGTTGCAAACGTAAATTTAGTATTAGTGATAAACAATTTGAACAACCCTCAAAACGGAGAAAAACTGTTTTGCAACAAATAAATGAAAGTAGAGTCAAAAATTTAACTCCTAAAGAGAAAAAGCTTTATTTTATTAATAGAGAGCAAAATATTAGAATTTGTAAGCTAAAGAAAGCTCTTAGTGTTTCCAAAAATAAAATCAAGAGGGCCTTTGAATTATCCAAAACTCAGTTATTTTCAGATTTTAATAATAATTTAGATCCAGTTGGAATGAAATTCTTTAAAAGTAGCTTAGAAAATTGTCGAAGAAAAAAACCCTCTTGGACCACTCAGAATAAATTTTTTTCTTTAGCATTGTATAAAAATGGTCCAAGGGCATATAATTTTTTAAGAAAATTCATTTCGTTGCCTAGTAAATCTACTATCCAACAAATTTTAAGTGATTTACCTTTTGAAACAGGCATAAATGTTTCAGTGTTTTCCAGATTTAAAGAAATTGTTAGTAAAATGCCAGAAATTGATAGAAATTGTATTTTAATGTTTGATGAAATAGCTTTAACTGAAAAACTTTTGATTCAGTTAATGACAAAATTGTTGGATATGTTGACTTGGGAAAAAAATTAGGTAGACGCCCAGAAGTAGCTGATCATGCTTTAGTATTTATGATACACGGTTTAAGAAAGGTTTGGAAACAACCTATAGCATATTATTTTACACATCATGCTATAAATAGTAAAGATCTTACTGAGTTGATTAAAGAGGTTATTACGGCTCTTCAAAATATAGGTTTAAAGGTTTTAGCAACTGTTTGTGATTTGATGGGGGGAAACAGGGTAGCTTTAAGATCACTGCGAACAAAGGGTGAGACTGTAACAAATTTAGAGCTACATTTCTTTTTAAATGGACAGAAAATAATAACTCTTTTTGACACTTGTCATTTACTTAAGTGCACTAGAAATGCTCTTTTCAATTATCACATTCAATATGACGGGAATAAATTTGCATATTCAGATTTCATTAAGCAAACTTTTCATATAGATCGATCAAAAAGATTTCAAACTCTTTATAAGATTAGGGAACAATATTTTGATGTAAGCCGAAATAGCCGTTTAAAAATGAAAGTGTCAGTCGCCGCTAAAGTTCTTAGTCATACAATGTCTGCAGCTATAGAAAGCATGATTGGTTCTGCTCCTGGAAGTCTAGCAATTGATACTGCAGAATTTGTGGAAGACATAGATAATTTGTTTGACAGTTTAAATGGAAGCAAACCAACTCCAGATTGTGGAAAACCATTAAGAAGGTGTATTTCAAAGAAATCGGCATATTTTAAATTTGGGGAAAAAGTAGAAAATAAAATAAAGAGTTGGGTCATTTCATCCTAAATTTGTAAGGAAAAATAATAATGTAAAATCGAGTTTACCTTTTAAAAACTGCTGGTTGATAACCATTAATGGGGTTCGTGATTTGTTTAAAACATGTTCTTCATTGGGGATGAAATATTTTAGACCCAGATCTTTAAACCAAGATCCTATTGAAAATATGTTTGGGTCCATTAGACAGTGTGGAGCTGCAAATACGCACCCTAATTGTTTTCAATTTGTATCCAATTTAAAGATATCGGTCTTAAGTAATTTAGTTTCTAGAAAAAGTTATGGTGTCAATTGTGAACAAGATGAAGGTTCATTATTAGATAATTTAGAGATATTTTTAGTTAGTCAGGAACCGAAGCCTTTAAATGTGCATAAGTACAATGAAATGTTCACTTTAAATATTGATAAAACACGCAAATTATCTTTGTCTGACAATGAATTTGATTCCCAAGCCACAACTTATGTTGTTGGGTTTGTTGTGAAAAAAATAAAAAATGTCGAGTGTGAAATTTGCAGAACCAATCTTTTGGCAGATGCATTAGAAACTCGACATATGTTTACCATCTTTAAAGAAAATGATGATAAACAAAGGTTAACGTATGTTACTGAAAATGTTGTAATATTTCTTACTGATGTATATGATATTATCTATACAGCTCTGAAAGAATATGGACATGTTTGTGGTATTAAAGCAAAACTTAAATCATATTTAATGTCTATTCTCTCTTTTGATTGGTTTTCTTGTGAAACTCACCGGTCCAAAATTCTCTCAGATTTGTTGGATATATGTACCTTTAATTATTCGTAAATATTACAATGAATTCAGTAACGACTACAAAATTAATAAAAAACTGAAAAACAAAAAATAAAAAATTGATGCCTTTTCTTTCAGAATGTCATGTACCTGATTTTATTTATTTTTTTATAGAATTTATTTTTATTTTATTTGTTTTAGAAAGGCATCGCAAAAAAAAATTGAAAAACTAGAAATACAAAAAAAAACAGAAAAATACAAAAAACAAAAAAAATGAAAAACTACAATACAAAAAAAAATGAAAAATACAAATAAAAATGAAAAAAATCTAATCTATTTTTCTGTTTCAGAATGTTCCTGATCAGTTTTTGTGTTCTATTTATTTTAATTTTATTTATAACAAATACTATCTCTACATTTGATCACCAATTTATTTATTTATTTATTTATAATAAATTTTATTTTTTTTATGTATGTAGAGATCGTACTGTTTGTTAGTTGTAATTTTTTCAGAATAAAATAAAAAAGCATCCTCAGTGTGTTAGTCCACTACTTTACCTCCTCGTAGTGGGATGCGGGTAACAGTAAACAAAAAGCAAATTCTCGAAAGAAGATTTTTTCAAACCTCGGAGTTGCTGCTCTTCATTTACTGGCTAAAGTTGGCAAGGACTAACAAATTCTTAAATTTTTATTTATAACAATTTTGTTTGTTAAAGAGATTAATCAATTAGGCTACATTTTTCCAAATTGCAGTAAACCTATACTAAATAATTTTGATTGTTAAATTAACTAGTATTTTTATAAATTTCAATATAATTAATAGTCAATAAGTTTCACTTTTTCCTCCTCATAGATTAAAACCTTGCCTTGGTGAGAGGGCTTGGGAACTTTAACGATTATTACAGAATTTAAAGGAGGTCCTTTTGTTGTCTGTCAAAAATGAAAAGTAATTTTTAAACTCTAATTTGTTATATCAACTACAAGAACAGATTTGTTTTACAGTTAAAATAAAATTCAAATTAACTATTGAACTATGAGAAATAATTTTTGTTTATAAACTAATTAAAATTAACTTGTACTTATAAGAATTGGCAACATTTTGATAAGAGAAATTGTTCAATAAGGTATGTACTTTTTTTTGTTTTTATAGAAAACGCCCTGAGAAAACACCTAACACCTGCATCGAAAATTGGTCCATTTTCCAAGAATGATAGGAGACTACTATTAATTTCACTTACAATTATTGTTATGTAATATCGAGTACATGTTATGTATGTAATAAACGTTTAAATGCACCTTACTTGTATTAAATGATTAAACTATACCTTTTTATGGGCTGTTTGTTTACAAACTCAAAAATGTAAACAATAACAAGCCACAACATTTAGTTTAAATGTTTGTGTTTCAAGTATTTTAGTATAAATATTACTTTATTTATATTTTTTGGAGTTTTATTACTTTAAAAAACTAATATTTATGTTAAATACAATATTTTAATTTAAATATTATTTTTTTTTTTGAGTAATGAATTCCGAAAATATGTAAATAAATAATAAAGTACATTTGAATGAACCGCGGGAAAAATAGACACTCTTCTTTTTATTTTCTTCTTTTGTGCTGCCTTTAACTGTCAAGCCAATTGTGTAATGTGCGATGGTGGCTCCAAATAGTATGCTGATGAACTAAACGTGTTACCAGTGCCGTGCATGTAAACGATTTATCTTACATATTTATTTTATCTATGAGTTGGGACGAGCATTTAGTGCTATTATGGCGTAACAAGGGCGCGCATGTCTGAGCCCGGCCAACCTTCCGAATTTCGAAACATCGGCCGGACGGGCTCACTTGCATCTGTAGCGGTTACCAGGTGGGTGGGACGAGATAAGTGTGCTCTTACGGTGTAAGTGTAAAAAGAGCACAGGCGAATTTCGAAACATTAAACCAAAAGCGCCCGCTTTTAAGGCAGTTAGGACAAGGGAAGACGAGCGTGCTTTTATGGTGTAGGTATTTTTTTATTGTTTAAAGTTAGCACATTGCAGTTTTAACAGATTTATTTTCAGTACGAAAAATAATTAAAAAAAATATTCTTGCGAATTTTGGAATCATGGTCAACTCAGTATATTTGCGAAACTAACCAACAAGAATGTTGACATCAATCATGCGGTTTGGGAAAAAGAAAAATGTACAGCATATTCCGAGATGTATAAAAAATTTAAAGATAAGTTATTTATCACAATTTAGCAATCAAATATTTCGCATACTCCCCCCGTACATGTTCCACAGGTAAAATCACATACTAAAATAAGCTCAAAAAGTTTATCTATATTTTATCAGAATACCAGAGGATTAAAAACAAAAACTAATCTGATATTTAATTCAATAGCTCAAAGCGTTTTTGTGATAACTGAAACTTGGCTTGACTCATCAGTTAATAATTCAGAATTATTTCCAACTAATTTTTGTATATACAGGGTGGATCGGAATTTTTTGCAAAAATCTTTGACTAGAGGTGGCGGTGTAGTAATTGGAGTACGTGATATTATTTCTGAACAAGTAAATTTAAATGAATATTCTTTTCCTACATTTTTATATGTTGATATAGTTCTAGTAAAAATAACAATGTCATCTCATCATTTGTTTTTAATAAATATATATATATATATTCCACCACAAACGCCCCATACTGAATTTGAACATTTTTTTGAATCTTTGTGTTCCTTAAATTTATTATATAACATTAAGTGTAAGGGGTTAAAGAAAAGGTCCTTTATTTCTCACAAGTCAATTTAATTGGCCACCGGTTTCGAAGCTGTCACTTCATCATCAGGCACACCTTGACTATTTCCATAAAGGAAGCGCTACATAAAGTTTAACAAAACGAGTTAAAAAAGTCATATGTAATACAATAGTATTTTTTTTTTAAATATTTTAGGTTAGGTTAAACCGCGAGATGTCTGTTTGAATAAATTAATTAAAACACATGTAAGACAATTATTAACTAAACAACACAAAATAGTTTTTACAAGCACAAACAGTTTATATATATATATATATATATATATATATATATATATATATACATCTCTGTATCATTGAAGCGTCCCGATAAAGATGCGCTTTAAAGCGCCCATGTCTGTTTACCCTTGATCTACTTATTTTAGACATATATACTCGTTGCTGTTCGAAGAAGCAGCTTAAATTAGGCGGATAACATTAAATTGAAAGGAAAACACAAATCGTTACTTTTACTTTATCGACACCTGGGCGTCATTTCAATTGATACACATTGCAGCGTCACCAATATTCAAATTTACGTATATTTGACCGCTTTTGTGGCGTCAATTAGCGCTTTGCGGTGTTGTCATATATTTAAATGATAGGCAGTTTAAGTTTTTGTTTAACTGTGTTAAAGATATATTTTGATACATAACGATAGACCTGCAGAGCGTTAATTTATCATTTCGGTAGCGCAGAGAGTGCGGCAGAAAGTGAATAATTTAGTTATGCAATATTGATTGTAATTTAATTCTGATTGTTTTTAATTATTATTATTATTGTTTTTTTCTAAGAATAATATTTCATTAAAAGTTATTGACGTTGCAAAATTTTGCCAGCGTTTTCATGCAGAATTCTGTGGTGTAGAATTGATAAATAAAAATTATGCCTTAGTAACAGTGTACAGATCCTCCTCCCATGGGGACATATCAATATTCAAAACGTATTTTCTAAATTTAATTAATTATTTATATAAAAAATTTAAAAACCTAATTTTTACTTTCCTATCTGTATACAGATATAAGGAAAGTATAGGAATCATGATTTTTTTCGACTTCGAGTTTTCGACGGATTTTTACGTTTTGAGGTCCCCTGAATCCGTTTTGACTATTTTCGCGATGATGTCTGTGTGTGTGTGTGTGTGTGTGTGTGTGTGTCTGTGTGTGTGTGTGTGTGTCTGTATAACGCATAACTCATGAACCGATACACAAAAAAACACCAAATTTTAAACTTAAGCTTTGTTTCAGCGTCCAATGAGCTGATTAGATTTTGGGCAGAGTCGGAACATCTGGGGGGGTACTTTATAGGTGGTCATTTTTATATTTTATGGAATATATCTGTTATTTACGTTTGGAGAAGAAAATTCTTCAAATAAAAGTTACTTCTTATATAATTATCTATAATTTTTGTTTAATGCAAAATTTTCCTAAAATGGTCCGTATTCGAGAAATTTGACAAAATGTAAAAAAAATAATTTTTTATAAAAATTGTTCAAATAAAAGTTGTTTGTAATATAATTCTCTATAATTTTTATACTATAAATAATTTCTCTAAAATGGACCGTATTCGAGATATTTGAGAAAATGTGTAAATTTCGAATTTTGAATAAAACTCAAAAACGGATAAAGGAAAAAACATTAAATTTTAAACTTAAGTTTTATTTCGACCTGAGGTGAACTGATTAGATTTTGGACAGAGTCGGAACATTTGGGGGGGTACTTTATTGGTGGTCATTTTTATATTTTATGGAATATATTCGTTATTTACGTTTGGGGAAGAAAATTCTTTAAATAAAAGTTACTTACAATATTATTATCTATAATTTTTGTTCTATGTCAAATTTTCCTGAAATGGTCCGTATTCGAGAAATTTGACAAAATGTGCAAAATTCTGATTTTTAAGAAAATTGTTAATCTAAAAGTTGTTTGCGATATCGATCTCTATAATTTTTGATTTTAAATGACTTTTCTAAAATGGACCGTAATGGAAAAATTGGAGGAAAAGTGCTAAATTAAAATTTTTCAGTATTTTCGTTTTCAATGAATATCTATAGAAAAATGTTTCGAGGTAGATGTATGTGGAAAATGTATATATTTAGTTTATCCTCTAAACATTTTTAGAGATGCTGCAATAGGTTAACTAGATAGGAAAGTCATGTGTTGGACACATCAGATTTTTATAGTTGATTTTAATGTTGATTTTAATAGTTTAAATGAGCATTCGCTTGATTTAATTAATATATTAAATATGTATGGTATGAAACATTACATCACAGTTCCAACTAGAATAACTCCCACTTCTAAATCATGTTTGGACAATATTATTACCAATATAAATCCGGACGTTATAATATCAAAAGTCATTGATGCCGACATAGCCGATCATTTGACTTTATTTTTGGAGATAAAAGACTTTAATATTTTAAGTGATACCAGTTATGTCAACAAAAGATTTATTAATGAACGTACAATTTTACAGTTCTCAGAAAAGTTATCTGAAATTAGTTGGCATGGACTAGAAATTGGAAATTACTGCTCCCAGGAGATTTGTAATATAATATTTACTATGTCCTATTGTAGATCTATGCTTTCCCATAAAAAAAATTCGCAGTGGTGACAAAAAGATTTTGTGGTTTAATGAGGAACTGCGGGTACAGCGAAATCAAGTATTTCAAAACAAATCTAGATTAAAAAAAAAACAATTCGTTAGAAGATTGAAGACTATATTCTGAATCGCGCAAAAACTATAGGAGTTCAATTAGATTAGAGAAACGTAACGCTTACAATAAAAGAATAGCTGCATCAGAAAATAAAAATAAAAAAATCTGGAATATTGTAAACGCAGAAAGAAAATCCAAAAACAAATCATCCAGTACCTCGAATCTAACATCTGAAGACTTTAATGTAGCAGAGAAGGTTATTCAAATAATCGAAAACGATAATAATATTTCCTCTAATGATTTTATTAAAATGGCACCGAAGCCCCCGTATTCGTTCTTTATGGGTCCAGTCTCTGAATCTGACGTAAGAGAGGCTATACTTCATATTAAAAATACGCCATGCACGGATTACTATGGCCTCAGTAGTCCCATGATTAAGGCCTCTATAGAATCCCTCATTAAACCACTTAATATTTTATATAACCAATGCATAATCGAAGGAAATTGGCCTAACCAACTTAAAATTAGTAAGGTATTGCCACTTTTTAAAAAAGGTGATTCTAATGATGCTGATAATTATAGGCCAATTGCCATTACACCTGTTATCGGTAAGATATTTGAAGTAAAGCTAAAAGAGAAATTAGTTAACTATTTTGAAAATAAAAATTTATTCTCGCCAGCCCAATTTGGGTTTAGAAGGCATAGATCTACAATAGGAGCAGTCGCTAAAGTAATTGATTACATAGTCGGTGGCTTTGACGAGGGCTCGAGTACTACTGCGGTATTATGTGACCTCACTAAGGCCTTCGACTGTGTAAGCATTGATATTATTTTGGAAAAAATGGAGTACTATGGCATAAGGGGGAAGGAACTTGCCTTATTTTTTTCATATCTGACGAACATATTACAGGGGGTGTTTCTTGATAATGTGGAGTCACAATTGGCTCCCATTTTAAGAGGAGTTCCACAGGGTTTTGTATTGGGCCCTGTTCTATTTCTAATATATATTAATGACTTACCGCGTATTGATCTTTGTCCCCTTATAGAGCTTGATTTTCCTAAAAATTTCATGTCGATATCATGTTTCGTTTTTGATTTATGATTTTTTTAACCCCCTCTTAAATCCCACACTTTTATCAATAGGCTTTGTCCACTTATAGAGTTTCATTTTTTTTTAAAGTTCAAGTTAATATTGTTTTTCAATTTTGATATATGATTTATTTTTAAGTTTCAACCCCTCCCCCTTCCTTAATTCACACATTTTTAATTGTATTTTTTTTAATTAATAGTCTTTGTCCCCTTATAGAGCTTGATTTTTCTGAAAATTTCATGTTGATATCATGCTTCGTTTTTGATTTATGATTTTTAAGTTTCAACCCCTCATAAACCACCCATTTTTTATCAAAATTTATTTCTTAATCATTAGACATCGCCAACTTATAAACTTTGATTTTTCTTAAAAATTTCAAGTTGTTATTGTTTTTCAATTTTGATTTATGATTTTTTTTTAAATTTCACCCCCCTTCCCCTTAAATCCCTAATTTTTAATCGTTTTTTTTTTAATCAATAGCCTGTCTTCTTATAGAGCTTGATTTTTCTTAAAAACTTCATGTTGTTATCATGTTTTTGTTTTAACTTATGATTTTTTATATTTTAACCCCCCTTAAACCCTCATTGTTTTTTAGATTTTTTCATAATCAACAGACTTTGTTTACTTATAGAGTTTGAATTTTCAACCCCCCTTCAAACCTTTTAACCAGATTTTTTCAAAATCAATAGGCTTTCTTCCCCTTATAGAGCTTGATTTTTTCTTAAAATTGATTTTTCCTAAAAATTTCAAGTTGATATTGTTTTTCGATTTTGATTTATAATATTTTTTTAAGTTTCCACCCCCACCCTTATATCCCCCATTTTTAATCAGATTTTTTTTCATAATCAATTTTCGGTGTCCCCTCATAGAGCTTGATTTATAGACTTTGATTTTTCCTAAAAAAGTTGATATTGTTTTTCAATTTTGATTTATATTTTTTTCAAATCAACCCCCCTCCCTTTAAAGTTCCAATTTTTATTCGTTTTTTTTTTAATTAATAGCCTTTGTCTTCTTATAGAGCTTGATTTTTCTAAAAAACTTCATGTTGATATGTTTCGTTTTTGATTTACGATTTTTTGAATTTTCAACCCCCTTTAAACGCTCACAAAAAATGACGGACGGACGGCTTCTTGAGAGAAATTTTATAATATACTAAGACTTCTACCAGGCCAACTAAGATTATTAAATCAACTTTAATTTATTTTACAACATTAGCTTCCAAAGCAACGATGCCAAGTCAGTGGACGCTCTAGAATCGAATGGGTATCAAGGAAATCGTATACTTTCTATATACATCAGCGCTGCAAGTGCCTCTGGTAGCAATAGTATTGAACTAAAGTATACGCAAGCCGTATTATTTTCATGTATTTTTTCATCATTTTGGCGTCTCTCAAAAATTTTGCCAGCACGTTTCTGACGTCATTATAGACCTCTGGAAAAATTTTTAATGGGCACCGTCTTAGAGCGTCTATATACGGACGCTCTAAATACCTGGACGCTCCAATGAATGCGATTTAAGAATGTACGGACGCTCTATCTATAGTAAGATATATATATATATATATATATATATATATATATATATATATATATATATATATATATATATATATTTTTTTCAATCAAAACATCCTATAATTTCTTAAAATTATTCAAATTCCGTTTAGAAATCCCAAAACTTAAAATTTGACAAATATAAAAGGTTATGTGATGTTACCACAGTATGTGTGATGTCACCACAGTAAATAAAAGGTTATGTGACGTTAACACGGTATATGTGACGTCACCACAGTAACCACAATACTGTAACCAAGTATGTTGTGGTAAGCTTAGAAAGAAATGCCTTAAAAGTATCCATCGAGTGACGTCAGAGTTAACCCAGCAGAAATTGAGCTAATTCAGCTATCCTCTTGTTGATAGTACTCTTTAAATTTCGCTGGCTGGCCTCATTTGTCAAACATAAATTAACTTGATTCAAAAAAGTTTAAAAAAACTCTTGGATAACACAAAGTAATTATGTCTCAAAGTTTTCGAACAGTACATTGTTTATTACTTTATAGATGACGATTAATATTTAAAAATTATGTACTACAACAATGTAATCAAAAGGTTCATATTTCTTTTCAGATTTAATGAAATCAGGGAGTTCATTAAAAAATTTAATTCCAACAAATTCAGGCGATTTCTCAAATAATGCTATTGAATGTCTTGGTGTTCTGAATAAATTTGCATTCCTAGTTGAGTATTCATGGTAATTTGAATTTTGTAAAAATTGGTGTAAGTTGCGTTTAGCATATGAGCAACGTTTTATAAATGTAAATACAGGGAACTGTTAATATTTTAAATTTTTTGAAGTTATATTTACAAGTTTGCATTAATTCTAGATTAAAAATAAGCCAGATTATTCTTTTCTGTAAGATAAATACTTTAGATGCATTGACTGCATCACCCCAAAGAATAATGTTGCAAATTAAGAGAACTGCTTTTTAAAGAGTATGGAAATGTTATGTCAGAAATAAGGTATTTTTTATATTTCTTTTTCGTTTATTTTAATTGGACACTTGGCAACACTGCGCTAATTTGTATTGACAGAGCATGACATATATAATTCTAAATTCTAATGAATAAGTTTACATAAACAAGTATTAGAAATTAAAAATTTAAAAAAACTGACTTCAAAAACGTGCAGATGCCATCACCACATCTTAACCAAATTTATATGAGACCACCCCTGAGGTACCCCCTTACTAACAAAAAAAGAATCATATAAATCGGACAAGGTGGTAAAGCATTATCGCTAAACATACATAAAAAATGAAGAGTTTGAGGATTTTTTCATAGACCCAATTATGAGATTTTGACTAAATTTATATGGGACCACCCCTGAAGTACCCCCTTTCTAACAAAAAAAGAATCATTGAAATCGGACACCGTGTTAAAGGATAATCGCTGAACATACATAAAAAAAAATATCACGACGAATTGATAACCTCCTCCTTTTTTGAAGTCAGTTAATGATCACTTAATGATCCTCGTTAGTTTTTAATATGTAAAATTTAAAAAAAAAGGTTACTCTATGGGGTTTCCGGTGGTATATTTGAAAAATAATCTCCTTCCTAAAGCCTAAAATGTAAGTTTTGTAAAAAAATATGTTTTTTTTAGAAAAGGGTGTCTTCAGAATATTTACCCAAATTATTATTTAATATGGTTGTCTTCGGGATGTTTGATCTTTAAGATTTTTATTGTCGAAAATTGGAAGATTTACCTTAACCACAAACAAGAGTGCATGAACTATGAAGCAACGAATCAATGAAGAATTCAAAAGAGATAACTGCAAGGCTGTTGAAGTGTGTAAAAGTAAAGGAGACATTAGGTACTTAGTTCATATTTGGCAATGGCAAAGCAAACTACAATATTACAAAATTGTATTTACCTGATACTTAACACAGTGGTCAAACTGCCAGGAAGCTGTATATAGTCCCATACATAGAGTTGAAATAATACTTAATGGTGCTTGTGGAGCAAAGGTGTCTGGCCATGCAAATCCTAGAAAATTAAATATATGTTTAATACAATTTTTTTTAATGGAACATGTCTGATATTTACCTGATATAATTGAAGTTATTCCGGAAATAACAGCCGTTTTGTGCAAATAATTTCCAAAAGTAATCCACCTAGCTGTCTCGTCCCCAAGTTTTGTAGGCTCTATTACAATAACTGAGCAACAACTTTCTAAAGCCTTTTCCAATTCCATTGAAAAAAAGTCTTGAGAATATTCATGATCATATATCTCTCGAATAACAGCAACATTTGTTGAATGAAGGACTCTATAAACGACCAATATTTTGATTTGTACATTCTCTTTTTATATCAATATTACCTGTCACCTCCAGCATCCATCCTCAGTTGTAAAAAAAACAAAGGTTTATTATTTCACAAGAGGATTTGAAAATTGAGGAAGCATTTTTTAACTACCACTAACGAAAAATATACAAAAAAAATCCTTGGAATATTTGATATTCTAATTAGTTATATAATACTTTTTCTAAAATACATTTGAATTCCAGACATAATTTGTACAAGACTTCAAAACACTTTCAAACATATGACAATTGATGACAATGACACACGACACTGAATGTCACATGACACTGAATGACACATGACACTGAATGACACATGACACTGAATGACCCACTGATCTGTATTATTTTAGGAAGTGACTATTCATCCGGGAGTACCGGATAAAGAGCTCCATTACTAATTGTCCGAAACCATTTTCCGAAATTGACAGGGCTTAGGACATAACCTAAATGTATTATTTAAAATTTTAACACAAATAGATTTTGAGCAACTCGCTGGGAATTATAAACTTGAAAGTTTTAAATCTCGAGTTAATAAAAACGAGCTCCAAATCTGTCTTCTTAGGGCCGATTCCACCGTTGTGTTAAACGGAGATTAAAATGACATTGTTAATGTAAAAATGTCATTTTAAACTTCGTTTAACACAACATTGGAATCGGTCCTTAACCTCATTATAAACTTCTCATCAAACCATATAAGATATAAATGAATAAAAAGCAGATTTAATTTAATTTCAAACAATATAAGTATCAATTTATTAGATACATTAGTTTAGTTTTTTTTCCTAACACTGATTGTTTTTTATTTATAGTATTATTTAAATTAAATTTAGGAAATAATTGTACAATAATTAGGGTTGCCATATGGACAATGTGTAAAAGTAGGACAATTGTACAAAAAAAGCCTGATTTTTCACAAAAATAGTTTCTTTACTATGAATTTACACAGGAATATAAAATTTTTAGCTTCTAAAAAAAAAAAAAACAAAAAAAAGTCCTTTTACCGAGCTTCTAACAAAAAAAGGCCTCAGCCAAGCAAAGACAAAAAAGAAGGACATCGCCAAACATTTGGGAAAATAATTTAACAATTTTTCCTACATTGCCCAGACAACACACCAAATCCCAAAGATATCCACAGAATATCTTTTGTGGATATCCAATATATCCACAGGATATCAGAAATATTCCGTGGATCTAATATGGATATCCAAATGTCCGTCTATATCCAGAATATAGAAGATATCCTATGGATATTCAGCAAAATATCTAATTAGTATCTTCCAGACAATACAAGAAATCCCAGAGATATGATATCCACAGAATATATTTTGTGGATATCCAATATCCAAATATGGATATCCAACCAAATGTCCGTCTATATCCCAGGATATAGAATTCAGATATTCACCAAAATATTTTATAGGTATCTTTAGTAGACATTCATAAGTAACCAAATGAATGATAACGTCGAAAGAAAATAGAGATAAAAAATATTTCCAACAATCTGTCTTTGAGTTTGCCCACTAAGGAAAAAGTCATCCTTATTAGGACTCTTCAGCAATAAATGGAAATTCTCGACTCCAATCTCTAATAGAGTCTAAATGCGAAAAAATGTTCGATCAACTCAATTATGGCGGGTTGAGCATGAGTAGATACGAAAGTGGTATCGCCATCTATACTTAGGAAGCAAAATCAAAAATTACATCTAGTAGTTATCCACGATGGTTTGCGTCCGCGCTAAGACTTTGATATATGTGGATGTCCATGGGATATTGAATACACCTTAAAAAAATTAATTTTAAATATCTGAACGGTACTATTAGCCACAATGGCGTAATTTTTTAATAATTTGCTATATAATTACTATTATTTATGGACATTTGCATGTCTATAAATTACATTTTATGGATATAAAATAGATATCCACCATGGACTGGACATTCAGTGGATATTGGGATGTTCAGTAGATATCCAAATGATTTGGTGTGCTGTCTGGGTGGAAACAGCCGGACATTAACAAATTGTCAAAAAAGGAGGAATGTGCTACTCTGTGGTGGACTTTTGGATATAAGTTCAATAAATGACATTTTTTGTTTTAATAATAAACTGTTTTGACAATGTAGATTATTTTATGACCAAAACAATATCTGTACTTATATTATGCAATATATATTCAAATAAAAACAGGGTAGGTATGTACAAAATACATATACAATAAAAAGTACCAAAGGTACTAAAGTACATAGCTATTCTGATTCTATTATTTTTTTGTTTCTTTTCCTTTTCATTCCTATGACTGTGGTATCAGCTCCTTTTGGTCGACCAATTCTTTTCATTTTAAGCGCGTTTACGTTTATATTTTTCAATTCCATTAATGGCTCTTCTTTTTCTTCTAAATTTTGGCATGACTCTTTACAATAGTTGTGTTCTACATAAATACCTTTATCTAGGCCTATTGAATCTACATCCATCTTATAAGATGCAACAAAATTTCCAGTATCTAAAATTTTGGAGCTTTGTGCAACAGAACTTTCAGTTGCCTCACGTGATGACTCATTCATATCAGTATCACTTACATTTTCAATAACTAAGATTTTTTTTCTATTCTGTACATATGTACGAAAAAGCTTGAACTGTTCAAATACGTCATTGAAATCATTGGTGCCATATTCTGAAAGAACACTTGCAATTTCTTCACCTACTTTCATTGTTTTCTTGTATTTTTCATGGCCAGATAATATATGCTTTTGTGAAGTTACTATCTGGTGTATTTCTATTTCTGAAGTATTGGTTGTTTCGCTAAAAGATGACTGTTGAGTTGAACGTATTTGATTCTCTATATAATATCTTCTAGTAAATTTGACATTAACTAAATTCTCATCAAACAACTGTTCATTATTAACAAAGCGAGCATTTCAATATTTCTCAAAACAAATGAAGTTGCATAGGGTGTTAAAAAGTTTATGTAACTATCTTCAACAGAAGGTTTTGGGTAGTGATGAACTGGCACCTTGTTGGCCATATTATATGCCTTAATTCTATTTTCATCTTGCATAGAATCAAATAAAATTAAAAGATCTTTGTAAAATGACACAAGAGAACCATTCTTTAAAACAACTTGTTTAATTTTTTGGTTCAGAGATTCCAAATGGTTTGTCGTTGAAATGTTGTATGTAACAGAATTTTTTAACAACCCTTTTACCCATTCACTTCGTATATTATGCCAGTTATCATTAAAATACTTTGTTACCTTCACACAATCTAACCCAATTAATTTTGCATAATTTTGTTTGTAGACACTTTCATTCTCAGAAAATGCAATGTCTTGAAGTACTGTCAAACAATTAGCCCTTTGGGCAGAATTAATGCACATTTTTTCACAAGTAATTGTTGTACGGAAAGTTTTAAGAGTATGAAACAAGCATAATAATAATAATTTTGCCCTTGGAAATTCTTTCTCAAATGCTTTTCTTTCTTTGAAGTCTTTGTCAGTAAAAATTGTAACAACATTAGACCAACATAAATTATGTCTTTTGAAAATCTGCATCATTCCTTTTATGTTATCAGCATTTTCATTTGCAAGTAAAAATGTTGCAGCTACTTCCCCTTGCCCATTTCCATTAATAATAAGAAAAATGTATAGTGGCATTCTAAGATTATTTAATTTGTATGTAGCATCACACAGTAATAATTCTGGGTAAGTTTGAAAAGAATTATGCATTTCTATACTTTGATAATAAATTCCTTCTAATGTATTATCATTATTCACCACCACTTCTACGATAGAATTTTTCTGACTTTTGATATGTTGTATAGCTTCTTCCAGTTCAGATAAATTCAACGATTTCTTTATTCTGGTGTTAATATTGCTTATGTCTTTCAATGTTAATGTTTTACCAGTTTTTGTTTTAATAAAATTCTTTACTAATTTCTTATTGCAGCGTAATTCGAGCAAGTGTTTCACTTCATTTTTTTCATTCTCAGCAAGTGCTCTTTGTTTAGGTAATGCTTTATACAGTTCTTCAGTAACTGTATGAGTATGTGTTCATCGACCTTTTGAATTTCCAGAAACTGTCCATCTTCTGACAAAGAAATCTTTATTCGGAAAGGACATTTACGCCTTAACGTACTAAAACAAAATTTGTAATTAAATTTAAACATCATCTACTTACTTAGAATCACGGCTTACCTTGATTTTCTTTTATGATCTCCTTTAAATTGATATTTGCCACCATGTACACATCGATACTCCATAAAATAATAAAGTAAACTTTTGTTGGCTGCCGTAATTTTAGCTTTGCACTTTTTCAATATAGAGGGACAGCTAAGTTTCTTACTATCATAACAGTACATTTGTGTATAAGTTGTTTCTTCATATTTTCGGAAATAATTTCTTAATTCCTCATAAGTGGAAAACCTTTTTCCTACCTTTAATTCCATAATATCCATCGTTAATTGTATACTAAATTGAATTTTCTCTGCCGCACAATGAATCGTGGTATTAATAAAACTTGAAACAGTTGAAGAAATGAATAGCTGCTAATTAGGACATGCAGAGGTTATGTACCGCACACAGTGTTGTTCCTAGGGATTTTTGAATTAGGCATTCCAACGACCTGTCCAAATGGCTACCAGTGGGTACTGACAGTTTAGATATGGCATCCCTGTTGTCATGTTGTCATTAACAGGATCAATGATACATATATGTTATATACATTTCTCAAAACTGGTCCTTTGCGAGCAGCCATATTGCCTGGCAAATATTTATTAATTTGAATCAGTTTAGCAAAAATGTGTTTTAAAACCAATTTTCAGACTTTAGATATTTAAAAAAATAATAATTGCTTATATTTTTACTTCAAGGCATAAGCTTATGTTTATTTTAAAAAATAGGGATGATCAATCTATGTAACTATCTATTTCACTCACCTAGTCAAATCACCAGGCCTACAGAGTTGCCATAACTTTGCCACATCATAACCTGTCAAAACCCACTGGAAGTCATTCAGTTTGGAATTCCTAATTGTACAACTTTCAGTGTCAAAATTGTACACTTTTACTTTCGATTGTACAACCACTAATTAATCTTCTTCTTTCTTATTGACAGACTATGGCCTACTACTTTCCCATGCTTAAAATTCTTCTTTTTTTCAGTTTAAAATATATTTTTGATGTAAAACGGTGTACTGATTGGTCACGAATGGCGCCAAATTTAAACTTTTATTTTTTTTATTAATTTTAATGCATGTTATTTAACAAATCGTAGACTTTTTGAGCGAAGAAAACCTTTTATATACCCGATTTTACATAAATATTTAGCAATTTCAAATTGTACAACATTTCTGTCTTTTTTCAAAAGTGCGTACAACAGTACAACCACATAACTGATTGTACAACTTTTTGTACAATTGTACAACCAGGAACAACACTGACCGCACAGAACAATTACTTTTAGAATGGAAACTGCAATCAGTGTTGCCAACCTTCAAGTATACTTTTTCCCTCTTCTCACCTTAAAAATTCCCACTTTTATAAAAAAATTCCCTCCCGTTAATAAAATCGGTTTTATATCAGAAATACAAGCATCTATATATTTTCCAAAATATATTTATTACAAGAAAAACGAAGGTACGTAACAAAGTATAAAAAGTGTAATCTAAAAAACATAAATCTTTTAACAAAACTTTAAAAATATATTAAAGAATTAACAATTTTAATTTTATTTATTTTTAAAATCATACATTTTTCACAATTTGGACTGAAGTAAAAAATTCCCGTTTTGAGTTAAAGTTTTCCCTTTTGTTTTGAAATTTCCCGCAAAACGGGAAATTTCCCTCCGGTTGGCAACACTGACTGCAATGTTAAAATTTGAGACAGTTTTGTAACACCCGGTGTGCGTTCTTTGAACTATTTGGCGGAAGTGGCGCCATCTCGCGGTCATTTTAGTTAACACAAAACGCGGGAACTTTCAAAATGGTCCTTCAATATTTAGTTTAAAAGTGGTAGTCAAATTAAGATTTGTTCATACCAACTCCTTTTTTACGTTTATTGTAGCAATAAAATTATATTTGTTACAATAAAGCAAAAAATGAGTAGTATGAACCAATCCTAACTTGACTACAAGTTGAAATATTTTTACAAAAAATTAAAAAGCATGATCAACAAAATTAATTTATTAAAACAAAAAAAACATACAAAATAGAATAATTAAATGTAGCGTATTAATTAGCTGGAAAGTTAAGTCATTGTCCACAGAGGTCGAAGAGTTTTATCTAAAACAAAAAATAAATATAAATCAACTTATAAATCAAGAAGGGTACAGGAAGAAAAAAGGAGCTAAGCCACATTTTTATCAAAATTGAACTGGCCCGCCCTATTTTGTAAAATACCAGTATTAGCAAATGCAAAACAGTGCATTTAAAATTATGTCCAAGGACTTTCCTACTGTTTGTTTGTCATTTTTAGTATTTAGAATAAAAAATTACAACTGTCTGGTAAATTAAGTGGTAAACTACAATATAATCAGGCAACATTTAAACAAAAGTAACATCTTTTTGTAATCAATTACCTTAAAGTATCAAAAGTTTGTATTTAATCAGTCTAAATTAAATTTGGTTTTCTGAACATTTTGGTAATTGTGACTAGGCCCCTTTTTTTCCTGAACCCTTCAAATCTGTTGGGGAGCACAGAAAGTGAGGCATAAATAAAAAAAGGTATACTGACCATTACTTCCCGGACTATGCTATTTTGTCTTCCACAATCCAATATTGCCATTCCAAACGGATTGAAGAAAGTTTGTACTAGAACAAATACAAAAACAGTAAAAGAAACAATCTGAACTAAATCAATATAAAAATCAAATGTGAGGCATGAATACAAAAAGTACAGTGACTATTACTTCCCTGACTAGGCTGTTTTTGTCTTCAACAATGCAATACTACTGCCACTCCAAACGGCTTGAAAAAGTTTGTACTAGAACAAATAAAAATACAGTTAGATCGCTGCGTGCACCAAGAACTTTAAACATATCTTCAAAATGTTTATCACATACTAAATAGTTTTTACAAATTTGTTGTTTTATTCTTGAAAAATGGACTGCGAACACCCAATACTCAAATTTGAAATAAATCGTTATTAGGATTTCAGAGTGTTTACAAAACACTTTGGCATACAACAATACGATATATTACAGCTTTTATAACTAAAAATGACCACAAAAATTTAAAATAAGCTCAATCGTCAGCAAGATCAAGTAAACAAATTGAACATTTAAAACACAATTGAACAAGACCAAGTTGACAATACAATAAACAATTATTTACAAAATACTTACTATTTATTCATCCAGGATCCAGAGCACACCCAAATACAAACAAATAATAATTATTGACAATATGATATTGATAATCACAAAAAATACAGGTAAAATGGCAAATGTCATTCACCGCGAGGTAATCGATAATGGATGCCTGACAATTGACAATGACAAATGACACTCCCACTCTTTCCACCATCAATTGTAGATTTCTGTAAATTGTTGTGTACAGCGCCATCTAGAATCTGTTCCTTGAAACAAAAATATAGTTTCAGCTCGGGCTATACCAGTTACCGATACCTGATGTACCGGTACCCACAGAACACTTACTCTTAGAACGGTAACTCCCATGATAAAAAAGGATGATAGAGTTTTTAGCGGCACCTGGTGGACGTGGTTGATTTTTTTTCAATTAAGTCCTTGTCTGGTAAGAGGCCATATGAAAGAAGAGAAAATAATAAAAAGAAGAAGAGAAGAAAAGCGCGGGGCTATTCAAATTTGACAGTAAAAATTATTATATTTTTGCTTTATTATAGCGAATATCGCTATAATAAAGCAAAAATGCAGTTTGTGTGAACAAATCTTAATTTGGCTAACAATTTTTAGATAAAAAAAACAAGAATATTCAAAAAATAAATTTATTAAAGAATATATATAATACAAATCCAATATTTAAAAAATGTAATGTATATGAAAATTGTATTATGTATGAAGTAGCTGGATGGCTGCTACATATTCCAGGATACAACACTGTCCATCATTTTGTGAAGAACTTTAGCTGTGAAAAAAGAAAGACAGTATAAGTACAATCTCATTAAAATAAATGTATTAATAAAAAATTATAAGTCCGAGGAATACTTTATTTTTTAATAAGTCCAACATCTACGATACAGCTTTGCAACCCCAAACGTCATGAAACACAAATTTCACAGTAGGCGAGTTCGGTCAGTCAGGGGCTGGAGCGGGACAAATTTTAGGGTGCTTTTAAATGACATTTAAGCGTGTTAAACTGTCACTAATCGGACTAAACCTAACGGTAAAAGGGTCGTTTGGAGTTAAAAGTGTTAAAGGAGTTAAAGGAACTTGGCAGACCGAACGCAATGAGTATATGCAGCGTTTAGAGTAGATGGGATTAGCCAGTTCTGGACCAAGGTCAGAGGCAAGGTCAGAGGCAATTGGTGTAATTAGTAATTACCCTAAGTACCCACCCCCACCCTTCGCGCAATTAGCAAGTACCTCCCAATTACATCATGTACTGTAATAAGTGCAATTGCACAGTAAGTACAACCCAATTACATCATGTACTGTAATAGGTGCAATTGCACAGTAAGTACCCCCCAATTACCATGTACACGCCATACTGTAATGATTGTAATTGCCTAATAAGTACCTCCCAATTACCCACAGGGTATACATCTCATTACTCCATACATATTAAAGTGTAAGTACACCTTAGGTAGTAATTACTGTATGCAATGTAGTGTAGTGAATGTTATCTAAGTGCCTCCTAGTGATTACTGCTGGCAGCACGTCCTTAGCCCTCGGCCGGCGTGCCTAGAGTGCTTAGCCTGCGTTAGAGACGGTCGTGCTTAACCGAAATATCGAGGTAAGGGACTAAGAAGGGGTAGCCTGCGCCAGAGATAGACGCGCAATTAGCAAGTACCTCCCAATTACATCATGTACTGTAATAAATGCAATTGCACAGTAAGTACCTCCCAATTACCATAGACACCCCATACTGTAATGATTGTAATTGCATAATAAGACCTCCCAATTACCCACAGGGTATGCTTAGTGTAATGGGTGTAATTACTTCATACATATATAGATGTAAGTATTTACTATGTATATCGGGTAGCATGTAACGAGCATAGTAAGTACCTCTTAGATAGTAATTACTATGTATAGGATATAGTGTAATGAGTTTAGTCTAAGTACATCTCAATGATTACTATTGTAGCATAGGGGAAAAACGGAAAAAAAATAACATCAGAATAATTAAAATATCTTTCTCAGGTGAAAGACACCAAAAATTTAAAACAAAAAATAAGTAAAATGCAGACACATTGACACACAGCGTTTTTAACTAAACTATTATGTTTTGATTAGTGGAGATCTACGTATAATAATACGTAAACCTCAAACACAGGTAAAAAGTGCCGGGTCCTTTAGGCATCTAGTTGGGCTAAGTTTAGTAGAAATATGGGTTTTTTATGGTCGCCATCTATAACGAAGTTTAGGTAGTTCTTCTAGAGTAGGATGATATATAGTAGAACCCTGTTTTTAATAGTTTTCGGATTATTTATTGTGGGTAGAAAACTACAATATTTTAAGAACAAAATAAGTAAATATTTGGTGAAATATTAAGCTGTATATTATAATTACTAAAATATCGAATGTTTATTGAATTAGTAGTCATTTATATACCAATGCTAGACTTTTTTTTAATTGGATTCACAAAAATATCAAATAAATAAAAAAAATAGTAAAAATGTATAAGTTTAATTGTAGTATAATATTAAGCATCTGTGGTAGAGCCACTGTAAATATTTTTTACTTATATAGTATACACATTATTTCATTAAAAATTTCTACAATTTTATTGTAAGTATAACTTGACCCATATTTGTTCCTTTAATAACGGCCATATATTGTTTCACATTATTACGATAGGTGGATAATGTATTCCGCTAAGCTCTGGTCTAATGCCACCCTCTTAAAATCAAATGAATAGTATAAGAAAAACGATGAAGGCAGCAGTCTTTGCCGCGAATATGATACATGTAAGTTGGACTTGCACACATTTTGTGAGGAGATAGTTAGTTACCCTAGGTATGAAAACTTTCTTGAAAGATATCTTACCATACATAACCACACAAATAAGGAGCAAACACGGATTAATGGAAAAGCCACAGTCAGATGATGAAATCGATTGGATATTACTTACATATCTATATTTATAATTAGAATATAAATAAAACAATATACACAGTTTTAATGTTGTTTTTCTTTAGAAAAGGTAACACGTTATTATTTTTGTTAAAAGTGAACACAAGTATATTTTCAGATATATAAAATAAGAAAAAAGTTTGTATTTCATTGAAAAATACATTATCTTTGACACAGGATTAAGCCTTTCATATATAGCCAAATATTTGATATGACTAGACATAGTCTGCCCCTAATAAATATTCTGACTGATTATTACCAAGTATGGAAGCATTCCCATATCATGAGGCTGTCAGAATCTGTTCTCTGCAGGAGGTGCGAACAAGAAGATGAGACCATCGAGCATATCCGCTACTATAGCCCAACGCTTTCATTTATTAGAAAATTTATGTTTGGTGAGTATCACCTAATACCGGCCAATATAAGGGAAGCACACAACTCTTGCAGACGTCAACTACATTAATTCATTTTGTATGACTGAAATGTTTCTATTCACAGCGATGCCATTTCAAATAATATTGACGTCACAGTGTACTTTAAATGGGAAATCTCAATTGCGGCCTCTACCAAACATACTACAAATTTCGGTTCGAAAAAAAAAAAAATTAATTAAAAACGTACGCAAACTATGCGTTTTCGTTAATGACATATGTATTTCTTACTTAATATGAGCATATTATAATAGCTACATAAAAAATTAAAACATACAGAAAAAATGCAATATCTTTCAGGCAGGATTGGGCCTTTTCATATATAGTCAAATACTTGACTATGGCTGGTCATTGTCCAAGTATGGCAGCATTTTCATATTGATGGGGCTTTTAGAATACACACTGCAAGGAGTGCGAATAAGAAGATGAGACCATCGAGCATATCCCCCCCTTCGATTTATTAAAATATTTGTATTTAGCGAATATCGGCTAACACCGAGCGATTTGAAATATGCTCCTCTTAGCGACGTTGTTACCTACATTAAATCTGTAGGTTGGCTCACGAATCTTGGTGCATATCATCTTAGAAGGATGTACAATGGGCCTTAATGACGCTTAAATGTCGTGAGGTAACCCACCCTCCCATACGTTACATGTGCCTTTCATATATAAAAAACACCAAAAAAGTCAAATAACTGACAAAAAATAAGTAAAGCTCAAAAAAATAATTCATTTCAATACAAAATACATACAAAAATGGAAAATAACATCAGAATAATTACAATATCTTTCTTATTTGAAAGACATCAAAAATTTAAATTTAAAACAAAAATTAAGTAAAACGCAGACACATTGGCACACAATGTGTTGAAACTACACCGTTTTCGATTTCAATGCTCTGCCCGTAGAGAGTGCGCATAAAAGATACCGGTTACTAAAAAGTAACTGGTATCGACATATCTCCCACCGTTCGTATGCTCTCAGAACAAGCCAAGAGTGGAATCGAAAAAGCTATAAAAATTCTATTGTGTTTGGATTAAAGGAGATCTACGTTACGCAAACCTCAAATCAGGTAGAAAATGGGCCCTGCTCTTAAGGTATTTAGATGGGCTTTGATTAGTAGAAATATGTATTTTTTATGGTCGCCATCTATAACGAAGTTTAGGCAGTCCTTCTAGAGAAGGATGGTCAGATTTAGTAGAACCCTGCTTTTAATAGTTTTCAAGTTTTTTATTGTAGGTAGAAAACTACAATATTTTGAGAACAAAATAGGTAAATATTTGATGAAATATTTAGCTGTATATTATAATTACTAAAATATCGAATGCATATTGAATTAATAGTCATTTATATACATATGTTAGGCTTTTTTTTAAATTGGATTCACAAAAATATCTAGAATCCAGTCCTTTATAAGATAACAGGTGACAAATAAATATTTAGATACAGGTATATTATAATTACTAAAATATCGAATGCATATTAAATTAGTAGTCACATATATTACTTGAAGGTGAAGGAGAATACAAATTTGCTGTTATACCTATTATATTGGAAAATACAGATGAACTATGAACAATCCTTTTCAATTTTAACAAAAACATACACATACAAGTTCGCCATAAATAGAGGGTTTCAGAGATAAATACTTTAAGAAAAATAAATATTTTTATGGCACCAAGATATCGACACGATTCACCTGTGTCTTGTGATTCGCTTTACCATATATCGAAACCGCTACCTACCTAACTGTAAAATTATATTTCTGGCGTAGATCATTTTTTCGTATTTAGGTAAAAATAGTATTAAATCCAAAAATTAACTATTGCAGTTAGTTACGATTCCATTTTACACTACACGCGCGAACCTAGCGAAATATCGCCGGATAAGTATCGTATCTCTGTAATTTTTTGTATCCTGGTATTTAGACTCACTGTATGGGGATGTTGCCATTTAGGGCGACAAGTCGTCATGTGTGATGGGGATTTTCAATAAAACGTCTATTTTTGGCGACTTTTTACAGGTGAAAAAATGTCTGTATTCATAGAAGCATATAAATATTTTCTTACACGTCTTTTCCAATACATATTATAAAGAGATACCTAACAATAATAATTATTATTGTTGTTGTTATTAGATATCCCGTATTCCTCACGGAAACACGGATGTAGAAATATGTTAGATGTAAAAACAAATAAAATGAGCACTGACTTATTTATTTAAAAAATAAATAAAGATTGTTGTTTAAGTTATGAAATCAGCGAGAAAAAATTCTCAAAAATGAATAATATTTATAAAGAATCAAAAACCGGGAAAAATTATATCAACTTCAGATTCAGACGGTGAATCATAATAAAACAATTTTTGTGTTAAATGTTTATTATTTGCGTATTTTGCTTTGTTCCATAAAAACACATTTTTTTATTCAATATTGACAGTTTTCCGACCCGAATATCCCAAAAAATCTCTAGCGGCAAAATGGTGACATTTCATACTGATCGATACGACTTTTTACTTGGTTTCTCTGGCAACACTGATAGTTACTAAGTCAGTTGCCTGCTATTGTCTCTGGCGGTTAGACGACGTTAAGACTATTATATGAATACCAAAAAGCTAAGTATTGTCAACCGAAATATAAGTATGTAGGGGTCCGATACAATTAGAAAAACACAGCTACATCATCATTTGGCAAAGTAATTAATTGGTTATCGCAGTCTACTAGGGATTTAGTGGGGTATTAATAATATAGGAAATATTGTTGTATACCTAATAACTTACTTTTTATTTATTGATATTTATAGATAATATGTATTCGAAATTTAAAGTATTGGTTATGACGTAGCGGTGGTCTTCTAATTATAATCGGATCCTACGTATTAACGTACTTAACTTATTAACACAGTGAATACTCATTTTTAAATAAAAAGAAATGGCTGTTTTCGAATATTTTATAACATTTTATCAGCAATTTGACACATAATGTTGGTAGGTGTATGCTATACTTCCCTTTATTCTCGGAATTACCAAGTAGGTACACTAAATTCCGTAACAAAAATTGTACAGATTTATTTTACATTTTTTATAAAACATATACCTTTTAATAATGAAGATATTTTACTTACTACCTACAATATAAAAACAATTACTCATACTCATTACAATCCAATATGTACCTTTAACAAAACAACAATATTTTTAATTGTTTAAATGAATACATCATTTTTTTATTATTTCGTCATATTCTAAGATCAGAAATAAGTGACATTCAAATTTATTTCCATATACTCCTCTTGAACGGTTTTTGATAAAAAAAGAGAATATTAAAACAACAATTTTTAGGATAAATACAATATTTATTATTAAATATGCACTTAAGAGGTGTGTGGGAACGCCAGAAAATTAAAATCGTAGACGCAAAAGTTATAAAAATTGCTAAAATTGCTTTCCACCCCGTTCTAAACATTTTTCTACTTTCGTGCGATGGTATGTGTACGGGCTCTAGTGGTTGATTGGGGCTGTATGGAATGGGGTGCTTGGCGTACTATTTTTCAGCAATCTTCTTTACTAATTAAAGAATGTTTTTGATTGTAATTACATATTATAGTTAATTGTTTTTTAATAAGTAATCTAAATGCCTCTCCTATACTAAATACTATGAATTATAGTAAATACCTATTAGAATTGTTTTTCATACTTAACGTCTACACCTCTCGAGGCAGACCGTCTGATTGATTCTGAAGATCTTCTGGCCGTTCTTACCACCACTATATTAAATAAATTTGAACATAATGTAATATAACGAGCAGGGCCACCTTAGAAGAAGTGGGGATTTTTGATGATCATTGTAACGCACCCGTTCTCAAACAAAGTCAGTTTTGTTTTTAGATAGCGTAGCACACCCAGCATGTCTTTTCTGCCCAAAGTTGTCAAATAAATTTAATTCACTTGGTGAGAACGTTTCTATTCACGGTGATGCCATTCAAATAATATTGACGTCACAGCATATTTTAAATCTGGAATCTCAACTGTACACTCTGCCAAACAAACATACTACAAATTTCGGTTAACAAAAAAATTAAAATATAAAAATTTGATGGTGGAAGGCACACAAACTATGTGTTTTCGTTAATAACATAATTATTTCTTACTTAATATGAGCATAATATTATTATATTATGGCTACATAAAAAGATAGGAAAAAAGTTTGTTTTCTCATTAAAATGAAACATACAGAAAAATTGCAATATCTTTGACGCAGGATTAATCCTTTCATACATAGTCAAATACTTGACTACGATTGGGTCATTGCCAAGTATGGAAGCTGCTTCATGTAAAGGTGCTCTCAGAATACGCACTCTGCAAGAAATGAGAACAAGAAGATGAGACCATCGAGCATATCCCCCTACGATTACCCAACGCACCATTTTTCAGCGAATATCGGCTAACACCGACCGATATAAGAGAAAAGCGCCTCTTGACGACTTGTGTCACTTACATTAAATCTGTAGGCTGACTAACGAGCTAGGTGCATATCATCTTAGAAGAATGCACAATGGGCCTAGAGTGAGGCCTAAGTGTCGTGAGGTAACCCACCCTCTAAACTCTACATATATAAAAGAAACCAAAAAGTCAACTAACTGGCAAAAAAAAAATGAGTAAAGCTCAAAAACGTCTAAAAATAATTTATTTCAATACAAAATATATACAAAAATAAAAAAAAAATAACATCAGAATAATTACAATATCTTTCTTATTGTGAAAGACACCAAAAATTTAAATTTAAAACAGAAAACATAAAGTAAAACCCAGATACATTGAGTTGAAACTGTTTATTATGTTTATCTTTACTGGAGATCTACGTATAATACGCAATCCTCGAACTCAAGTAAAAAACGGCCAGGTTCGTCTAGGTATCTATTTGGGCTATGGTTAGTAGAAATATGTGTTTTTTATGGTCGCCATCTATAACGAAGTTCAGTGACTCGATCGGACATCGCTTTAGGTAGGATGGTAAGATTTGGTAGAATCCTGCTTTTTAATGGGGTTTGTGTGAAGAAACCTGTAATAAATTACCTATTTGCAGAATCAAGATAAGAATTCAGAATAGGTACTACCTATAAAAGTTTATAGAGATACACATACTTTAAGGAAAATCAATAATTTTATGGCGCCAAGAGATTGACACGATACACCTTTATCTCGTGATAAATCGGATGTAATATCTACCTAACACTTAAATTATATTTCTGGCGTAGGGTTTTTTTTGTATTTTGGTAAAAATAGTCTTAAGTCCAAAAAATGTACTATTGTACATAATTTATAGATATGATTCTATTTCACACCACACGTTATGCGCGAACACGATTAGAGTTCGTCGGTTAAGTGTCATACCCCTGTAATTTTTTGTTACGTGCTATTTAGATACACATTATATGAGGAATATTATTTGATGTTGAATGTAACAAGTCAGTTATCAGCTAGTTGTCTCCAGCAGTTAGATGTTTAGAGGTGCTACCATATAAATACAAAAAGCTGTGTGTGTTCTGTCGAACTATAAATATGTATCTATTTAATACCGGCACCACCTAGTAAACGTTCTTAATGATTAACAGAATACTCATTTTTAGATAAAAAATTACTGTTTTAGTTTAATTTATATTATTTATCCGCAATTTGATACATATTATTGGTAGGTGTATTCAATGTTTGCCGAATGTCAAAATATTTACAATATGAATAGCCAACCAACCAACTGCAAAACGTGCCACGACGCTTTTGCCAGCTGTTTGTAGCTAATTGCAGAGAGTGAGGGGAAGGGGGCAAGTTGTACTATGTTACGACGGTGGGAGCGGTTATGTGACCTCTGTTAATTTCAAAGTAAAAGTAAAAGTAAATTTAAATCTGGCCGTTTTTTACTTGAGTTCGAGGATTGCGTATTATACGTAGATCTCCAGTAAAGATAAACATAATAAACAGTTTCAACTCAATGTATCTGGGTTTTACTTTATGTTTTCTGTTTTAAATTTAAATTTTTGGTGTCTTTCACAATAAGAAAGATATTGTAATTATTCTGATGTTATTTTTTTTTTATTTTTGTATATATTTTGTATTGAAATAAATTATTTTTAGACGTTTTTGAGCTTTACTCATTTTTTTTTTGCCAGTTAGTTGACTTTTTGGTTTCTTTTATATATGTAGAGTTTAGAGGGTGGGTTACCTCACGACACTTAGGCCTCACTCTAGGCCCATTGTGCATTCTTCTAAGATGATATGCACCTAGCTCGTTAGTCAGCCTACAGATTTAATGTAAGTGACACAAGTCGTCAAGAGGCGCTTTTCTCTTATATCGGTCGGTGTTAGCCGATATTCGCTGAAAAATGGTGCGTTGGGTAATCGTAGGGGGATATGCTCGATGGTCTCATCTTCTTGTTCTCATTTCTTGCAGAGTGCGTATTCTGAGAGCACCTTTACATGAAGCAGCTTCCATACTTGGCAATGACCCAATCGTAGTCAAGTATTTGACTATGTATGAAAGGATTAATCCTGCGTCAAAGATATTGCAATTTTTCTGTATGTTTCATTTTAATGAGAAAACAAACTTTTTTCCTATCTTTTTATGTAGCCATAATATAATAATATTATGCTCATATTAAGTAAGAAATAATTATGTTATTAACGAAAACACATAGTTTGTGTGCCTTCCACCATCAAATTTTTATATTTTAATTTTTTTGTTAACCGAAATTTGTAGTATGTTTGTTTGGCAGAGTGTACAGTTGAGATTCCAGATTTAAAATATGCTGTGACGTCAATATTATTTGAATGGCATCACCGTGAATAGAAACGTTCTCACCAAGTGAATTAAATTTATTTGACAACTTTGGGCAGAAAAGACATGCTGGGTGTGCTACGCTATCTAAAAACAAAACTGACTTTGTTTGAGAACGGGTGCGTTACAATGATCATCAAAAATCCCCACTTCTTCTAAGGTGGCCCTGCTCGTTATATTACATTATGTTCAAATTTATTTAATATAGTGGTGGTAAGAACGGCCAGAAGATCTTCAGAATCAATCAGACGGTCTGCCTCGAGAGGTGTAGACGTTAAGTATGAAAAACAATTCTAATAGGTATTTACTATAATTCATAGTATTTAGTATAGGAGAGGCATTTAGATTACTTATTAAAAAACAATTAACTATAATATGTAATTACAATCAAAAACATTCTTTAATTAGTAAAGAAGATTGCTGAAAAATAGTACGCCAAGCACCCCATTCCATACAGCCCCAATCAACCACTAGAGCCCGTACACATACCATCGCACGAAAGTAGAAAAATGTTTAGAACGGGGTGGAAAGCAATTTTAGCAATTTTTATAACTTTTGCGTCTACGATTTTAATTTTCTGGCGTTCCCACACACCTCTTAAGTGCATATTTAATAATAAATATTGTATTTATCCTAAAAATTGTTGTTTTAATATTCTCTTTTTTTATCAAAAACCGTTCAAGAGGAGTATATGGAAATAAATTTGAATGTCACTTATTTCTGATCTTAGAATATGACGAAATAATAAAAAAATGATGTATTCATTTAAACAATTAAAAATATTGTTGTTTTGTTAAAGGTACATATTGGATTGTAATGAGTATGAGTAATTGTTTTTATATTGTAGGTAGTAAGTAAAATATCTTCATTATTAAAAGGTATATGTTTTATAAAAAATGTAAAATAAATCTGTACAATTTTTGTTACGGAATTTAGTGTACCTACTTGGTAATTCCGAGAATAAAGGGAAGTATAGCATACACCTACCAACATTATGTGTCAAATTGCTGATAAAATGTTATAAAATATTCGAAAACAGCCATTTCTTTTTATTTAAAAATGAGTATTCACTGTGTTAATAAGTTAAGTACGTTAATACGTAGGATCCGATTATAATTAGAAGACCACCGCTACGTCATAACCAATACTTTAAATTTCGAATACATATTATCTATAAATATCAATAAATAAAAAGTAAGTTATTAGGTATACAACAATATTTCCTATATTATTAATACCCCACTAAATCCCTAGTAGACTGCGATAACCAATTAATTACTTTGCCAAATGATGATGTAGCTGTGTTTTTCTAATTGTATCGGACCCCTACATACTTATATTTCGGTTGACAATACTTAGCTTTTTGGTATTCATATAATAGTCTTAACGTCGTCTAACCGCCAGAGACAATAGCAGGCAACTGACTTAGTAACTATCAGTGTTGCCAGAGAAACCAAGTAAAAAGTCGTATCGATCAGTATGAAATGTCACCATTTTGCCGCTAGAGATTTTTTGGGATATTCGGGTCGGAAAACTGTCAATATTGAATAAAAAAATGTGTTTTTATGGAACAAAGCAAAATACGCAAATAATAAACATTTAACACAAAAATTGTTTTATTATGATTCACCGTCTGAATCTGAAGTTGATATAATTTTTCCCGGTTTTTGATTCTTTATAAATATTATTCATTTTTGAGAATTTTTTCTCGCTGATTTCATAACTTAAACAACAATCTTTATTTATTTTTTAAATAAATAAGTCAGTGCTCATTTTATTTGTTTTTACATCTAACATATTTCTACATCCGTGTTTCCGTGAGGAATACGGAATATCTAATAACAACAACAATAATAATTATTATTGTTAGGTATCTCTTTATAATATGTATTGGAAAAGACGTGTAAGAAAATATTTATATGCTTCTATGAATACAGACATTTTTTCACCTGTAAAAAGTCGCCAAAAATAGACGTTTTATTGAAAATCCCCATCACACATGACGACTTGTCGCCCTAAATGGCAACATCCCCATACAGTGAGTCTAAATACCAGGATACAAAAAATTACAGAGATACGATACTTATCCGGCGATATTTCGCTAGGTTCGCGCGTGTAGTGTAAAATGGAATCGTAACTAACTGCAATAGTTAATTTTTGGATTTAATACTATTTTTACCTAAATACGAAAAAATGATCTACGCCAGAAATATAATTTTACAGTTAGGTAGGTAGCGGTTTCGATATATGGTAAAGCGAATCACAAGACACAGGTGAATCGTGTCGATATCTTGGTGCCATAAAAATATTTATTTTTCTTAAAGTATTTATCTCTGAAACCCTCTATTTATGGCGAACTTGTATGTGTATGTTTTTGTTAAAATTGAAAAGGATTGTTCATAGTTCATCTGTATTTTCCAATATAATAGGTATAACAGCAAATTTGTATTCTCTTTCACCTTCAAGTAATATATGTGACTACTAATTTAATATGCATTCGATATTTTAGTAATTATAATATACCTGTATCTAAATATTTATTTGTCACCTGTTATCTTATAAAGGACTGGATTCTAGATATTTTTGTGAATCCAATTTAAAAAAAAGCCTAACATATGTATATAAATGACTATTAATTCAATATGCATTCGATATTTTAGTAATTATAATATACAGCTAAATATTTCATCAAATATTTACCTATTTTGTTCTCAAAATATTGTAGTTTTCTACCTACAATAAAAAACTTGAAAACTATTAAAAGCAGGGTTCTACTAAATCTGACCATCCTTCTCTAGAAGGACTGCCTAAACTTCGTTATAGATGGCGACCATAAAAAATACATATTTCTACTAATCAAAGCCCATCTAAATACCTTAAGAGCAGGGCCCATTTTCTACCTGATTTGAGGTTTGCGTAACGTAGATCTCCTTTAATCCAAACACAATAGAATTTTTATAGCTTTTTCGATTCCACTCTTGGCTTGTTCTGAGAGCATACGAACGGTGGGAGATATGTCGATACCAGTTACTTTTTAGTAACCGGTATCTTTTATGCGCACTCTCTACGGGCAGAGCATTGAAATCGAAAACGGTGTAGTTTCAACACATTGTGTGCCAATGTGTCTGCGTTTTACTTAATTTTTGTTTTAAATTTAAATTTTTGATGTCTTTCAAATAAGAAAGATATTGTAATTATTCTGATGTTATTTTCCATTTTTGTATGTATTTTGTATTGAAATGAATTATTTTTTTGAGCTTTACTTATTTTTTGTCAGTTATTTGACTTTTTTGGTGTTTTTTATATATGAAAGGCACATGTAACGTATGGGAGGGTGGGTTAACTCACGACATTTAAGCGTCATTAAGGCCCATTGTACATCCTTCTAAGATGATATGCACCAAGATTCGTGAGCCAACCTACAGATTTAATGTAGGTGACAACGTCGCTAAGAGGAGCATATTTCAAATCGCTCGGTGTTAGCCGATATTCGCTAAATACAAATATTTTAATAAATCGAAGGGGGGGATATGCTCGATGGTCTCATCTTCTTATTCGCACTCCTTGCAGTGTGTATTCTAAAAGCCCCATCAATATGAAAATGCTGCCATACTTGGACAATGACCAGCCATAGTCAAGTATTTGACTATATATGAAAAGGCCCAATCCTGCCTGAAAGATATTGCATTTTTTCTGTATGTTTTAATTTTTTATGTAGCTATTATAATATGCTCATATTAAGTAAGAAATACATATGTCATTAACGAAAACGCATAGTTTGCGTACGTTTTTAATTAATTTTTTTTTTTTTCGAACCGAAATTTGTGGTATGTTTGGTAGAGGCCGCAATTGAGATTTCCCATTTAAAGTACACTGTGACGTCAATATTATTTGAAATGGCATCGCTGTGAATAGAAACATTTCAGTCATACAAAATGAATTAATGTAGTTGACGTCTGCAAGAGTTGTGTGCTTCCCTTATATTGGCCGGTATTAGGTGATACTCACCAAACATAAATTTTCTAATAAATGAAAGCGTTGGGCTATAGTAGCGGATATGCTCGATGGTCTCATCTTCTTGTTCGCACCTCCTGCAGAGAACAGATTCTGACAGCCTCATGATATGGGAATGCTTCCATACTTGGTAATAATCAGTCAGAATATTTATTAGGGGCAGACTATGTCTAGTCATATCAAATATTTGGCTATATATGAAAGGCTTAATCCTGTGTCAAAGATAATGTATTTTTCAATGAAATACAAACTTTTTTCTTATTTTATATATCTGAAATTATACTTGTGTTCACTTTTAACAAAAATAATAACGTGTTACCTTTTCTAAAGAAAAACAACATTAAAACTGTGTATATTGTTTTATTTATATTCTAATTATAAATATAGATATGTAAGTAATATCCAATCGATTTCATCATCTGACTGTGGCTTTTCCATTAATCCGTGTTTGCTCCTTATTTGTGTGGTTATGTATGGTAAGATATCTTTCAAGAAAGTTTTCATACCTAGGGTAACTAACTATCTCCTCACAAAATGTGTGCAAGTCCAACTTACATGTATCATATTCGCGGCAAAGACTGCTGCCTTCATCGTTTTTCTTATACTATTCATTTGATTTTAAGAGGGTGGCATTAGACCAGAGCTTAGCGGAATACATTATCCACCTATCGTAATAATGTGAAACAATATATGGCCGTTATTAAAGGAACAAATATGGGTCAAGTTATACTTACAATAAAATTGTAGAAATTTTTAATGAAATAATGTGTATACTATATAAGTAAAAAATATTTACAGTGGCTCTACCACAGATGCTTAATATTATACTACAATTAAACTTATACATTTTTACTATTTTTTTTATTTATTTGATATTTTTGTGAATCCAATTAAAAAAAAGTCTAGCATTGGTATATAAATGACTACTAATTCAATAAACATTCGATATTTTAGTAATTATAATATACAGCTTAATATTTCACCAAATATTTACTTATTTTGTTCTTAAAATATTGTAGTTTTCTACCCACAATAAATAATCCGAAAACTATTAAAAACAGGGTTCTACTATATATCATCCTACTCTAGAAGAACTACCTAAACTTCGTTATAGATGGCGACCATAAAAAACCCATATTTCTACTAAACTTAGCCCAACTAGATGCCTAAAGGACCCGGCACTTTTTACCTGTGTTTGAGGTTTACGTATTATTATACGTAGATCTCCACTAATCAAAACATAATAGTTTAGTTAAAAACGCTGTGTGTCAATGTGTCTGCATTTTACTTATTTTTTTGTTTTAAATTTTTGGTGTCTTTCACCTGAGAAAGATATTTTAATTATTCTGATGTTATTTTTTTTCCGTTTTTCCCCTATGCTACAATAGTAATCATTGAGATGTACTTAGACTAAACTCATTACACTATATCCTATACATAGTAATTACTATCTAAGAGGTACTTACTATGCTCGTTACATGCTACCCGATATACATAGTAAATACTTACATCTATATATGTATGAAGTAATTACACCTATTACACTAAGCATACCCTGTGGGTAATTGGGAGGTCTTATTATGCAATTACAATCATTACAGTATGGGTTGTCTATGGTAATTGGGAGGTACTTACTGTGCAATTGCATTTATTACAGTACATGATGTAATTGGGAGGTACTTGCTAATTGCGCGTCTATCTCTGGCGCAGGCTACCCCTTCTTAGTCCCTTACCTCGATATTTCGGTTAAGCACGACCGTCTCTAACGCAGGCTAAGCACTCTAGGCACGCCGGCCGAGAGCTAAGGACGTGCTGCCAGCAGTAATCACTAGGAGGCACTTAGATAACATTCACTACACTACATTGCATACAGTAATTACTACCTAAGGTGTACTTACACTTTAATATGTATGGAGTAATGAGATGTATACCCTGTGGGTAATTGGGAGGTACTTATTAGGCAATTACAATCATTACAGTATGGCGTGTACATGGTAATTGGGGGGTACTTACTGTGCAATTGCACCTATTACAGTACATGATGTAATTGGGTTGTACTTACTGTGCAATTGCACTTATTACAGTACATGATGTAATTGGGAGGTACTTGCTAATTGCGCGAAGGGTGGGGGTGGGTACTTAGGGTAATTACTAATTACACCAATTGCCTCTGACCTTGCCTCTGACCTTGGTCCAGAACTGGCTAATCCCATCTACTGTTTAGGAATCCACATCGGATGCAACTGAGATGTAGTAAATCTTTGATCACGTGATTCAGTTTACGTAAATGTAATGGGACAGATGTGTCCGATTTAAAATAAACTATTTGAGGCGCTGTTCTCCACATCTCGGCAAATGGACTAAAATAATAATTTATAATACTCTTAATATTAACTTATTTTAATTATTGTGCCACTATACTGTATTTGCTCAACCAGAATGAGTTGCAATGATTGCAAAAGTTGCAGAACAGAGGTCTGAGGATAATGAGCTGTTCGAGATTGGAACCAATCAATTCCATGTTGAATGTGCTTCAGTGGTTGACTGTTAAAAAATATTTGCTATTCTATTCCCTGCTTTTTATATTTAAAATTAAATCAGGAATCTCCAGAGTATATTTACAAAATATTTTAAGTTATAATCAGGATGTTCATGAACCTAAACAGGTAACAAGAAAAATGTACACAAAATTCAGTGTTTTTTAAAGGTGTACAGGCTTTTAATAATTTGCCTGAGGATATTAAATGTTCTTCAAATGTGGCAATATTTAAAATAAAACTGCATGAATACCTGTTCACCTATTGACGTTTTTTTTCTCTTTCTTGTTCTTTTATTGTTTTGTATAGTTGACATGTAAGTGTACTGTATCTTATGTATTTTTTATTGCATTTTAAATGTATGTTGATTCTATATTTATGTATTTTTTATATTTTAAACGTGAAGATGTATTGACATGTAAAAAATAGTTTTTTTGACTAAATAAACGTTTTATATATAGGTATGTGGATAAAAAAACGCTCGAGATGTAAAAAATGCATCTGACGTGGATTCTCAAACACAGCAATAAGTATAAAATAAATAAGTACTAACTTTCCTTCTCGAAAAGAAGTCCAACATATATTATTAGTCTGCTTCTTCTTCGAACCTTTACTTGAAGTAGAAGGTGTTTGATCAACATATTCAATTTCTACGTTATTTGAGGAAAGTCCATCCGCTACTCTTCCAGGAACTGCTGGTAGGAATAGCGTTGGAAATGCTTCAGGTGTTAGACCTCGACGAGAGCCAACTACTTTATACTTCTCTTCAAAATGTTTATGACATACTACAAAGGTGGAATAAATTTGTAGTCTTGTTTTATTAATAAATCTTGGACAACGAACAGCAAGTGCACAAATATCAAATAAATCGGGTGAATTCGTAGGGTGAGGCAGGCGATGCATCTTGCTGTCCACAACAAGGCAATTCGGTACACATTTTCTATAATTACGCATCTTTATGAAAAACCACAAAATAACAGCGGAAAAGAACAAATTTATAATGGAAAAACAAGCTTATTAACAGTGGTCAACCAAATCAATTAAGCAAATTGGAAATGAAAACAACTGAATACAACAGTCACCAATATAAATAAACAAAGTTTACGTTTGGTTTAAGCCAAGAAGCCATGACACCCCCACAAAAATCAATATTCACCTGTCTTTTACACTCCCACCACCTACCCCACCACCCGACTGCAGCGCCACGCGGACGTGGTTGATTGATCCCAGGCCTGCGCATACCAGTCAGGGGTGGGAAACTGGTATGCGCAGGCCTGGGATCAATCAACCACGTCCGCGTGGCGCTGCAGTCGGGTGGTGGGGTAGGTGGTGGGAGTGTAAATGACAGGTGGATATTGATTTTTGTGGGGGTGTCATGGCGTCTTGGCTTAAACCAAACGTAAACTTTGTTTATTTATATTGGTGACTGTTGTATTCAGTTGTTTTCATTTCCAATTTGCTTAATTGATTTAGTTGACCACTGTTAATAAGCTTGTTTTTCCATTATAAATTTGTGCTTTTTCCGCTGTTATTTTGTGGTTTTTCATAAAGATGCGTAATTATAGAAAATGTGTACCGAATTGCCTTGTTGTGGACAACAAGATGCATCGCCTGCATCACCCGATTTATTTGATATTTGTGCACTTGCTGTTCGTTGTCCAAGATTTAATAATAAAACAAGACTACAAATTTATTCCACCTTTGTAGTATGTCATAAACATTTTGAAGAGAAGTATAAAGTAGTTGGCTCTCGTCGAGGTCTAACACCTGAAGCATTTCCAACGCTATTCCTATCAGCAGTTCCTGGAAGAGTAGCGGATGGACTTTCCTCAAATAACGTAGAAATTGAATATGTTGATCAAACACCTTCTACTTCAAGTAAAGGTTCGAAGAAGAAGCAGACTAATAATATATGTTGGACTTCTTTTCGAGAAGGAAAGTTAGTAATCTACTCATTTATTTTATACTTATACTGTGTATTTTCTGTTTCATGACATTTGGGGTTGCAAAGCTGTATCGTAGAAGAAGAAGCAGACTAATAATATATGTTGGACTTCTTTTCGAGAAGGAAAGTTAGTACTTATTTATTTTATACTTATTGCTGTGTTTGAGAATCCACATCAGATGCATTTTTTACATCTCGAGCGTTTTTTTATCCACATACCTATATATAAAACGTTTATTTAGTCAAAAAAACTATTTTTTACATGTCAGTACATCTTCACGTTTAAAATATAAAAAATACATAAATATAGAATCAACATACATTTAAAATGCAATAAAAAATACAAAAGATACAGTACACTTACATGTCAACTATACAAAACAATAAAAGAACAAGAAAGAGAAAAAAAAACGTCAATAGGTGAACAGGTATTCATGCAGTTTTATTTTAAATATTGCCACATTTGAAGAACATTTAATATCCTCAGGCAAATTATTAAAAGCCTGTACACCTTTAAAAAACACTGAATTTTGTGTACATTTTTCTTGTTACCTGTTTAGGTTCATGAACATCCTGATTATAACTTAAAATATTTTGTAAATATACTCTGGAGATTCCTGATTTAATTTTAAATATAAAAAGCAGGGAATAGAATAGCAAATATTTTTTAACAGTCAACCACTGAAGCACATTCAACATGGAATTGATTGGTTCCAATCTCGAACAGCTCAGTATTATCCTCAGACCTCTATTCTGCAACTTTTGCAATCATTGCAACTCATTCTGGTTGAGCAAATACAGTATAGTGGCACAATAATTAAAATAAGGTAATATTAAGAGTATTATAAATTATTATTTTAGTCCATTTGCCGAGATGTGGAGAACAGCGCCTCAAATAGTTTATTTTAAATCGGACACATCTGTCCCATTACATTTACGTAAATTGAATCACGTGATCAAAGATTTACTACATCTCAGTTACATCCGATGTGGATTCTTAAACGCTGCATATACTGTGAAATTTGTGTTTCATGAAGTTTGGGGTTGCAAAGCTGTATCGTAGATGTTGGACTTATTAAAAAATAAAGTATTCCTCGGACTTATAATTTTTTATTAATACATTTATTTTAATGAGATTGTACTTATACTGTCTTTCTTTTTTCACAGCTAAAGTTCTTCACAAAATGATGGACAGTGTTGTATCCTGGAATATGTAGCAGCCATCCAGCTACTTCATACATAATACAATTTTCATATATATTACATTTTTTAAATATTGGATTTGTATTATATATATTCTTTAATAAATTTATTTTTTGAATATTCTTGTTTTTTTTATCTAAAAACTGTTAGCCAAATTAAGATTTGTTCACACAAACTGCATTTTTGCTTTATTATAGCGATATTCGCTATAATAAAGCAAAAATGCAATTTGTGTGAACAAATCTTAATTTGGCTAACAGTTTTTAATGCGGATAATTTTTACTGTCAAATTTGAATAGCCCCGCGCTTTTCTTCTCTTCTTCTTTTTATTATTTTCTCTTCTTTCATATGGCCTCTTACCAGACAAGGACTTAATTGAAAAAAAATCAACCACGTCCACCAGGTGCCGCTAAAAACTCTATCATCCTTTTTTAACATGGGAGTTACCGTTCTAAGAGTAAGTGTTCTGTGATACCAGTTTCCCACCCCTGCCGGTACCGTTAGTCAGGCGGTCTCGGACAATTAGTGACGGAACTCTTTATCCGGGACTTCCGGATGATTAGTCACTTCCATTATTTTACTGGATAGGATATAGCCTATAGCCCACTAAAAAACGTTCCGAAAAATTGGCCGATTTGGGCAAATAATATGGCGGACCGGATGTTATTTAACATAACCTCTATATCCATATAAATGACAAATGTGATGCACAAATAGGCATTCCAACGACCTGTCAAACAATAGTTGCCAGTGGGAAATTCTTGTATATTTAAGGGGTAGCGATATAATCTTGCAACTTGGACGCTATTTTTATTCGAAGTAGTAGTCGCCAAGCCTGCCAATTTATGAAGAAATGTATAGGTGGGTTTTTTAAATATTATTTTTATTGTGTTTGACATAAAATATTTAAATGTAATCCATAATTCATGATTTTACGTAAAGTAGATAGAATACACCATATGTCGCCACCCTTTGATATACCAAACCTGCCCACTGGTAATTCATTTGTTTGGAATGCCGAATTTTGTGTATTCTATCTACTTTACGTAAAATCATGAATAATGGATTACATTTAAATATTTTATGTCAATCACAATAAAAATAATATTTAAAAAACCCACCTATACATTTCTTCATAAATTGGCAGCCTTGGCGACTACTACTTCGAATAAAAATAGCGTTCAAGTTGCAAGATTATGTCGCTACCCCCTTAAATATACAAGAATTTCCCACTGGCACCTATTGTTTGACAGGTCGTTGGAATGCCTCAGGCCCGTATTTATAAACAGAACTTACGTGAGTCGGACTTGGGTAAGTCGTCCTTGAACTAAAATCGAAGTTCGATTACAACATCTCTAAAGTTCTAGGTGGTTCTGGTGTTTGACTGGAATTTAGAGATGGATATTAGCTAATATATAACTGTTATGTTCATTTACGGATTTGTTCCTACCCATCTCTAAATTCACGCGATATAACCGAACTTCGATTTTCGTTCAAGGACGACTTACCCAAGTCCGACTCACGTAAGTTCTGTTTATAAATACGGGCCTAAATAACTTCTTCAAAAAGAAAAGAAGAAGAAGTTATTTAACATAACCTCTATATCCATTTGTGCAAGGAGCGGCTAAGGTCCGGTTTTTCAATCTCCGGCTATTTAGGATAGCTGGCAGCTACGGAGATAGCCGTCAGCCACTGCCTGTCAAAACGTTTATCGACCTCCAGTTATACGATAGCCGTCAGCTATTCTGACTGTAACCGTAACCGACACTTGCAAGTGGTAATTTCGTACAGATAGCCGCCAGCTTTTTATTGTACATGCGTAAGACGATGTTTGTTAAATTTAGATGTTAATATTTTTATTAATTTTATTTCTGAAAAATGGGTTTCTTTGAATATATTCACAGCGACGATGCCAAAAAATAAATTATTTAAATTATTGAATATTAATCAATGATGACCGTGTAATCCGTGTGTTGTAAGGGAACGGCCCATTTATTTCGATATCGATGAACTGAATTTTATTTTTTTTTTGTTTTTTGTGTCATCGGCATCAACTGCTATGGTTATTAGCCTCGTGTTCTGTGTAGACTTTGTAACTGTTTCCCAGCGCCACTTTAGGAACAACACTGTTAATTAGTACCCAACAGTAAATGGTCGAGTGGGGAATCATACCATTCACTGTTGGGTACTAATTAACAGTGCTGTTCCTAAAGTGGCGCTAGGAAACAGTAACAAAGCCTACACAGAACACGAGGCTAATAACCATAGCAGTTGATGCCGAATTATTAAATTTTAGATTATTCTGCAACCTTCTCATTTCGTTTCCGTGATATTGCATTTTCCGTTTTTTTTTACATTTTGTAAGATAACCAAATTTCAATAGTAGGGCTCTATCTGATTCCGCGTAATTAGATATTTTCTCTTTTTTCTAAATCACCAATTGCCCAAAAACAGAAAATAACAAGATCTTAAAGAAAAATGGAAGCAAAATAGAACAATTTTTATGTGAAGGTCGGTGACGATCAACACAAGACACGATATGTAAAACGGAAAATTTAAATTATCCAATAAAAACCATTTAACAAATTAGCAGAAATGCCAACCTGTCTAAGAATAAATAAAAACTATTAGACTACGTAGCTAGCAGTTAAATTCGTGATGAAAAACACTTCCATCCATATTCCATCGGTAACAGGGACTTTGACTGCCAGCTAAATATAGCTGTCGGCTACGTAACAGCCACTTTGACTGGACATTGAAAAACCGACCCTAAATGCTGACCGGCGTGCACAGATTATTTATTTTACTTTTCGTCAGAGGGCGCAGCTACTGCTGATCATATTGTCAATTGGTGAACAAATAAGTTTGAATTTGAATTGTGTTGTTAATGTTGAAGTGCCATTTCTTATCTGCATTATCAGTTATTACCTGCACCTGTTTAGATTATTTAAGACGAAATACAATACGCAAACATATTCCTTTTGCTAAATATGCCAGATAACAATTCTGAAGAAGCTGATGGTAAATATAAACAAAATAAATGTGATGAAGACGAGGCTGAAGTAAATACACATTTAGAGTATTTGGGACAAAATATTTCAGCAGAGGCAACAAGTTTAGGCACATTAAAACATAAAATAAAAAATTAAATAAATGATATGCAGAGCAAATTAGAAAATTCCTCTGATGAAAATGTTCTCAGGCAAGTTCCTCAATATTTGAAGAAATGGAAATAGTTTCAAGCTTAAGAAAATTGTCGCTGCTGTCATGTCAAACAATTTCAAATTGTAGAAAAAATCATCTGTTATGGTAAAATACCCCATCGTAAAAACTTCATTTTTAGGTTCTTTAAATGATTTTTGATGTTTTGTGAAAGAAAATGTGCTTCTTCTTTTTCTCATTTCGTAGGATTAAGAAATATTTTTTAAAATTTTTGATAAAATGATAAAAAGAAGTAAATTTTAAAAACCCGTATTTTTTAGATAGTTTGTGTAAAAAGTTATTACAAATATTTTGTATAGCTTATAAATACAAAAAAGCTCTGAAAATTTACAAGGGGGATATTAACCAAAAAATATTATATTTCTATAATAAATAAATAAACTATATTTATACCAAAAATGATTACAAAAATACATGTAGTTTTAAAAGAGATTGTCGATTGATTTTTTAAAATTCATAGAATATGTTTTGCTGAGAGTTATATAATTATTTTTTATAAAAATTGAAAGTCTAAAACATTCTTTTAAGAAGAAATAAAGAGTATCTTATTATTTTAATTTTAATTTTTGATCAAAAAATTAATATATTTGAGACAAAAATTATATATCTTTATTTGATAAAAAATTTATATACGAACTACATTGATACTTGTTGGATATCATAGTCTTTTTATATATTTTTTCACTTATAATATTGTGCTAGATAATTAGACAACCAAGTTTTTATCTTCAATTATGATAAAATCCAAATCTTAATTTAATTTTTTCAAAAATAAATAATGACCGAAAATCATAATAAAATTTTTTTTGAATCTTATTTAAGCTTTAAAACCAGATTTCATAATTTATTTATTCAACAAACACATTTGAGGTACTTTTTTTCTTTAAATAATTATTCATTTATTATCTAAAAAATATAGCAAATTTAAAGGTATATGGGTTATAGCAATACAAGTGTATATTGTATAAAATAAAAATATGTTTTTGTTTTTATTATTTTGAAGTTTTTTTTAAAAGCGATAAGTAAAATTTTATCTAATTCATTTTATATTGATGTCCTTATTATTGTTTTAAAAAAGAAAATTTACAAACCAAAAATAAAACTCTAAATATTTTTAATCAAATAATTAAAATAAAAAAATTACAGCATAGAGGCAACAATCCATCATATTTACAATCGCCAAAAGGTCTATAATTGAAAGTCATAGCATATTTATTAAATTTTAATTAAAGTCAAAAAAAAACATAGAAAATCTTCATTTAAAAAAATAAATGACGTAAAAATGCAGAAATTAATGAGCCACCAAATAAAAAAATTAAAAAACAGCTGGTCTTCACCTCAATAAAAAAAGCAAAAGGGCAATAATTATAAAAAAAAACCCAATTTAAATGAAAACGAAATTATTAGAAGTACTCTTACCAGTTCTTTAGTTATTAGTAAAAGTAGTTACAATGATCATAATTATTTTTAATTTCTAATTTAAGGTTTTTGATTTTTTTTTTAATATTAGTTGATATAGATTATGTTCCTTTTCCTAGTTAAATACTTTTTTAACTTAATCTGTAATGTATTTTATTTCAGGCAAGAGAGGTAGAATTGGTATTATTATGACCTATCACTTTTTATTTTCCTAATTATTATTATTATTTTTTATGTTCCGACATCAATAGAGGTATTGAATGTTTCAATAAATATATATTCATATTGATAGCAACGAAAAAATCTTTAATACATTCAAATATAAACTTTATGCATATCTTTCGTCTAAGACATATTAATACTATGTAGAATTTGTGAGTGATACTCGCTGATCCGTAATGGTACCACTTTATTATTCTAATGTATGCTATACTATTTGAAACTTTAATTTGTATTTAATTTTTACCTCATTTGTAACATTTTTAATATTGTGTTATATAGGTCTTGTGTTAGGTCTTATAATATGTTTGTACATTTTTAAATTTTTTTTATTCGAATGTGTCAAAAAACGTCGTTATTCGGACAGAAAACAGTCGAAAAGTAGAACTTTTGTATATACTTCATAAAGTACTTTATCGGCCATGCCTTCTCCTGCTGCTACAAAAGTATTATTCATTGCACAAAAGGAGCAATTAGGCTTATTTTTATTCTAGACATACATGTAGAAATCATTTTATTAATCACCATATACTCACCCTACCCTCAATATATATTTATTAGACAATTCTATACACAAAAAAGAATGAAACTCAATTTTTTAGAGACAATGATTGTCACAACTATTATTTCTATATTTTAATAAATTGACTATAATGATTTAGTGTTTTAATATACCATCAAAACCCAATATTATTATTTAAATTACTAACAAATTTGTAGTGATTTTATTTTTTAAAATAAATGAGTGAACTACTGATACATTTTATTTTATTATACTTATACTTATATTATATTTTATTTATACCTACCAATAAATTCCTAATTAATGGGTTATTTATTAACTCATGTCTAACCCAGAATTAATAACAATAAAATATAATTTAAAATACAATTTTTGACGCACTGTATGGTGTGCAAGTCAAAATTATCAATTTAAAAAACCGCGCTCAAATACACGCCATCTAGCGGAAAACACAAAAAATAATATGTGCACGCTGGTCAGCATTTAGCCGCTCCTATTTGTGCATCACATTTGTCATTTAATTGTGTCAACAAGTTACGATGAGATGTGTTTTTATTGTGGAAAACAAAGTGAAAAGAGTATCCGTACTCTTTATAGGTAAATAAAACTATTGTTTATAATAATTTGTAAATAGATCTAACTATTTTGTCGAAACAAAGTGAAACAATTACTTTTACACAAGCATACAAGAATACAAATATAACATTTTTTGATTAAATGATAAAAACTGAAGTGAATGGGGCATGTTCAAAAATTTTGAAATTTTTTTTATGAATAATAGAGTTGAAAATAAAATTACATTTTTTTTTATTTATTTTTTTATCCATTCATTTGCCGGAGTTATGAATTTTTTTAAAATTTCTGACGTCACCGGGAATAGACCAATAGGAGCTAGCGCACAACGTTGCCGGCTAGAAGGTTTACGAGAAGTGATGTACGTTCGTTTGTGTACTCCTTACTTTTAGGGGCCTATTCAGTAACTCTGAACGACGTCGTTAATAGACGATAATCGTTCACAGACGACTTTTCTTATTCAGTAGACAACGATTGTCGTTGAAAATAGACAAATATGGTTGTAAAATTGTCGTTCATCAACGATAGCCACAGAGCTGTCGTTAATAATATGAAGTGTCGTTAGAGTGATTTTTGCATTCCCTCTCATTTTTGATTGTGAATCTAGATGTGTTCTAAATAATAAATAAACTTTTTTACAAATTTTACAACTAAATTGCCATCTACCTAATACAGCAAGTACAATTTGTAAGGAATTTTTTTCTAATTTATTTAATTATTTTAAAAATAAATCTGATTCAAAGTTAGGATTGCCCATTCAACCATTTACTATTGGATTCTTATTATTATGGAAGTACCTTATACTTCTCCGTAACTAACCTACACAAATTTGGTTTGTTTTTCAAATCCAATAAATACAACTTGTACTGTTCTCGAGTTGTTTTTTGTATTCTTTTGAAATAGTTCTCAGTTTTTTTTAATATATCGTGTTTTAGGTTAAGAACAATAATTAATATATTCTGAAAAACAAATGAATATATTTACTGGTAGAATTTTTATTTTACGTTCCAAAAAAATGTCAAATATACCGGGTGTTCAAATTAAAGGGTTAAAGTTAAATATCGACTTTTATAAAAAAAACAAAGTTTTATAGTTTTTTGGGGAAAACATTTTGGCTAAAATTGTTTCTTTATAGCAAACCATAATATGGCCAACTTTTTTTCGCGCAGCAAAATTTTCAAGTAGGCGTTACTCAATAAGTAGAAATCCAATAAAAAAATGTTTCCTTTAGAAGTTTCTTATTTTTTTATGAACTCTAAGAATACCTATGTAAAAAAAATAGGGTTCCAATTTGAAAAAAAAAAATCCACCTCGATATGGACATATTATGGTTAGCTATAAAAAAATTAATTTAGCCAAAATGTTTCCCCTAAAAAACTATAAAACTTTTGTCTGATACTTTTTTTATGAAATGCATATTTTTGGCGATATTTAAGGCCAAGTTCAATGACAAGTGACGGCGACTTTTTTATCACAAGAAATACAGCTCTGAACGATAATATTTTCAAAAACTGTTTTCATAAATGGGTTCAAAAAACTGTAAAAAATGATGGAAAGTCTATGGTTTGTTTTACTTTTAATGCATAATATTTTAATAAGTGATATTTAACAAATATTTAAAAGTTATGGACTTTCCATCATTTTTTATAGTATTTAAAAGTTAAAACGCCAACATACATTCTTTTATTTTTGCCTAATTATTTCAGGATTCTTGTGATAAGATTTAAAAATGTAGGGCCCATAAGATGCTGCCATCTGAACAGACGGAATAGACACTAAAAATTGAAAAATTGCAACATCGCTCCCTATGCAGACGAATGTAAAATGGCTTAGCCCAATTTGACCATGTTTATGGATGAGGGGCGAGGTGGCGTACGGGGAAAGGTTGCTATTCGCGATTCAAATTAATTTTCGCGCGCCTGTCATTTGTCACGTATAAGTAGGATGTTTGTTTATTTACGTGTTGTGGGATTTTGTATTTGTGATATTTTAACTGTTTTTAGATAATATTCTTATTATAATAGTGTTTTTGAGTTTCATTTAGTGTTAATTCAAGTTTAGTTTTCGTGCTTTCGTTATAAATGTAATATTTTTCATGTGTAGTATGAACTAATTTGTTGGAAATATTGACCTATTGGTTGCTACAAGAACATCTAGAAATATGTATTTACTAAACCCAGGACATGTTTTATTATGTGGTTTAAAGGACATATCAGGTACCAAACGTTTATTATTGATGAACTTCTTTAAAAATCTTACTATCCTTATTCTTATATCATGAAGTGAATTGTGTAGTACTTTGTATACATGTAAATGGTAATATAACCGTCACAACTCATATTGGAGTTTGATTCTAAACAATGTTTTGCCAAATTTCAATATTGTGAATTTGTAGATACCCATTTATCGTAAGAAACAAAATTTTATGACTTGCACTTGAAAAATAATGAATACTTGAGTTTTGATTTTGACAATAACACCATATAGATTGCAATTTGCTGGAGGCTTTTTCGCAGATTTCATTTTTAATTTAAATACTATCACATACTATAAGAAATAAACAAATTTAAAGCTAAAAAGTAACAAAAAACTCTAATTGTAATTGATACAAATTAAAATGTAAACAATGAACACAAACGCCGATGTTGCCAAATGATGAACTGATTTTGTCTCTGACTGATTTTAAAACTAAAATTAATAAATGAACTGAAATTTAAAAAAAAATCAATATAATAAATCCTTAAATAAAAGTATGATTACATATTATTAGACACAAATTTTGATTCTTAAATAAGAGGTCTTATCCATTTCTTCAAGAACTAAAATCCGACGACGTAACGAAATTTTGCTGCTTCTGGCAACACTGAACGTCATCCTACTTTTAGGGACCTTCTACTAATCTCCTCCAGAGGGCGTATCACTTAGCTTGAATCGCGAATAAATGCTATTTTCAAAGAAGTAGAGAGGGTAGAACGATAAGGTACCGTCTGCGCATCCATCACGAGTGTAGAAATTATGCGTGATTCAACCTTCCACTCTTACACACGTAAATGACAAGGAGAGGTTGCCCTAAAGCACTGTAAACAAATTCCAGGATTGACTTTATTCAGCGATTATGTTCATGTTCAGCTCTGTTTTTTGTTTGTGTTTTGGCTGTTGTAAGCTTTTTTGGCGTCAATTATTTGTTATCTTGCTTATATTTATGATTTTTTATGCTTTTATTCCGATTTAATATTAAATTATACTTGTTAATTATTTTTCGATGCACTATTTTATAATTGTTGCACAAAATGTTGTTAAACCGTCCCTGAATTTTGTTTATAAAATGTGCGAAACGAAATTGTGCATAGTGTCCAGACTTTTTCATTGACAGTTATCATTCTACCCCTCTCCACTTCATTAGCTATTTTCTGTTTGGAACACTAGGTGCGTTTTATTCGTCCATTCTCTAGTAGGAAAAGTTTGAACAGAATTTGCAAACGCAATAAAACGATAAAATTGTCATCTGTCAAGAATGTCAAATTTAAAATTATCCTTGATTTATCCATTATCCCGCCAACAGATATAGTTAGTTAAATAATATAGTTAATTTAAAAATGGAAATATTATTACAGAGATATTTCGAAATATTGCAACGTAATAATCATTTGCTATTACCTGCACCAAGGATTCCAGTTGATATTATTAGATTAATTATCGATAAGTATGAACTATAAAATTATTTTGTAATATTTTTAATAATTTAAAATATTTACTTCTAGTATGACCAATGATGTTATAGCGAAAAGTAAAGAGTATTACGAGAGTGTAATACCTAATCAAAATATATCTACTTTTAAATCAAATTTTAGATTGAACTTGGATACTTTCATTTACGTTGTAGATAAAATTAGTCCTAACAATCTCTTTTTAAAAAGGGATAGACTTCTTGGGGGACGGGACCACAAAGCATGTATCTTCTAGAGACCCCACGCCAATGTTAAACTTTTAAACCAAATTAGCGCCACCTTGTGTTTGGAGCTGGAACTAAAATGACAATTGACAGATGGCGGTAAATTCAAATTGTAATTTTTAGGAGTAGGTAGTAGTTTTAAATTAAATTTTAAATGATTTCCACATAAATTATTTTATAAAATAAAGTATGGAACTAGTAAGTTCGAAACTTTTATTTTACAAAATAATTTAGGTCGATTATACCAAATTCGAAGAATTAATTTGTTATATGGGGTCTATTGTGGAGAGTTTGTTCTGCATATTTTTATTAAATAAATATAAGATATATCAATAAATAATAAAATAGAACATTCTTAAAATATGTTTATTAATAAATTAAATAAATATTATTAGATAAAAATAAATACAAATAATAATACATATTTAACGAATACTTACTTGGAGCAAATAGATATATAATCTCAAATCTTTAAAATACCTATCAATAATGTAAATGTGAATAAGTAGAGACTAGGATATTACATTTTAATAACACTAAAGTTATATATTTTATAAATGTCTTTTTAACTAAGGACAAATGTAATATAGGTATTGTATTAAAAGGTGAATCCTTTTAACTATTCATTCAATGATAAATAGGTATTTTCCTTCCAAATACAGATGGTGATACAGATTTCGGAATCTAGTCCAGTGATAAATTGATTATCAATTAATTGTTGTCCCCGTTTGTCTTTTTATGATGCAGATGCATGGTGAATATATGGTGAATCAATGAAGTTTTTCTCGAAGTTTTCAACGTAGCACCAAAATTATTGCAAAACACAGTAGGAAATAAAAAAGCGAAACATCACAATTTTGCAAATAACCAAGACGAAACTATAAACAGAAACCAAAAGCCAAAGCCAACAAAAAATCACTAAAATCAGACGGAAAAATGAAACTAACCAAGAACATAAATAAATACACGTCACATCTTTGGAGTCTCCCATAAGGCTTAAAAATGGAGTAAGAAATCATAATTTCACCAGTAGCCCCATCTAGAGTTTGGAGCAAATAGCATAAAAAATGTCAGTTGTCGGTTTTGACCTTGGTCATTCACGTGGAACCTCTATGTGCTTTGTGATTATTACCGTACTTATCTTTTTAAACCAAACGAAAAATTTATGATTATAAATTTAAATAATCCTTAAAATTATAATTTTATTAACAACTTGGCAACGTTTGTTATTTTTAAGACATAAATGTCAGAAACTGTCATTTAGAGTAATTGTTTTTAGGCGAGTTCGGTCAGTCAGGGGCTGGAGCGGGACAAATTTTAGGGTGCTTTTAAATGACATTTAAGCGTGTTAAACTGTCACTAATCGGACTAAACCGAACGCTAAAAGAGTCGTTTGGAGTTAAAAGTGTTAAAGGAGTTAAAGGAACGTGGCAAACCGAACGCAATGATTGTGATTATAACCTGTAAAATTGGGATTTTTAATTCAATTTTTTTCGAAAAATACTGCTTCATCCATAATTTTTTTTTCGAAAATTTACTATAGAAACTAGTTACTTTTGAGTGTTTAAAATTTTTTTGTGAATTTCGCACCTCAGGATCCTTTACCGGACCCATAATGGGTAACCCACTGTATTGCTGTTTTTGCCAAAGCCAAAGGTAATATTTGAACACAAAACAAAATCAGCTGTTTTTTATAAACACCCCCATTTCACTTATTTAGTAGCAAGTCTCTGGCAGCAACTTGTAACGGCTCTATCAAGCTAGCGGGCACTCTGTGGCGGCACCATACAAGACCTGGTCGGTTTTTTGTAGCTTTTTTGTTACGCTATTTGCGAATTTGTAGCTTTGCCCAGGTCCGAAAAAACAGCGGATCCGCTAGCTTGAATTTCCATAAATTCCATAGTAGCGGCACAGATTCAGACCCAGCTGGTTTTTCGTAACTTTTTTGTAGCTTTTTTGTTACTGTAGTCTCCCTTTTGTAGCTTGTACTGAACCTGAGAAAAGCGCGGATCCGCTAGCTTAGCGGATATTTTTAGCGGCACCAGCTCGGACCAGGCTCATCTTTTGTAACTTTTTTGTAGCTTTTTTGTTACGCCTGTCTCCATTTCGTTGCGAGGCCTGAACGTGAGTAATAATTGTGTTAATGATACGACAGTTGGTTGAACAATGATTTATTAGTCATGTGTATGACTTGACATCTGACAAGGGTACGTTCCGTTACATCTCCCCTTTTCAGATATAACATATTATATTACAGTTATTCTAATATCACAGACAAAACTAAACTAAAACTAAATAAGTATATACAATCTTGTACCACAAACATTTAATAAATGTCTAACATCTTTACTACATATAGAACATAGTTTTGTGATATAACTTAATTATTTGTATAACATAACTTTAATACCTGTATAACATAACTTTATTATTTGTATAACATAACTTTAATACCTGTATAACAAAACAATTACAAAGTTTATACACACAAGCTATTAGTTATTTATAAACCCTTTCATTATCAGCTCTTGCCTTCCTTTTTTTTTTTTTTTTAATTTAATTTATTACTCTTATTATGTAATAAGGGTACTTACGTAATATCATCATCTTTGACCTACTGAATCTCAGTTACAAACATATTTAATCATCGAATTTTGATGGTTTTTTTATTGATCTTCCATATCTATTTACATAATTTTCATTAACTATACTCGGGTCCGTTGAATTACTATAGCTACTATTAGAACTTTGAAATTCAAATTCAAATTGGTCATAATTCTTTACAACATTTTTATAATCTAAACAATTCTCAAAAGATTCGTCACTACTACTACTACTACTACTATTAGCTTTCACACTGTCGCTATTATTTTCATTATTTTCAATTGTAACAACATTCGAATGATCTAAGTCTTGATTATTTTGTAAAGTACTTGTATTATTTAAATTTAGAAAACAGTATTCACTTAGATTTTGACCAAAAACTGTATTATTATTATTATTTGAAAAATTATTTGTATGTGACTGATTATTAGAATGTTTCTTACTTTTGAAATCTTTATATGGTTTAATAAATCTCCTATTTCTTATATAACACTTTCCATTTACATCAACCTGGTAAGCTCTGTCATTTAATACTTTTTTAACTTCGCCTTCCTGCCACATACCTCTGGGCATTATTTGAACCATAACTCTCTCATCTCTATCTAATTTTCTCAAATTTCTTGTTCCTTGCCTATCATAATAATGTTTTTGTTTCTCTTGAGAAATTTTAAGAAAATTATTATATTGAGCACTATTATATAATTTTGACTTTAAATTTTTATTAGTTTGAGGTAACAATGACCTTAAATTTCGACACATGAGTATATTGGCAGGACTGTGAGTTCCGTCTATTGGTGAAATTCTTAAATCTAACAATGCTAAATAAGGGTCTTTCTTGTCTAGTATGCATTTTCGTAAAATACTTTTAGTCGTTTGTATAGCTCTTTCTACAGCTCCGTTACTTTGCGGATATCTGGGTGTGCTTTTTATGTGCTGAAATTCCCACTCGTTAGAAAACTTGGAGAACTCATAACTAGAAAACTCTCCTCCACCATCAGACATAAAAACTCTAGGTATACCAAAACGTGAAAAACAAGCTTTAAGTTTATTAATTACGTTCTGACTAGAAAGATCCCCATTTAAATTAGTAACATCCACATATTTGGAATAATAATCTATAACTAACAAATACGACTCATTAAACAAATGATAAACATCAGCTGCAACTTTGTTAAATGGTATATCAGGTATCTCGTGGGATATCATGGGCTCATGTATTTGGGTTTTTTGGTAAGTTCGACACAGATAGCAAGATGTTACTAAATCTTCTATTTGTTTGCTCATACTTGGCCAAAAAAAAGAAACACGAGCTTTAGCAGTACATTTATTCCTGCCTAGATGTCCATAATGTATTTTTTCTAAAATATGTTGCCTACTTTTTTTTGGAACTATCAACTTCTGCCCCTTGTACACAAGACCATTAATGACATTGATTTCACCTCGAAATTTATAATAAAACTTTAAATTTTTTGGAATTTCACCATAATTTGGCCACTCTTTTTTAACATATTGCATTAATAAGCTAAGTTCTTCATCTTCTTTTGTATTATTTTTGAGCTCCTCAATTCTTTCATCAGTTGCATTTAATTGCATGGAAATTAAACAGACTTGTGCATCTATTTCTAGATCTAAATTTTCATCAAATATTTTATTTTCAAATGCTCTACTTAGAGTATCGGCTAATATTAATTCTTTCCCCGGTTTAAATACCAATTCAAAGTCGTATTTTCTTAATTGTATTAATATACGTTGCAGTCTCGCAGGACAGTCATTAAGAGGTTTTTTTATAATATGAATTAAAGGGCGATGGTCGGTTTCTACTATAAAATGTTTACCATATACAAATTGAGAGAATTTTTCTATACCAAATTGAACACCAACTAATTCTTTTTCTATTTGACTATAGTTTTCTTGAGCCTGTGTAAAAGATCGGGAAGCAAATGCACAAGGCTTGCCCTCTTGAATCAAAACAGCACCCATTCCTTTTTTACTAGCATCTACTGAAATTGTAGTTAATTTGTTTACATCATAAAATTGTAAAAAATGACTATCACAAACCATCTCTTTAATTTTTTCAAATGCTGTCTGATGATTATTATCCCACACGAAAAGAACATCTTTTTTAAGTAAAACTCTTAAAGGTGCAGTTAGTTCCGACAAATTTTTAATAAATTTATTTATGTATGTAATACAACCAAGAAATCTTTGTAAGTCAGTTTTATTTTCAGGTCTAGGCATATTTTTTATAGCCTCTACCTTAGAACCATCTGGCTGTAAGCCCAATTCAGAAATTTCATGACCCATATATTTTACCTTATTAACTAAAAATTGACATTTACTTTTATTAAATTTAATATTGTAAGAAGAAGCTGTATCTAACACCTTTTTTAAAATTATATTATGTTTTTGAGGTGTATCAGCATAAATAATTATATCATCTGAATAAATGCTACAACCCTCCATATTTCCAAAGATTTCAGTCATATATTGCTGAAACACTTCAGGACTACTTGACAATCCATAAGGCATACGTAACCAGCAATATCTCCCCCAAGGTGTACCAAAAGTTGTTATTTTTGTGCTTTCTTTATCTAAAGGAACTTGCAAAAATCCTTGTGTTGCATCAAGGGTAGTAAAATATTTTGCTCCGGAAAATTTAATAGTTAATTCTTCAAGAGTAGGTATTTTAAAATAATGTCGTTTAACCCACTTATTTACTTCTATAGGGTCTAAGCAAATTCTTAAGTCCCCATTAGGTTTTCTCACTATTACAAAAGGATTAACCCACTCTGTACTTTCATTTACTTTCTTAATAATTTTTTGTTTTTCTAACCCACTTAAAACATTTTTTAATTTTGCTTGAAGAGCAAAAGGTATTTTACGAATTGGATGGACTTTAGGAATTGCTCCATCTTTGAGTTCAATTTTATACGGCTTCTTTAGACAGCCTATACCTTGAAAGATGAATTCATTTTTCTTTAATAAACAGTTAAGTTCTTCACTAAATTTCTTTATACAAACTGTTTTATCAACATTGTCTACTCTTTTTATTAGATCCAAATCTATACAAGTTTTTAAACCCAAAATTGGTACACTATTTTCTAAATCAACAATGAAAAAAGTAATTAAAAAAGTATTCTTTTTATAGTGACATTCCAAATCAACTTTTCCCAAAATTGGTAATGAATCTTGTGTATAGGAACACAAATTGACAGTAGTTTTAACTATTTTTGTAGGATTTATGTTAATTTTATACAATAAATTAACAGGGATAACATTTACCATTGCTCCTGTGTCTAGCTTAAAGTTGATCATATTTCCCTTCTCTAGATTCAATGTTGTTGACCACACCGACTCCCCAGAAGTTCCTGAGATACCATTTATTTGAGTAGGCTGATTCAGTGGAAAAACTACTTGATTTGTGACCTCCACTGTATCTATAAACAGAAAATTATCTTGAGAATCTGAGCTAGTATCACAAAAATTATTATCTATAAAATGAACATTTTTTTTATTTTGAAAATATCTACCATTATTTTGAAAAGAATTTTTCATAAATTTTTGATCTTTTGGTTGATTGTTGAATGCATTATTTCTTTTATTCTTATACTGAAAATTACGAGATTTACTTGCAAAATTAGAAGAAAATTTACAAACTGAGCTAAAATGATTAAATTTGTTACATAACTTGCATATTTTTCCTTTGGCAGGGCAGAGCTGTTGGCTCTCATGCTCATAGTTGCACCTCGAACACCTCTGTCTCGGCCGACTTCTGGACTCCTCTGAAACTCTCACGGCTGGTTTCCTTTGTATGGCATACACATTTGCTGCTGTATCACCTTGTCCATTACTTATCACCTTGTTTCGCTGCCTCGTACTCTCTGAACTGATGCACAGCTTTGTTAGATCCTCTAAGGTTTTGATTTGTTCTGATAACAATATCTTCTCTCGTAATGACTCTGAACTTATACCGCATGTTATTATATCTTTGACTAAAGAATTTTCCAAAATCTCTAACTCACATGAAAGTGTTAAGTTTTTCACTTCAACTATATAATTTTCTATTGTTTGTCCTTCTTTCTGCTTACACTTTAATAATTTATACCTTTCAAATGCTAAATTTCGCTTCAGGTTGAAATGGTCATCAAATTTTTCTATCAATTTTTCGAATTTGTCTACTTCATTTTCTTCAAACTTAAATGTGTTGTATATTCTTATACCTTCTTCACCTACGAATGTTAACAACTGTGCACATTTTGTCGCTTCCGGTTTTTTGTCCATTTCGGTAGCCTTTAAAAAAGTTAGGAACCTTTGCTTCCAGAAACGCCAATTTTCCGACAAGTTTCCCGAAAATACCATTGGGTGGATGCCTTTAAACTCCATTTCGATTGAATTATTGAATTTATATCGCAAAAAGTAATATGATTATTACAATAATTTAAAAACTTTTTCTTCATTCGCCAGTTCGCAGCGCCATGTGTTAATGATACGACAGTTGGTTGAACAATGATTTATTAGTCATGTGTATGACTTGACATCTGACAAGGGTACGTTCCGTTACAATAATCGCTCCATGAGCGTGAGAGAAAAGTGCGTTAATTAAAATCAAGTTTCAGCCTCTACAAGTAATATGTGCAACTCGATAGTGTGACTATCTGTTGATAGATGGCACCAGTATTGCATTTCACGAATTATGGCCATCTTCCATCCAATATATTTTTGAGAAATTTAGATATTATTGCTGCGTTTGAGAATCCACATCGGATGCATCTGAGATGTAAAAAATCTTTGATCACGTGATTCAGTATACGTAAATGTAATGGGACAGATGTGTCCGATGTGGATAATGTAAAAAATGCATCCAAAGTGGATTCTCAAACGCGGCAAATCATTGTATAACAGAAGTAAAAGTTGGAAATGCTTTTGCCAGTTCTCCCACTTTATACACACAAATTGACAGGTTATCAGCGGATCTCACCGAAGTGGACACGATACATTGGCGTAAAAAATTATTTTATAGATGTTAATAACAATTTCGAGTAAATAGTTTAATAAATTGTGAATAGCTGTTGAAATTTTGTAAAATTATAATTTGAATATTATAATACATGTTTAATAATTATTTATAATCCATAAATACATGCGATTGTCCGGTTCCGCCAATAACAATTTAAAATTACTTATTCTATGAAACGACACTGGCAGGTAAACACACAGGGTAAACATTACTGTGAAATTCTCGGAGCCGCCTGACGTAGTTTGACGTTTACCCCCTCTCTACCTACCAAAAGACTTTTCAACTTTTACTTTCTCTATACCTTCACTTAAAATCTCAAAATATCAAGAGGTAGGCTACCAGTTTAACATTTTGGATAAATATGTGTTGCCTAACATAGTAGTAAAAGAGTCAAAATGGCCGCGCCCTATGTTGGGCGTGTCAGACCTCTTTAAAAGTATGTGGTTTAGTGTCATGATAGGTCTTTTCCTTTGCATCGAAAGTGTAGCACTGAGCTACACCACTTCTGAAAATATCGTTCCATTTATACAAATTGTATGGATGGAACGGTATTTTCAGAAGTGGCGTAGCTCAGTGCTACACTTCCGATGCAAAGGAAAATACCTGTTTAGTGTTTAGTCCAATTAGTGACAGTTTAACACGCTTAAATGTCATTTAAAAGTACCCTAAAAAACTCCGTTTTTTTCCCGCTCCTGCCCCTGACTAACCGAACTCGCCTTCTGTGTGTCGGTTTGTTCGTTGGCTTGGTTTTGTATAACAAAAAAAACTTCGACACAAGCTGATTGATCTATTCCCGATGACGTATACATTTCAGATTTTAAATTTCAATTGTGCTTAATTTAAAAACTTTTGGCTTTTTTAACGAATTGATTATTTAGAATAACTTGTATAGCGACTAACTATTACAATATAATTTATAAAACAGCATATATCTCACATGTGAACATGGCCCATTACTATGGGATACTACTATACGGGGTGGCTCGTCTGAGATGGAACACTATGTATATAGTGAGAATAGGTAATTGCTTGGTAGCTATTACCACCGGTGTGAAGTTAGCAGTAAGTTTTTAGCAGTAAAAATATCCGAAAACACCCGATTGGGAAAATAGTGGCGTCCGGCATACAACTATTTTAATAATCTTGTCAATATGTATTTTACATTAATATCGAACAAATAATTAATATACATACCTTTGAAAATGTCCGATTTTGAGATTATATTTAAATTTCTCAAAAATATATTGGATGGAAGATGGCCATAATTCGTGAAATGCAATACTGGTGCCATCTATCAACAAATAGTCACACTATCGAGTAGCACATATTACTTGTAGAGGCTGAAACTTGATTTTAATTAACGCACTTTTCTCTCACGCTCATGGAGAAACGATTATTACTCACGTTCAGGCCTCGCAACGAAATGGAGACAGGTGTAACAAAAAAGCTACAAAAAAGTTACAAAAAATGAGCCTGGTCCGAGCTGGTGCCGCTAAAAATATCCGCTAAGCTAGCGGATCCGCGCTTTTCTCAGGTTCAGTACAAGCTACAAAATGGAGACTAGCGTAACAAAAAAGCTACAAAAAAGTTACGAAAAACCAGCTGGGTCTGAATCTGTGCCGCTACTATGGAATTTATGGAAATTCAAGCTAGCGGATCCGCTGTTTTTTCGGACCTGGGCAAAGCTACAAATTCGCAAATAGCGTAACAAAAAAGCTACAAAAAAGCTACAAAAAACCCACCAGGTCTTGTATGGTGCCGCCACAGAGTGCCCGCTAGCTTGATATAGCTACTTGTAACTTAATTGGAGCATATATTTATTAAATCTTGAACACTTTTTTTGATCGTATAAACGTACACATCAGTGTAGCTTGTTAAAAAAAAAACACTTATAAGCAACCATCAATAACAATAAACTTATTTGTTGACCATTAATTTTTTCATCTGTACTTCTTCTGATAGTTTTGTCATTTTTCATTTTATATAAACTCGAATTTTCACCATAGAAGAACTATTTTTATGATTGCACTTTTCCTAACAGATAAGAAGATTGCCGCAATTTTCCGCCGTAACGACACTAGCGAACCTAGCGGATTTTTGCCCTAAATACGACCAGTTTTGGTCTGTTTTTTTCAGGGAGTTGAAACACCTTTATATTGCGCCGTGGTCGCATCTCAAGCCTATTGACAAGCATTCTACCCCATTCCAGTTCATTGTTGCCGCCACATATTCATTAGTGACATACGTTTTATAAATTCATCGTGTTACATATTTGTTGACATATCCCAGCTAGCACATAACGTTGCCAAGCCTTTCGGCGATGTTGTTTTAAGGGAACGTAATAACATTATCATATAACGTAATTGCAACGTACATGAGAAGTTGTTGAGAGAAATCAAAACCTCGCGAAACATCTATTTGTTACTTACGTATTTAACCTGCCGGTTATGATAACACAACGTAATAAAGTAACTTGCTAAAAAAGTATCCACGAGATGTACTATATACATTGGCTGCGTTCATCCGCGCCACATGCTACCTGATCGATCTGGTAGCGCTCTCGAGTGGCACGTATGAACGGTCGCCATTAAAAGTAGCGCATTTTATTTACGTCTGATCGGTGATCACTGATCTGTCTTACGCACTTACGTCCACGGTTTGCTTGGTGACTAGTAGGGTTATATTAGCATATTAGCAATTGAAAAATAAACAAACAAATCTTCAACCAGAGACATTCAACTCAAAAGTAAAATGAATAAACCAAAATCAAATGTCACTTTTAAACATGGTTCATCCGTGCATAAAGATCGATCAGGTAGCGTAAGTGATCGCTACTTTTGTAGCGCTCCTTGAAATGGCGCGGATGAACGCAGCCATTATTTTGTTTTCGAACGTACCCATTCGTTTGTTATAACTAAAGCTGCGTTTGAGAATCCACATCGGATGCATCTGAGATGTAAAAAATCTTTGATCACGTGGTTCAGTATACGTAAATGTAATGGGACAGATGTGTCCGATGTGGATAATGCTGCGTTTGAGAATCCACATCGGATGCATTTTTTACATCTCGAGCGTTTTTTTATCCACATCGGACACATCTGTCCCATTACATTTACGTATACTGAACCACGTGATCAAAGATTTTTTACATCTCAGATGCATCCGATGTGGATTCTCAAACGCAGCAAAAACATAAAAAAATGTCACTTGTCACATTTTCTTGTATTTATTTGAGATTTTAAAGAAATTGTGAATAAGTTTGGTAAGTTCTTTTCTTCTTTTCAATAAAATAGAAACATATTTTCTAATTTATTGTCTGTTCTATTAGATTGCAATATTAAATGACTGCCTATATTTTACACGATAATAGGGATCTTATTGATGTCTCAATACTATGGAAGTATCGATATTAAACAATGAAAGTATCCATATTTAGGCACTGATACTGAATTACCAATACTATCGCCATATCCATACTTAGAAGCAAGTATCGATCGCTATGTGTGTGGTCAGGAATAATAAGGTTTGTTCAAATATTTTACTTTTCGCATGTGGTGAAACTTGGTAATATGATTAAGCCTTACCACTGTTTTTTTTGTTATTTAATTATAAGTTAAATTGCCAGTTATTGACACTATAACTTGTACCAGTAGAGAAAGAAAATGTGTCAACTACAGAATATACTTTACTGATGCACACTTGTTTTTAGTTAAGTTCCCCACTCCATCCTGTTGAATGGGGGTTGCCAGCCGTTTAAAAAAAATCTTTTACTTGTTCAATACTTTGATACTTATAAATATCGATATCTTTAACATAATATCGAACAGTATCGATGCCTGTACCACAAAGTATTTCACATGATACCAGTATCAATACCTTTGACTGATACTCTTAGCCCTACTCCTATACTACTATAAAAATACAAAAACAAAGAAGTCATATACTGCCATCCTAGACAGAGAGGTCCTATCTGAAAATTTGTTTTGAAATAATTGAGTTTTTAACTATTTTTAGCAAATATATTTATTATCTTTTAAACCTTTTTTGTGTAACTTTTTAACATTTTAGTACCTTTGATGCAAATAAGACATTCCAGTTCAGTATTAAGAAAGATAAAATGTAGACAAATACATAAATAAAAAAACTGATAATTTTGCAGATAAAACCTTTCTTGCTAGGACGGCAGTTAGAAGTGCTCATGTAGTTCACTAAAGATAAATAACATTTAAATTTGTTACATTTCAGTAAATTAAGTATTACCATTGCTGGACAGTAGTGACGTTTTGGTGGATAAATACAGCATTTCACTGGACATATACCTATGCCATTTTGCTGTACGTTTGCTGCACAATACCAATTGCTGGACAAACTTTAAAAATGCTTTACAATACAGCAAAATTGATGTAAGTATGGTCGCCCTAGTGTAATAATATTTTAATCATTAAAAATAAATTTTAAAAATATTGTGTTATAGGTTTTCTTTGTGGTGGATTATAATTCTAGTAAAAATGTCAGGAATTTTAGAAGCTAAAGTTAATAATACAGAATTGGTTGAAGAAGAATATATAACATCTGAAATTATTTCTTTTTCTTTCATAGCAGAATATCATGCTAAAAACATTGTTCTGTATAAGTTGAACATCCATTATTAAGTATCAAATTTGTAAAAATCAAAATAAAGGTTATTATTTATTTAGGAAAACAAAGTAAGTAAAAATCAACTAAAAATAGGTGCAACGATTTAAACGGGCATATTTTTCATTTTCTTTATACATATTATTTTCTTTAATAATAAACAAGTAAATTTATTATCTACAAGGTTATTTTTAGGAAGAAACTATATAATTAAGTTCACATTATTTATTTATCTATCTATTTGTTTACAGTACGCTACAGATACATAAAGTTCTAAATGGTACATTTAAAATATCAATTAAAATAAAATAAAAAAGAAATTAATAAAATTGTCAGTATAAAATTGAAGTCAATATAGTATAATGAAAGTCGACGCTTAAAAAAACCTACTAAAATGTCATAATTTGAAAAATACTTATTGTAATTGGACATCAGTCAGTCTACAAATAAATTCTGTCCACAGTTAGTTCTATGAGTATTTACATAAAATAGTTTAATCTGCCTAGTAAGTCTGGCAGGAACAAGGAATCTAATAAAATGAGGAATAAACGATAGGCCTCTGTCAAAAATATCACCAAGATCATTTATAGTTCAGAACCTGCAGTGACATAATCATGCATAATGATATTAGCTGTTTTATTAAACCTTATAACTTTACATTTATCAATATTCAGTTTAATCAAGTTATATCGTATTAAAACTATAATTAGTACCAGTTGAAGGCAAATATATTTTTTTAGCATCGTACAACTGCCATCTTAATAAAAATCTAGTGACCTTTGAAATATACCTTATATAAATACACTTCTTTTATTACTTTTGTACAATCGTTCACCATTTTAGCTACTAGTGAACCTTTGCAATATAGGTACCTTATTATACTATTTCGTGCAAGCGTTCAATGTTTTTGATTCTAGTGAACTTTTGAGATATTCCTTATATACCCTCTATACCTATTTTTGTCCAATTTGTCAGTGTTCTATAGCTACCTTATGGTATCACACATATGTAATTGCATTACCTGTATTATTACCTACCTCTACTTGTATGATATTGGTATTTGATTTCAATAGCTTTTTAATAATAAATTTATACAATTTTTTTATTTTGTTTTCTTCAGATTTTACTATATCCTTAATATACTATTTTGAATATAGTGTATCCAAGGATGGACATAACTATACTTGTAAAGATATTTATTTTAAATTTTTCAAAAGAGGTATTTTTCATAATTTCTCAACGTTAATCGTATTTATTTAACAAGCAAAAGAAATTATGAAGAAGTACTTTAAAATTTAAAATAAATATTTTTACAAGTATTGTTAAGTCCATCCGTGGACACACTGTATACTGCTGTAGAAGGAATTCACATTATAACATCTATAGAAAGTTTCAGAGCAACTTTTGGGGTAAGTACCGTAAAAGTGCTAGTGTGATGTTTTCCGAACTTCACTTTATAACTTCTACGAGATGTGCTATAAAAGTCTTGCCGTTGCGGACATTCGGTAGTTGCAGGGATAATAGGGTTACATTTACAGTACATTGCATGCGAGCTTAAAGAGCCTAAAATTGCAGCTTATTAACGTAGATGGGATGTTTATGTGCTAGCTGGGGGTCTTTTCCTTTGCATCGAAAGTGTAGCACTGAGCTACACCACTTCTGAAAATATCGTTCCATTTATACAAATTGTTCTTTAGAAATATAAAAATACAAATTAATAATAATAAAAATTCTATTAAAAAATTACAAACCTGGATGGATGAAATCCAATTTTGTAAAGTGGTGAGAGCAAACTCGCATACCTATTAATAGTAATAACTGCCTTTCCCATTTTCAATAAAATTATCTAAACCTTTCTTTGAAGTTCACTTTCCTAACCTAACCTAATGCAAGTTCCTGTCTTGAAGTAAACATTCAGGCAATAATGTTTTTTGATGAAATGAATTCTAAACTCATTTGAGCCAGACCGATTCTGCCTGATGAGCACTCGGCAAGGAAATATAAACAACTGCAATCAGGGTAGCCAGTTCCCCTGTAAATAGTTGGTAACAAGTTTGTTTGACCTCGACAGTGGCGCGCTGAGCGCGTTATGATGAACTATAATTCGGTACAGTCGGTAAAGTAGAAAACTACTAGGTAAAGCGATTTAAAAAATGGCGGGCTTTAAAATTTATGAAATTTGAAGTAATTTCAAGTAACATTTTCCTATTTTACAGCTTTTACTTACAATAATTGAAACAATCAATAAGTAAAATGAATTTTTATTGTAAGTAAATGCTGAAAAACGGAAAATGTCACTTGTTTTAAATGAAAAATAAAAACATTTGTAATAAGTTTATTTTATTTAGAATAGGTAACTATATCATTACATTATATTAAACATCATATTCACAATATGTTGAAAAATGTTCAAGGGTTGAAGTTAATTTAAAAATATACGTTTACACTAATCACGATTATTATTGTTATTAATATTATTATTTTATATCTATAAAATTACCTAATATCACAAAATTACACATTATCACAAAAAGTACACATTAAAAATAAATTGAGTTTACTACCTGAAATTTTTTTTATTATTCTTAAGCTCTATTATTGGGTGTTCCAGTGCCAGAGTTGCTAAAAAATAATTAATTAAGTTGAGATCAAAGTTTAAGAAAAATTTAAAAATAGTCACTTGTCAAATAAGTATTTAATTTTGTCGTGAACTACATAATTTTAAGGAATAGGTAACTTTGGCATGTATAGAAATGATTTTAAAACAATAACAAAGACCAGTTGTTTTGAAATTTTGTTGGTTAGGTAACTCTGGCACTAAACCACTTTACTATCCCTTCACCCATCTATTTCAGTTCATTGTAGTTGCAATATCCATTCCAAAAATATCCATACTCAGGAATAACTAAAACAAAAAAAAATAAAGGCGCAGTGTGTATCTTAAAATTAAACTAAAATTTTTAAATAAATTTGTTTCTGATAATTTTAAAGCAGTCTTAATTGTATTTTTAGATTTTAATAAACTATATTTTAATCTTGAAATTTTGTTTTGCTGCTCTCGATTAATATAATAAAATTTTCTCTTTCTAGGAGTTAAATTACCAATTGTAGTTGCATTAATTTGATTTAAAATACCAGTTCTTACACGTGGTTTCTTTATTAAAGGTTCCTCAACACATTCAATTCTATCATTAAAAAAATCTAGCTTTCTTTTAGCTGAAGTTATATTCGAAACAGAAGGTTTAATCAAAACATTAATAATTACATTTATTTTTGCAAGAGAATTTGATGAAGGTAGCTTTGAAAAATTTTCATCTAATGTACTATTATTATTAGTAGTAATATTCTCTTCTAAAGGCGCTAAAGGCAAGGCAAATTTAATGAGCTTAGTAGGCAAAGTGCTGGTGAAGGCATTCTCGTCAAAATGATCCTCGCACTATAGTTTTTTTTAGATGTGTAGGGAATATTTAAAATATCAAACCATTTCTCTCTAAGGGTAATAATGGACGGAAAAGTAAAAAATTTCTTATTAAGTGAATGTAAATAATATTTTCTTCTGCAATTTGGAGCAGCACATGATAATGTGAATTTATTATAAGTTAATGACATCGTTAAGGACCTCAGTATATTTTTACACCTATAAATTACTTAAATTTAACTAAAACTAAATTAAAAATAAGATTAATTCAATTTTACTCACCTACATTTTCCACGACTGTCATGTTTTAGTGTAACATAACCTAATTTATTAGCAAAGCCAGATTTACACCACCACATAATATTCAAATGTAGCTTTAACTTTATAAATTTATAACAATTATCCCTGTATTTGATCATTATATTGTATTAAAGTGATATTTAAAAGATTGCATTAGTAAAATTATTGATTTCTTTAAAATTTATTCATTTTTTAATTATCATATGGGTGTAAAAACGGCTTTTATTTAGTGCTCGCAGCGCGTGAAGCGCGATATGATAAACTACAAACAAGGAAACAATTCCCGCCTATTATTCAAACCTTCTCTTTTTAGTTTTTCTATGACTGCAATATGACCCGTTTTTCGTCGCCTTGTTTGTATATGGATAAGCAGTCTATTATACTATATATGTCATTGGTCAGCGTAGAATCGAGGAGAAGCTTGTGGCAACATTGCTCCTGTTGTTGTCACTTGTCAGTCAGTTTAGTGAAGGAGGGCGAAATGTGATGTGTATGTGATTATACGTATGTTTAGTGTTTTAAACTTTTATGTGCGCTTTTTAATATTAAAGATATTCCAGTGGTCCAAAGTGAATAAGTGGTAATGGGAAATATGTATCCTAATAATTTAATTTGTATCGTAGTTTCCTGCGGCTAAAAATTTAAAGTTAACTATTAGTGGAATACAACATGTCACAGTGCAAGAAGTTCACTCCCAATATATTTCATAAGACGAAATGTTCTAATTGTTTTCGACAAAAGGAGGAACATTCAGCTGAAGCTTTGGATTGCAACCGAGTGAGTGTTTCTAAAAACATTTTTAAAAAACAACAGTTATATTTACGTACTTTTACAAGAAATCAAATACCTAGTAATTAGTAAGTACATAGGTATCTATTTCGGTAAAAATGAAAGGATCAAGAATAAAAAAATCGATATTTCTATGAAAATTTATTAAACTTTTTTAATTTTATTTAAGTAGCTATGATTATAAATCGTTTTATTTTAATGACTTATAATGCTAATGACAATAAAAAAAAGTAATTAAGTATCTACCTATCCTCCATAAGTGTGTACTTCTACTCTCCTTATTTACAGGTATGTAGTTCAATTAAATTCTTATTACCCATTTTGATTCTCTGTGTAATGGGATGATATAATAAAAAAAGGCTAATAAAGGGTACTTGCTTATATTTTTTAGCTGTAGTTTTTTAAAAAAAGAGACTAGCATTTGTTTATTATTACCAGAAAAGATCGGAAGCCTTTATCTGCCTGAGCAGGAACATGCACGTAGCCCAGTAAACCATAAATAGTTGGCATTCTCTCAGCCTGACACTGGCATGTACCAGAAGCCAAGTACTCGGATTGCCCTTGTAGGGGGTTGCTTCTGAGCTGGGAGAACTATACCATTTGATGTAATTTGGAAGTAGAAACCGCATGTGGTCGATATTTGGCTTTCCGGATATGTGAGGCATCCTTACGGGCCGAACGCAATCCATTTTTGGCTAGCTGGGCATGGCAACGCCGGATCGAACAATTGATACAGTCATAAAATTACCAGATATTAGTTTACCAGAATTTGTTGGTACACTTGAAACATGGCAGAGTTTTTTTGACCTATATAAACCGCTAGTGCATGATCATAAAGATTTAGCAGGTGCACAAAAATTAATTTATTTAAAGGGTTGTTGCAAAGAATTAGCTTTCAAAATAATCGAAAATGTTGATATTACGGATGATAATTACGAAACAGCACTCAATTTGTTAAAACAAAGGTTTGAAAATAAAAGACATATTGTTATTTACCATGTAAAGAGTTTACTGTTTAACTTACCAGAAGTGCCAAAGCAGGCGCATATTTCAATAAGAAATTTGTTAGATGCGGTTTCTCATCATTTAGGGGTCTTAGAAAAGTTTGAATTACCTATAAAGGAATGGGACATTTTAATTGTGTATTTAATATTAAACAATTTAGATGTCGATACTCGTAACGAATGGGAAGGTTTCCAGAATGAAGATGGCTTGCCAAAGTTAGATTGTTTGCTTAAATTTTTAACAAAAAAATGTTTTAGATTGACAGATATGATAACTACAAATATAACTACTTAATATAGTCTTCAATAGAGAGCAAACTAATCCTTTCAAATTGCCTCAGTTATCTTATTCTTTAACAGAGCATAATTGTCAATTATGCAAGGAATCTCATTTATCTACCATTGTCCTAAATTCTTAGCACTACCACTGAATGGCAAGTTTGAGAAAATTAAAGAATTTAAATTGTGTAGTAATTGTCTTCGCTACGGCCATTTTAAATTCCGCTGCAATTCTGGAGGGTGTAGAGTATGTGGTAAAAAACACAATATGGTCTTACATAACAGCGAAGCACAGATTCAACCGCAATTGTCATCAAGGACACATACTATAGATTCTACAGTGAATAATATTGCTACTGAAGTCAAAATCGAGCAGGATAGTTTGCCTGATAAATGTAATAATAATTTAAAATCCGTTAGTTTGAATAACGTCACTGATAATACCAATAATAATAATAATCAGGTAAATTACAATAATTATTCGACTTCAAAATACATTTTTTTATCTACAGCCACAGTGTTAATAAGTAACAGTTTGGGTGAGTGGATCGAAGCTACAGTTTTATTGGATTCTAGGAGTCTGTCAAATTTTATAACTGAAGAATTGTGTCGCATTTTGAATTTACCTAAAACCAAATATGAAATTCGAATAACTGGTATTAATCAACGAGTATCAATGTTAAAATTCAAAACTTCTGCTAGCATTAAATCTCGTCTGAACGGGTTCCAAGTTACTCTTCCATTCTTAGTTTTATCAACTATAACCGAAAAGTTGCCGCTTATTGGGTTTAGTCCAGATTTAATACCTATTTCAAATCCCATACCTCTGGCAGATAAACTATATAATGTACCAAAGGTAGTAGATTTATTGCTAGGGGCTAACGTCTTTTACGATTTACTTCTAGACGGAAAAATTCAGCTATTAATAAATATGCCTATGTTAAAGGAAACGGTCTTTGGTTGGATTTTTACAGGTTGTTTACATTTGCTAAACATGTCATCTAAAAGTGTGTGTAATCTTAGTCTTAATATATCAAACCAAGAGTTAAATAATACCTTATTAAAATTTTGGGAATCAGAGGAAATACCTGAAGATAGAATTTATTCTTGGGAAGAGAAATTTTGTGAAGAATTTTTCAAAGAAACTACCACTAGAGACGCGAAAGGCAGATTTGTAGTAAAGTTACCATTTAAACATGTTTTAAATCAAGATGTTCAATTAAAGTTAGGAAACTCACTAGGTATAGCCAGAAAAAGGTTTTACAGTTTAGAGGGTAGATTACCTTTTTAAAAGAATATGAGAACCTTAACCATATGACCTTCAAGTATAATTTAAACGATTTTGATCCAGATAAAAAGTTGCTTATTTTTGCCACATCATCCTGTAATACGAGAAGCTAGTTTAACTACTAAATGTAGGGTAGTTTTTGATGCATCCGCTAAGTCGAGTACCAATGTTTCATTAAATAATATGTTAGTAGTAGGGGCTCCAGTACATGATACTTTATTAGCAATTGTTATTAGACTTAGGCTAAGAAAATATGTGTTAAATGCGGATGTTAAAATGATGTACAGGCAAATTTTTGTTGATCCAGAGGATCAAAAATTTCAGCAAATACTTTGGAGAGAAAATAAAAAGGAGCCAATTAAAGTGTTTGAATTAAATACTGTTACTTACGGTACTTCAAGCGCTCCTTTTCTTGCAACGCGATGTCTAAATCAAATTGCATATGATAACAAGGAAAGGTATCCTAAAACATGTGAAACGATACTAAATTTATTTTATATGGATGATTTACTAGTAAGTGTAGATACAAAGGATGAAGCATTAAAGTTATATTACGAGCTTACTGAAGTATGTAGTTCTGTCGGATTTCAGCTTCGAAAATGGAATTCGAATGATTCATCAATTTTAAATATTATTGCTAATACCGAACTTGGTGTAGATAAATTAATTATACCTGCAGAGGCAAAGGAATTTAAAACATTAGGCTTATCATGGAATCCCCGTATGGATCATTTCAGATACTCGGTTAATTCACTTGAGAGTGATTCTCTGGCATTTTTGCATTTCAAGTCCCGGGCGAGCTATTATTTCAAATTACAAGTTATCATTAAAAATAATTTATTAATTTAAACTATACCATCTTTCCAAATGAGGTTCGATGAATATACCTATGATGATCCTTGCATAAAAAATGCTCCTAATATAAAGAAGAATAGGCCAAACGTCATTACCGTCCCCTGTCCCTACCTACTTATTCATTGTTATTTTCTGCAATATTATGACAATAAACATTTTTCAGACATGATTTTTTGCTTCTTTAATCTTGTAAATAGTATGAACATTGTATTAAATGTTGAAATTTGTTATCATCTTACGATAGTAATTGGCTATTAAATATTAAAAGTGTGTCCAGATTTTTGCACATCATTACCGTCCCGTCTTCTTCTAATACGACTGTCAGCCACCAGATCGCGTCCCGCCAGAATTTAACATGTTTTTAAGATGCACCTTATCGCTTTTTAGTTGATCATTGACAGTCGAAGTGTATACACGTGCGTTGTTGTTGTGCAGTGAGCATCTAAGAAAGGTAAGAAAACCACAATTTTTCATTTTTGTATAATTACCGTCCCTATTCCTAAATCAAAGTTTAGTTAGATTAAACCAGTTTACTAATTTGTATAAGATGGTAAAAATAGTCCAAATTACTCCCGTGAACCTTATAAATGCCAGAACATAACCTCATTTTAATTTGCGCGAAATAACATGTTGAAACGACATTACCGTCCCTTTGGAAGATTTTTTTGCCTAGGGACGGTAATGATTCAAAGGGATGGTAATGATCGCATGATAATTTTCTATGACTTTTTAGGGCATAATGGATGATGATGAGCTAAACAAACTAAAATCAAAATTGAAAAATATGAAAGAAGAAGCTCAGAAAAAAAGGGAGTTAACTAAAAAACAAAAATATGAATTGAAGAAAAAAGTACAAAGAGAAAGTTACCATAAAAAAAAGTAGAAACCAAGGAGTTGCTATCAAAGGAAGGACCGTCCCAAGATAATAGTAACAGTAGGGAGGTTCTACCATCGGTTTTGCCAAAGAAAAATGCTTTTAAAATAAAAGTAGGGCCAAGTACTGCTAAAGAGAGCCAATCTACTAGCGCCACCACACGTGTTGATAAGAATTGCGCCAAAAAAGTACAAGAAAAAAGAAAAAGGACAAGGTAAATAATGAAGAGCAACGGAAAAAAGCACGAGAAAAAAAGAGGAGGCAGAGGGAAAAAAGGAGACAAAACATAGAAGCGTATAAAAAATACACAGATAGAGAGAAAGAAAGAAATAGAAAAAGGAAAGAAGAAGGAAAGTTAACACCTATAATAAAAAAGAATACACGAGAAAAAAAACGACAAAGAAAAAAATGGGCAGAAAATTCCAGGGCATATAGAATAAAGAAAAAACAACACACTAAGTTAGAAAAATTTATGGACGAACAAACTCCACCCTCAAGCCCATCAACATCACCTCTGCCAGAAGTAGCTAATAATAAGAGAAAAAGGACCTCGACTAAGACTTATAGGGAACAGAAAAAAACGATTTTAGACTTACAAAAATCTTTGAAAACTTCAAGGCACTGCACTGAGCGTTACAAAAAACGGTATAATAGGTTATTGAAGAAAAAATGCAAACAATCAGGTTCCCCTACACCTGATACTAAGGTAAAAACAATTCTAAGACAACCAACTAATGAAATAAAAAAGAAATTACTCTTTGGTGAATGTTTGGTAAAAGAAATCAAGACAAAGGCGAAACATTCCAATGAAGTGGAAAAAAATATATTGGGAGCTTGTATCTCATCTCCTATTTATAAAAAATATCATGTTCAATCTGAAGCAGCGTCTATTGTGTCTCGTCACATTTTTAAGAAACACGTTAAATCTCAAATTAAACATGTTAAAAAAAGGCAGATTCGAACCCAACAAATGATTAGTTTGAGGCGACAAATTGAGAACTTTTTTCTTGAAGATGAAAATACTATCCCAGCCCCTGGCAAACTTGACACAATTACCAAGAGAAAAATTACAAAACAAAAGAGGTATCTCACTTCAACACTAAAAATCCTATACAAAAAGTATATCGATCAGTTTAATTCAAAAATATCTTTTAGCACTTTCTGTAGATTGCGTCCATTTTATGTTCTAAAACCAAGAGTGTCTAACAGAGATACATGCTTATGTGTCAAACATGAAAACTTTAAATTTATTTTGCAAAAGCTACATTACTTTAAGATTGTAAGGAGTAAGATACCCTTGGAAGTTATTAGAGAATTAGTTTGCAATTATAAGGACAAACATTGCATGTATCGCGAATGTCAATCATGTAAGATCAAACAATGTCATTTAGCTAATGAAGAACTGTCAGCTCGCATTCAGTGGCGGCTCCTGACATTTTAAGGTGGGTGGTCTGCACGAACCACAACCAGTTTAAAATAATAATAAAAACCCGATAATAAAAATATATACATATAATATTTATAACCAAAAACAAAAAATATCAGTAACAAAATTTATACTTGCACCCTATTTCATTTTCTTAAACTGGAGATCAATACGGCGGTCTTTTTTGGAGGCAAACTTTTCAATTACTTTCTCATTGAAATTGGGTACAGAGGCGACGATTTTTTTTTCTATTGAAAGCATCGATAAAGCAGATAGACGATCTTCACACATTGAATTTCTAAGAAAAGGTTTTATGCGCTTCAAGGTGGAGAAATTTCGTTCGGCTTCAGCAGTCGTCATGGGAGTAGTCATCAGAATTTCCAACAACTTTTTAGTTTCTGCCATTGTTTCTTCCAAATTGTTAGAAATTATAAATTTTAACAAAGGTACTGCACCTTTCAATGTCCTACACTGAAAATTTGAATACAAAACTAACAACTCTGTTCGTAAACGTTGTTTTTCCAAAACATTATATGCTGCACATGTTAAGTCCAGGTAATTTTCAGGAAATGACTT
>OV651829.1:649955-653305 GCA_927349885.1 Psylliodes chrysocephalus | reverse complement strand
ATTGTCATTTGTTTTATTAGGCAGAAAAGCACAATATTTATTGTCGTGGCTGGTGTTTCATAGGCGAAGCATAGCTAAGACTATGAAACCAGCCAAGGCATTCGGAGAAAAAATTATATGTTCCACACAGCAGAAAATTAGTTATAATGCCTTGGCTGGTTCCCTAGTCTCAGCTTGGCTTCCGCTATGAATCACCAGCCACGGCATTCAATCTTATGCTTTTCTGGCTAATAAAACAAATGACATTTTCACATGTATTTATTTAAAATAGGAATAATATTATACGAATTCAATAGATTTGTCCCAAATAGAAATATTTACTAATTAGAAACTAATAAATTGTAATAATATTTTACCAAATATTTACAACATTATTATACTCTTCACACAGTAGTTGGTGAAGAGTATTATACGTTTACTTTTGTTCGTCTGTCTGTCCGTCAGATGTCACGTTTTTTTGTCCGCACGATAACTCAAAAACAAAACATCGTATCTTCTTGAAATTTATAGGAAAAATCAAGTCCTATTAGAGGACGAAGCCTATTAAATTTTAAAATTATCTGAATAACAGTAGGGGGTTAAGGTAGGTTAAAATTAAAAAAAAAATAATTCATCTAAAAAAAGTATTATATCAACTTGAAATGTTTAATAAAAATCAAGCTCTATAAGAAGATGAAGCCTATTAATTACTAAAAGAAAATAATCTAAATAAAAATTGGGAGGTTAAGTGGGTTAAAATATTTAAAAAATCGAAAACTAAAAATTATTTTTACTTGAAATCATTGGAAAAAGTTAGCTTGATAGGGAAATAAAGCCTATTTATCCCCAAAAAAAATATTTATAAAAAAATCGCCGATTAAGCAGAGGGTCTGTTAAACTGTGAAGGGTATAAAATAGAATGCCAAGCATTATATATCCTCATTTTAATTTTAAAATTGCTTTATTGCTCTTTATTTTATGTATTCGATAAAATTTTTGTCTCAATAAAAACATTTTTACTTTTATTCGCTAAAAAATATATTTTAAAATAAGAACAATAATATATACGAATCCAATAAACACATTTGTCACAAATAGGTAGTTACTAGTTAGTACTTTATAAATTTTAATAATATTTAAACATTTATTTGAAATTTTCATTTTACATTTTTTTATTACTATTTCTTATGTATTTATTTAAATTGTCGTTTCAATAAAAACATTTTAGACATATTTAAAAAAAAAATCTTTTAAAATAATAATATTTTTATGATTCCAATAAACACATTTTTCCTAAATAGTTATTAAATTTTAAGGATATTTTAAAAAAAAATTTCAATCAATAAATTACAGCTAGTTAAATTCTAATCACTAATTAACACACAGTCTATTTCCAGTCAACCAGTGACCAGTTAAAATTAAACTATTTTGTGAATGATCTTTTTTGTCATTTAGATTTAAAAATCTCCCAAAATTATTAGGTTTAGGTGTAGACAATGCTTAACTCAAATTGAACTTTAAGAAACGTTCTTTTAAATGGTGATATAAAATACAATTAAAAAAAAAATGGGAAAATTATGTATTTCAGTATTGACGTACCCTATAAAGATTTGTTTAAAATTAAAAAAGGAGTACATCGGTAAACATTTTTGGATAATAATGAAAACCTTTTACTCCAAAAAAATGGTTTTCAAATGTTTCTTTTGCACTATACACGTATTTGAAATCAGTACGATTTTTATATAAAACTGGTTATAGCGTGTGAAATACTGTATACTCTCAGACTATTTTATTGTTATAATGAGAAAAGCAAGGAAAATTCAAATATTACATGAAATACAAGGTGTCCCATTTAGGAAAACTTTGATATTGTATCACTTTTTTAGAGAACCTCGTATAAATTAGAAAGTATATGTTGCTTCTTTGATTTTTTGAAAAACTATTTAAATTCTTGATAAAGTTTTAATCTCAAATTTAACATGCTTTTTAACTGGTAGTCATAGAATGAAATAAAAGAAAACATTTTTTAAATAACACACGAGAGTAAAGTTTGGTCTTATGAACAGTTTTCAATATTATAATAATTAATGCCAGAAATAATTCATTGGCAAATTTGTATACGCGAATAAACTTAATGGGCAAAGAGACACCAATTTGTTTTTAGATCATTCGATATGCCTAAAATGTTTTAAAAAAGAGATACTAATTCTTTGAACCGCTCTCAAATAATAAATCATTTCATTGTAAAGGATTCCATTGTTAATAATAAGCTCTGAAATCAAGTTTGAGCCAGTCAAGCATATGTTTCTTATTTAGCATTGTATTTAAAAATTTAACCAGCTAATAAAAGTTTAAAAAAGAATTTCTTTTGTAATGTTTTATAAAAAATGTTAGTTTAATAAATACAAATTTCTATTCTCTGTGACACATGCATTGCATAGGTTTTGGAATGGCTAATATCCGAGTTATTTGATTATAAAATAAAATAAAAATGGAACAAATCTCTTGCAAAATCCAAAGTTTGAATGTTATCTAATATTTCTATAATTTTTACAGTAATTTTGACTATTAAAGCTAACAGTAAAGCAAATATATTATTGAAATGAGGATAAAAATCATAATTATAAATATTTACAAATAAATGTTAGGGATAATTTGAAAAGGGGTTGGTTTAAATACAAGCTGTAAGACAGTTTTTACCCTATGTACATCATATTTTTTTATTTTACTTTATGGAGTACCTACCTTAAATATTAATTATAAATGTTATACTGCGTTAGTGACAAACAGTTGGTCAAATAAAAAAATAATTAAATTTCTTTGTTCTACTACAATGCGTTGATTTTCAAGAATTAAAAAAAAATTCTTAAGTTTTATTTCTTTCCTATCTGTGTACATACAGATAAGGAAAGTATAGTATTCATGATTTTTTTCGACCTTAAGTTTTCGACGGATTTTTTCGTTTTGGGGCTATTGAATCCGTTTTAAACTTTAATCTACCCTTCGGTAAACTTATTATATTTTGGGCCTAGTCGGAACATCTGGGGGTACTGTATTGGGGATCTTTTTCTACTTTATGAAATACATCTGTTATTTTTGCGTAGAGAAGAAACTTCTTTAAATAAAAGTTTTTCTCTAAAATGTTTGCCCCATATATAAATTTTCTAAAATGTAGCGTATTCGTGAAATTTGAGGAAAAGTGAAAATTTAGAATTTTGAACATAACTCAAAAACGGATTAAAAAAAAGCAACAAATTATAAATTTAAGCTTTAATCTACCATGCGGTAAGCTGTTTAGATTTTGGGCATAGTTGGAACATCAAGGGGGTAATTTATGAGAGAGTAATTTTTCTACTTTATTGAATATATCT
>OV651829.1:482455-647455 GCA_927349885.1 Psylliodes chrysocephalus | reverse complement strand
GTTACTATGTGACTGGTATGGATGGTGAAATAAATAAGGTTGTTGATTTTGGGTTTTTTCTTTGGGGAAGATGAGAAAAAATTTCTTCATGTACTAAAAAGATTGTTAAAATTATTTTAAAAGAAAAATTATATCAAAAACCCATTGTTAAAGAATCAAATTTTGTCAACATTTGATATTAGGTTAGTACAAACCTTGTATAATAAGAATTGGTCAAATTTGTTCGAGCAGAAGCAGATGCCAGATGTACCAGTTTATGAAAGGTGCCGGTATTTATATTGCAGGCATTATTAGTCCTAAAAGAAAGAAAAGATTCAACCTGTGAGTAAAAACTTTTATAAATAATTGTTTACCTTGACTGTTCATAAAGTGCAACAGTAAATTACTGAAAGGAAAGTAATTTATCATCATCTTGTATATATTATTAGTCTTGGATATAATTGTATTTATTCAAATATTTAAGCAGTAAATAAGGTAGAATAAGAAAAAATGAATAAATTTAATAAATAGGTTATTAATAAAAGTATCAATCATATTTGTCAAAAGTCAAATCTTAGATCACAGTACAATAACTAGATGTACGAACAAGAGTATCAAAGTGATACTATACTAACATGTAGACAGACACTAGACAGGCAATGTTGCCAGAATATATTTTTATAATGTACCAGATTTATCTAAAAAATGTACCAGATTTCATAAAAATGTACTAGATTCTATAAAATTACCAGATTTTTCTAATTATGAAGTATGGTCATTAAAAAGCAAAAAAAGGTTTATAGAGAACACAAACACAACAATTTTAAACAATATTTTATCTCTCGACAAATTTCTGACACTATTTTATCTCTCGAGCAGTTTTTGAATAAGATTTTAATATCGATTGATACTCTTTTATCTCTCGAACAGTTTTTAAATCTTTTTTTATATCTTGAGCTATTTTGAAACAATATTTTATCTCTCGATAAATTTCTAACAGTATTCTATATCTCGAGCAATTTTTAACAACTTTTTTTATCCCTCGAGGCTCGAGCAATGTTTGTACATTTTTTGTAAAATTTTTAACACTATATCACTCGAGCAATTTTTAACAGTTTTTTATCTTTCAAGCTATTTTTGAACAATATTTGATGTCTCGTGCAATTTATGAGCAAAATTTTAACAATTTCTAACACTATTTTGTCTCTCGAGGAATTTTTGAAAAAGATTTTAATACTTTTTGAGCTATTTTTAAAAAATATTTTTTCTCTTGATAAATTTCCAACAGTATTCTATCTCTCGAGCAATTTTTGACAACTTTTTTTATCCCTTGAGCAATGTTTGTACAATTTTTAACACTATTTAATCACTCGCGCAATTTTTAACAGCTTTTTTACCTTTCAAGCTATTTTTGAACAATATTTGATCTCTCGTGCAATTTTTGAGCAAAATTTAAATAATTTCTAACACTATTTTATCTCTCGAGCAATTTTTATTAACATTTTTTATCTTTCTAACAATTTTTAAACAATGTTTTATCTCTCGAGAAATGTTTAACAGTATTTTTTAATTCTCGAGTAATTTTTGAATAAGATTTTAATAACTTATGATACTATTTTATCTCTCGAACAATTTTTAAACCTTTTTTTATCTCTTGAGCTATATCTAAACAATATTTTATCTTTTGATAAATTTATAAAAATATGTTAACTCTCGATAAATTTTTAACAATGTTTTATATCTAGAGCAATGTTTGTACAACATTTTATCTCTCGAGCATTTTCTAATAATATTTTATCGTTCGAGGAATTTTTAAACAATGTTGAATCTCTCGAGTTCCAATAGTAGGTATCTCTTGAGTCAATTTTGAACAATATTTTATTTCTTAACAAATTTTTCAATAGTATTTTATCCCTCGAGCAATATTTGAACAAGGGTTTAACATTTTGTAATACTACTTTACCTCGAGCAATTTTTGAACACGATTTTAACAATTTATAATACTATTTAATCTCTCTATAAATTATTAAATATTTCTATCTATCTCTCATTAAATTTCTAACAGTATTTTTATCCCTAGAGCAATTTTTGAACAATATTTTACCCTTCAAGCAATTTCTAATACTATTTTATACTTCGACCAATTTTTAATACCCTTTTTTACCTCTCAAGCCATTTTTGAACAATATTTGATCTCTCGTGCAATTTTTAAACAATGTTTTATCTTTCGAGAAATGTCTACTATTTTATCTCTGAAGTAATTTTTTACAACTTTTTAATTTCTCTTGCAATTTTTGACCAATATATTTTACACTTCAAATGGAAACATACGCTGAAAAAAGTACTAGATATTGTTTCGAGTGTACTAGATTACCAGATTCTCAGAGAATGTACTAGATCTAGTACAATTGTACTAGACTGGCAACACTGTAGACAGGTATAATCACAAAGCATGTATCTTCTAGAGACCCCACGCCAATGTTAAACTTTTTAACCAAATTAGCGCCACCTTGTGTTTGGAGCTGGAACTAAAATGACAATTGACAGATGGCGGTAAATTCAAATTGTAATTTTTAGGAGTAGGTAGTAGTTTTAAATTAAATTTTAAATGATTTCCACATAAATTATTTTATAAAATAAAGTATGGAACTAGTAAGTTCGAAACTTTTATTTTACAAAATAATTTAGGTCGATTATACCAAATTTGAAGAATATTAATTTGTTATAAGGGGTCTAATGTGGAGAGTTGGTTCTGCATATTTTTATTAAATAAATATAAGATATATCAATAAATAATAAAATAGAACATTCTTAAAATATGTTTATTAATAACTTAAATAAATATTATTAGATAAAAATAAATACAAATAATAATACATATTTAACGAATACTTACTTGGAGCAAATAGATATATAATCTCAAATCTTTAAAATACCTATCAATAATTTAAATGTGAAGTAGAGACTAGGATATTACATTTTATTAACACTAAAGTTATATATTTTATAAATGTCTTTTTAACTGAGGACAAATGTAATATAGGTATTGTATTAAAAGGTGAATACTTTTAACTATTCATTCAATGATAAATAGGTATTTTCCTTCCAAATACAGATGGTGGTATTACTCTCTTATGTGAAAAATGATTTCGGAATCTAGTCCAGTGATAAATTGATTATCAATTAGTTGTTGTCCCCGTTTGTCTTTTTATGATGCAGATGCATGGTAAATATATGGTGAATCAATGAAGTTTTTCTCGAAGTTTTCAACGTAGCACCAAAATTATTGCAAAACACAGTAGGAAATAAAAAAGCGAAACATCACAATTTTGCAAATAACTAAGACGAAACTATAAACAGAAACCAAAAGCCAAAGCAACAAAAAATCACTAAAATCAGACGGAAAAATGAAACTAACCAAGAACATAAATAAATACACGTCACATCTTTGGAGTCTTTGGTTAAGGCTGGGAAATGGACTAAAAATGGCGGCCGTTTTTGTCATTTTACAACGTGTTACTAAATCATGCTTTTTAGATTAATGAAGAAAAATTACAAGGAAATTGAGTTATAATTATAAACAGAAATGTTGTAAGAATGAATTGAATATACACATATTCGATAATAACTAATCATAATTTCAAATTATCATTAAAAACTTGAAAAATTTTATTGCAAGGATGATTAAGCAAATTGTTTTCAATAAATTCTCTATGATTTTTTATTAACTATCCTACAATATGACGGCTGTCGGTCTAATAATTATTACAAAAAGCATGATTTCAATATGCAAATTTTGACACAATTTTTAAAATTGACGCGTTAATTATCATGTCATTTTAGTACATCGTGTTCACCACCAATGCGACATGCAAGGCTGAGTTAACATTTGCATTGAAACTTGGGCGACAACTAATGGTTGCCAATCAGAAAAGTAAACGTCATATGTCAAATTATTGGTTGACCAATTAGAAATGCAAACGGCATGTCAAATTATTTCAAAGTACAATACGAACCGTTGCTCAAATATACTTGTATATATGCTGCGTTTGAGAATCCACATCGGATGCATTTTTTACATCTCGAGCGTTTTTTTATCCACATCGGACACATCTGTCCCATTACATTTACGTATACTGAATCACGTGATCAAAGATTTTTTACATCTCAGATGCATCCGATGTGGATTCTCAAACGCGGCAATGATAATCAATGATAATACGACGTTGCCGTTCTATGTATGTTTACGATGGTTTTAAAGATATTTATTGAGTGACAAAATCTTTCTCCATGGACAAAATCGGGAAGATTTTAAGGCACAAGCACTTTTGTTAGTTGACAAGAATTAAAAAAAATGTAGTTTTGTACGTTCTCAAACCTGCTTTATACAGTGTGTGTCAATAAGTTGGATCCATGTGATTTTTTTGATATTACGATTGGAAAAAACATCGTAAACCATCATCTCTGGTTATTTAAAAACTTAAACCAACCCATATTAAATTTGACTACTGGATTTAGTTCTGTTAGTCTCGTTTAAAAAAGGATTTTTGAGCGATTTTTCAAAATTATTACGAATTTGACAGGTAAGTAATGTACGTAGCCAACTTTTTAAATAATCAGAGGTAAATGACGTTTTTTCTGGTCATAATATTAAAACAAATTGCCATATATATATGGACCCAACTTTATTGCACTCACTGTATGTCATATACGTATCATGAAGACTAATTTTAAGAATTGAAGCCAATGAAGTGGTGTACAAATGGATATTTTTCTGCAATATTAATTTTGAGTTTGTTTGAAGTAGTTATTATAATCAGTTTTATTAATGTTAATTGTATTGGTTTATGAGCAATTTTAATAAAAACTAATTCAAAACTTGCAAAAATACCTAAATATTTTTGTTTATTGCAAAAATAATTATTGATAGGACATGGGTGGAAGGAAATATAAAAAATAATTAGACATAAAACAAAAAGTAGTTTATTAGAAAAAAGATTATAGTATATTACAATAAAAACAACCTAAAATATAATACAGATGTCAAAAATATTGGAAATGAATCCATTATATATCTTTCAACATTAAATTTTTGTTACACTTTTATTCCTTGAGGAACTTTGAAACCAAACGACTTTTGGGAACACATGACTTTCCAATTGCACATCTTATTTCTCTTCCTCTTTCTACTCGGGACATTTGTATGATGCCCCATATTTTTTAAGGTAAAAGTTTATTCACTAACTACTAAAACGTACAATCACTAAATATATCCTTATAACTAATGAAGTCTTATAAAAGTAACAAAATCACGAATAACGGAAAAGCACAAAAAAATAACAACACCCACTCAAAAATCTGCCAAAATTCAAACACGAAAAACGAACTGTTTACGTTTTGTCGTTTAAGACTTCAATCCTTCAACATTTGAGTTTTTTGGCTGTCAGTTGCCAGAGACTACCAGTTGCTTAGTTCCGAAATTCACAATAATCGATCCAATCGATTGTTAAGTTTCACAATTTCTATCTAATCAACAAAAGCATGAGCGATCACGGTATTGTCAAATTATATTTTTACTTAAGTAATATCATTATGCATTTTAGAAGTACCATTACCTAATAAGTAGGCATAAAAAATTAAAAATTCTTATTTTATTATCGAAATAAATCGAGGAATCATTCAAATTCTAAAATAATCGATTTATATTTATAGAAGTTTTGCAAATTTTTAGGTAAAATGTAAACAAAACCCTTCGAATTAGGAAAAACCATAAAGTAATAAAATTTCTACCCAACCATAAAATACCTTTCACTCCAACCCAAAAATTGCGATGTGGAAAAGTTCAATTGACCCGGTTCTTTAGGATTAAAATTATTATTATGACCGTCAAATATAGTTTACAAGTGAATACAATATACCAATAATGTGAATAAATGTTGAAATATTATTCTAAAGTAAAATTTAATGTTTTTTTTTTCTTCTTGTTACATTTAACCTACTTACTACTTACCAACTAGGTACAATTTTTGACAGATTAATTTTTCATGTAACAGTGCAATTATTAAATTGAAACTGGATATCGCAAAATATATTATTCTTCTAAAACATTTATTGGTATCTGTCTACCTAGATTTGGCAACCTCGATATAAAAACAAGTACGCTTAAAAATAAAATTGTTATACGAGCTACAGGTACAGGTATTGCCATCTATGTACAATGTATTGAATACTTGCTTTGTTGCAAAACCGCTGGATCAAATGTCGCAGCCTTAAGTTTTTCTCCCATAAGGCTTAAAAATGGGGTAAGAAATCATAATTTCACCAGTAGCCCCATCTAGAGTTTGGAGCAAATTGCATAAAAAATGTCAGTTGTCGGTTTTGACCTTGGTCATTCACGTGGAACCTCTATGTGCTTTGTGGGTATAATTACCCGATCAAACGAACTTGTGAAGTTCGATCGTAATTATATGAGGCGCTTCGTCCGAATAGATTACTTTATAATAACTTAGTAGTACCGGTTTTCGGTGCTAGATGGCACAACGTTCAAAGATAAAAAAACTTCTTTATCGGTTAAGTATGCTTACCTACTTTACCGATCCCTTTCACACGTCATAAAGTTTAAAGCAAATTCAAAATTTGTTTTTCGATTTATACCTACCTGAAACAAATACAAATGGGTTGGGTAAAAATGGGATGGGAAGTAATCTATTCGGACGAAGCGCCTCATATAATTTCGATCGAACTTCACAAGTTCGTTTGATCGGGTAATTATATTCGGCGCTTCGTCCGAATAGATTACTTTATAATAACTTAGTAGGCTGTTTAAAGTTACATTGTTTCAGGCTTAGGAAATGTATCAAGGTTATACAGTATCTTCTTTGATATTTCCTAGAAAAACAAAAGCTATTGTTTTTAAGCCTATGGTAAAAACAAGCAAAAATTTTATAAACAATCTAACCTACTATGTAAACAGAAAAAGTATCTTTTTTAAGATTCTATGATGAGAGTGTAAAACAATTAATACCTAATTATTGCTTCTGCAAATCTGGATTCTTCCAGAGGCTTGTTGTAAAAATTTATAAAAGCTTTCCACATAATGTCTCCTGGAATAAAGCAGAAAATCTAGCAGTACCTACCTATCTGCGTCGCTGCTTTATCTTTCTTAAAACAATTTGATGTATGGTGTAGGTTCCCACTTTTAGTATGGTGGTAAACTGGCAATTAATTAAAATTCCTAGTTTTCCTGATTTCAGCTTTTCATTAATTAATATAGGTACTCTACCGTTTATGTACGATGCTCTAGCGGAGTAGTAGCGATGCAGATCCTAGAAGATTTTCTACGAGATATTACCAACTCCAACAAATCTAACAAGTTTTAGAATCTTTCTGTTTTGATGAGCACTGGAATTAATATTTGGATCAAACCTGTGATTACGATATTTTGTATTTTATTAGTTTGTTTGCATAGCCAGTTATTATCAGGGAAATTAAGATTGTGGTCTTTTGGACTAACTGTTCCAGTGACAACTGTTCTGGTAAATTATTCAAATAATCCAACACTTTTCAAAGATTTCAAGAAAAATTATAACGTGATTTTGTAGGCCTTAACTTAGACATACCTTTTTGTGGAGCATTTTACATTTATATCGGCTCCAATATGTTAGCTTTTAGGTATTAGTAAAATATATTACTAACTACACTAACGAAAGCTTGTTCGTATAGCCAGCTGCGTTTTGTACAAAATTTATTACTTATTTTCTACAAGAATAATTCCACCAGGCCAGACCGCCATGCCCTAAGGGGGGCAAATGTATTGTAAAATATTTTTTGATAGTGAGTTTAGCATTGTATCACCTAGGCCTACCTCGAGTATATTTTTTAGACTAAATCCTTGTTGGATAGTTTCTCCAATCGGTCGCCGATATGTGGGTGTGCGATTACCTCAAAAGAGTTACCGTTAGAAACCAGGGTTGTGTTGGTCAGTAAGAGACAATCATTATTCCTGAAGACTTATTAATGATAATTTTTCTTAGTACTTAAGACTATTGGAAAAGGAGGAAATGCATAGGTTTGTATATATATTCTCTCAAAATATTACCGTTTTTCAGCAATTGCGAGTACCCTCGTAGTTTAAAATATTCTTTTATTTACCGAAATCCGAATGGGCATTTTTAGAGTCGATTTCGTATGAATTATCTACTTTTATTTGTCAAGTTACAAGAAGGGCATTTTTTGTATTTCTGAATTGTAAACAGTCGGCTGTGGTAGTGGTATCCCCACTTTGTCGTACTAGTCTTCCATCTTTCTTTACCGAAAAAGCATAAATTGACGGGAAGCTAAAAATGCCGCCTCTTGACTCCCGACACTCGTGAAGTAAGAATCTTTCCGAAATCTATAGTGACAACGCCGTGAAGTGCCGTGATATTTTATCATAATTCGTTAACCCGTGGAATTTGTTAAAGGTAGGAACCGTAAATTATTTTTCGTTCTATTTTTATATTGTGGCTTCCATTTAATTAGTTGGGACACCTGTGTTACGAAACAAGAATTTTTATTCATACCCAGGAATTATTATTTCATCCCTCAGTGGGACCCCGTTGGCAATTTTTATTTGAGGTTGGATATAGACTAGATTCCGAGTGTTCTCTTAGTCTATGGCTACATCCAATTTCCTGTAAAAACCGCCCAGTTAGTACCGAAGTGAGAGGTTCGACCTGTTTCATTTTTTTTATTATTTATTGTTTTAATTTTTTTTTCTCTTCTCTCGGAGGTTGGATTTATTTTTAGCCTAGAGTGCTCTCTGCTGACGACGTATCTAACTTCCCAAAAAAAAAAAATAACGTTTAAATTAATTTCCGCGCCTCACTTCGTGTAAAATTTATTTTCTTTTATTTATTCATTCAATTGTATTTGAATCATTCCGTTTCTCCTGTCCGCAACTAATGGTTGAACAAAGCCGACAAATCCTGTAAAATTAAATTCACATACGCGCTCGATAGACGCTGGGCAAAAATTCATAAATATTATTTTCTACGATCGTCTTGGTCGCCGATTCAAGACACCGTTTAAGTAAGACCTTATTTATCAGTAGGCGAGAATTTTGCGTTTCCCATCGATTGGATAGTAAGATACAAGGGGACTCCGACAATTCGGATTTCATTTATGTGCTTACATCTGGTCAGAGACAATCCAGCGAGACGTGTAACTCAATGTATTTTTTTTGTTCGGTAAAACTTATTTGGGCGATTGTAACCACAACCAGTCTATGATGGCGCCACTAGTAAATAGCGGGAAAATTAAAAATGCTTTAGGGCGGGAAATTCAAACATGGATTCAGAAATCGTTTTTGTATACAACAAATTTACAAGAGAAACAAAAACTGTTTCACTGTTTATTAAAAAATATAAAAGCTTCCAATATCATCAAATTTTTTATCATATAAATAATCATTTTAATAAAGGAAGTTTTAATCAGTTTAATATAAGCAGTGAACATACTTTTTATTACTCTTGTAAATTTCGCTAAAAAAACTTGAAAATTCTATTGATTATTAAATATTTAAACTTGGAAAAATAATACACCAAACTCTTTTTCTATAAATTATATTTTTTTAAGGTACAGAAAAACAAACTACAATTGCTATGTTTAGAAAGTACCTCCTATCATTTTGTGACAAATTACAAAGAAAGTAACAGTTGTTATATATTCATAATATATTTAAAAACTAATGTAACAAATATTTTATAAAGCATAGAGTATATCGATACCTTTTTGCCAGACTATCATAAGTGCCATTTGAACAAATGTCTGGCAAAAAGGTATCCATATGTTATGACTGTTTATTTTAATAGAAACCATGGAAATGAAACAAACACACATACACTCAACACAAATGTATAAGGCCTGAGTCGAGTTCCCATCCTGTAAACTGGATCGAAACCTGCTAGACCCATTCCGTACACCCCCTGCTAACTCTTAGGGTAATCAAGATCAATAGATTTATATGTCATGCCTTCTAAAATGGAATGAAGGATGACATACTATCATTTAAACAGGACGTTGCTGAAGGCTTACCCCTGTTATTTTGTTTGTTTGTGTATCTTGTGTGTGTGCATTCCTGTTGTGTCCCCAGTCATGTAAAAGTTTTCCTAGTCTCCTAATTTGGTTACTAGGTGGACCTTCTCCAACTAGTAGTCTAATCTATTCGATCTGTTCTGCAGCAGGAGGTACTTTTCAAACATAGCAAATAATATTATTAATAATAAACACTATTTAAAGATAAATACATTTTGGTAATTTTTTTGTCATTGCCCCTTACCTTTCTCTTACACCACCAGGGTATACCTATTTTCCATATTCGCTTAATTATAGATTACCTTACAATGTTCGAATGAATATAACATTTTACTCATGAAAAATCTAATTTCATATTTAACTCTTTTTCAATTTCATTTGAAACAATAATTGGTACCTATATTAAAATTTATTATCAAAGAAAATTTCTAATAAAGTTATAGCAAATCCTACTTAAACTACTGGTTGTTCTGCAGGATAAATTAACTTTTCTTGAGATTGATCTCTCTATAAAATCCAAAACCGACCTGATGTCCCCAAATTTATTTTCCAATGCATCCTGATTTAAAATTCTGCCGTTTTGTGACTCAATTTTTTTTTTCTTCCTTTAGAGTGGCTGTTAGAGGTAGGTGTATGTAAGAAATAGCTAATCTCTAATCATTTCAAAAGTCCTTTGCCAATACTACATGTGCAGATTTTTTACTCAGCATACATTTTACTTTTCTAGTAGATAGGAACTTTGTGCTGCCATTAAAGCTGTCCAGACATTCATCTACCTACTTAATGAACACAAGTAGCTGTAACAATGGATCTCTGTTCCAATTCACCTAAAATAATTATAGTCATTGTGTAATATATTATTAAACACACACATTATACAGTGGTTTTCTTAATAAATTGGAAATTACTTACCTCTAGAAAGAAATGTGTACAAAAACGCGAGTTTGGTTCCAGAAATTGCTTCATGCAAAAAATAGGTAATATGCAAAAATAAACATTCCCCCCCCAAAGAAAATTAATTAAACAACAAAATCAGACTAAAAGAAATATACGGGGCCCAAATTAAATTAATTTTAATAAAATGCACATGTTCATAACAACATTCATAACATTGTCAGTTGTCAGTTTTAATACTTTTAATCGATATTTCGACGTCAAAAAACCAGCAACACCAGCGCCCTCTGAAAATGGTGTTAGTTTTATTGGAGAGAGATAGACATATGTAAAGATCAATGTAAAAGAAAAAGAGGGTCATATATGTAATTTAAATGGACCACCGAACATATTTTCCTATTAAGTTACACGTCTCTGTTGTCTCTGATCTGGTTTTCGACATATTTAAATTGTTTTAAGTGTATTAATTTATTTTCATACATTTTCCGTATACTGGGTTTTTCACGATTCCCAATCCGATTAGCCTCCTGAGCTAGTAAACTGTAAATATTTAAAGGTTTAAATAATTTTCAGTATTAGTAATTTATTTATTTAATTTTCCCGTTAATGCTGAAATAATTTTCAGTTTTAGTAATTTATTTATTTAATTTTCCCGATATAGGGATCCGTTAATATTTATATAGTTTTAAACTTTAATAATTAATTTATTAAATTTCCCAAAAATAGGGATCCGTTAATGCTGAATTTTAAGTTTTAGTAATTTATTTATTAAATTTTCCAGCTATAGGGATCTGTTAATAATTATATAATTTTCAACTTTAATAATTTATTTATTAAATTTCCCAAATATAGGGACCCGTTAACGTTTAAATAATTTTCAGTCTTAGTAATTTATTTATAGAATTTTCCTGATATAGGGATGTGTTAATAATTATATAATTTTCAACTTTAATAATTTATTCATTAAGCTTTACAGATATAGGGATTTGTTAATATTTAAATAATATTCAACTTTAATAAATTTCCCAAATATAGGGATCCGCCATTATTTAAATACACTCTTACTTTGTTAATTTAATTTTTGGTAATTTTTTTTATTTTAGGGATCCGTCTTTGTTTGAATAGTTTTCAGATATATTAATTTGTTTTTTATTTTTTTTTAATACGGAGGTCCGTCAATAATTAAATAGCTTTTGACATTAATATTTAATTTTCATATTTTTTCTTTGTATACTAGGACTTGTGAGGTATCTGAACCGCCTAGCCTCCGGTGCTGGCGATCCGTAACTGTTTCTCATTATTTGAATTGTTTACAAGTGTATTAAACCATTTTCCGTAAACCTCATGACGCCGTAGTATTTAAGTAATCGTAATTGTATCAATTTACTTGTAGTATTTTCTTTTTCTCTCTCCGCTTTATACTAGGTCCGCTATTATTTTCTTACAGTCCGGTTTAATTTTATTGTTTCTTTATATAATTCTGTTTTACCGCCGTGCCAGACCAGTGTACCGGCACTTTTGTAATTTTTTGTAAATATATATTTTATTATCTATTTCTGCGTTTCTATTATTGCTGGTTCTTGACCGTTCTCTTTCAGGGTACCGTAGGGTACGAGGTATTAAGAAGATAAGTGTTTTGTTTATTTTTTTATTTATTCTAATATAGTGTTAACTTAGCAGTGACCGCCTGGAATTATTTTTACCTCCACTGAGTTCACCTTGAGTACACTCTGGTGTACAACAGGGTCGCAGAGCAAACTGCGATATCAAAACTGGCGCCTGAGCAACTCCTATTCGGGAATTACATTAATAGCGCCACAGACTCGTTGATTCACAGCAGGTGAACCAGGAGCCTGTCACAAAGTACACTATGCTTGAATCCAGTAATTTTTTGGTTCACACCATCTCCAAATCTTTAGCAAATATTATAATATATTTATTGTATTAAGTCAATAGAAAATGTATTTTTTATGGTAAATAAATATTATTATAACTTCATCCAGATATTTATGATTTATAGATACCTACTGTCCTTTTTTGTTTACTTACAAAAATATATATAAAGTGGTAGTGGTTATCACACCTCACGAATATATTTGCAAAATTACAATTTTGAGCAAGACATTTTTGGGGCATAATAGAATACAACAAACTATAAATGATTACAATATGATATTCATATTATTAATAATTGTTATCTTATTCTTCTCCTAGAGCTAAAACTTTTTCTTTTTCTAAAGACTTGATGTATAAACGACTATATATTTTTCAGCTGGTATAGCAGATACCAGGAGATCAATAACAGGAGCAAAAAGCCTTATTTTTCATTATTTAATTTTGTGACTGCTTTGAAACTAATCATTTTCTTTTCTTCGGCTAGTAGGTACAATCGACGTAAGATTTTCAGTATTTACAACAGTGAAGGCTAACCCTAAAAAATTTATAATGTTTGCTAGGAACTAAACTAAGTACTTTTTTGAAGTTCATTGTGAATCCAAGATTTTTCAAGTTTCCTATTATAATTTTAGTTTGTAAAGCATATAATTCTGAATTCGCCATTATTAGACCATCGTCTAAGTAAACTGAACAACTAAATGTCAATTTCTCTTAAAAGGCAAATGTTTTCATAATTTTACTAATTAAAGATATCTTAAACATTTTGTAGATTTATGAATTGGTATTTGGAAATTAATAGCCATCTTTTAAGTCTGTACACATCGAGATAGCCAACAGAGTGACTGTACTTACATATAAATGAATTTTGTTATAATTTTACGATTCTTTAATCTTCCATTTTGAAATGGTCAGGTAAGATATAGTTAGAATAAGTCAATTTTACCACTCCATTTTTTAACTAGGGAAAAAGGGGCGCAATAAACTAATTTTTCGATGCACCCTTGCTTTTAAAGTCCTTTAAGAAATTTTCAATTAATGACAATCTTTGATGAAAAATTTCTATGTGGGGAGTTTATGTGGAGTTTTGTAACCATTCAGGCAATCTAAGGGATTTGGTTTAAGGCTTTTCCATTCAGATATAACATTTTAATCACCCTGCTTTTAAACCTACCTTTAATATTTGTTTTGAGGGTAGCACAGACAAGAATAGTTCATCTTCCTTTTTCTGTGCAACAGAGAAGGGGGTCCCTGTCCAGTTTTTCTGCCTCCCCCTCCCCCTGGTGCAAAATAGGCTCCTCCAGTTTCCCGAAATATTGAAAGCTGGGTTTTTCTGGACTGTTTTTAGAAGTAGTGTTGTAAAAATACATCACGACTGATTTGTCTATTACCTTTTGGGTTTCATATTAATTTCCAGGGTTAGAACCATATTGTATTGCATTATTTGTATTTTAACTATTATTTTGATTAATTTTAATTAAATACATTATTGTATATCAAACATTATACCTAACTGAATGGAGAATTTCTGTTTATATATAAGTAAATACAGAAATTTATCAATTTCATTTTTTATATGCAGAGCCGCTGTTACCAAAGAATCATTTGATATTTTATAGAAAAATCTGCGAAGGGTTCTCCCAGACTATTTTTTATGTCTCATTGTTAGATGACAAGAATATATTTATTACCTTACCAATACTGGACACTCCCAGACTTAATTTTATTGACTTTATATGTCAGTTAAATATTTTTGATATATTTCTGGGGATTTTAATAGAGGACAAATATTTATTTTTTCCTTGCCTAATCTTTTAGAATTAAAGACAAACTTTTTTCCAATGTAAGGATTAAACACCATTTTTGTTTTCAATATCCAGGTCGTCTCCTAGACGAGCTAGTCTCAGTGTCTAGCTCTAGGAAGTGCGGCTTTGTAGTTCAAGGACTTCGAATTGAGTTTGAGGACGCCGGGCCACAAGTTGGGCCGCGGACGGGCATATGGTCTGTAGCAACTTACCGAGGATGTATGGCTTTGTGGTTCGACTTTAGCCAGAGCTTTTTTTTTTTTTTTTTTTTCGTGGTTGATGAACTTTTGCCACAACACTACGAATTGAGTTTGAGGACGCCGGGCCACAAGTGTTGGGCCGCGGACGGATATATAGTATGTAGCAACTTACTGGGGATGTACGGCTTTGTGGTTCAAGGACTTTAGCCAGAACACGTCTTTTTCCGTGATTAATGAACTTTTGCCCCAACACTATGAACTGAGTTTGAGGACGCCGGGCCACAAGTTGGGCCGCGGACGGATATATAGTATGTAGCAACTTACTGGGGATGTACAGCTTTGTGGTTCAAGGACTTTAGCCAGAACACTTCTTTTTTCCGTGATTAATGAACTTTTGCCCCAACACTATGAACTGAGTTTGAGGACGCCGGGCCACTAGTTGGGCCGCGGGGCTCTTTTATGTCGTATTACCTCAATATCATTATTAATCAACATATTTTCCAGTGCAGTTAGCGGCCTTCTATGCAAGGGTGAGCGAGAAATAGAAGACGACCTTTTCCTCTTCTTATGTTCTCCCATTTTACCTTAAAAATAAATATTATTAAATACAACTAATTATAAAATTTTAGGGTCTATTTATACTCCCTTATTATTAGTATTTGCATTAGTATTATGATTAAGCATTAAGTTGAACCTTCACAATGTAATGGGGACATTTATACTCGATTTATGATTAGTATTAGCATTAATATTTATGCTTAATAATTGACAGGTTCAACTTTTAAATTAAATATTAAATTTCTTCTTTTCTATAAAATGAATCAATAACGTATTTGGCCTTTGTTTTTAATAGACAAAGGATAGGGATAATTGACAATACACATATGATTATATTGTTTATATGTTTGTTCCAACAAGCTCGAAAACGATAATATTTTGGTACAAATCATGCGCTGTATACAATTTTTGTGTATCAGCAGAGTTTACCGATTATAAAGTTGACAAATGACATGTCACCACGAGGAAGCAAAGGCCTCTTTTCTGTCTGATTTGTATCAAATTTCTGCTTCTTTTTATCTGTTATAAATTTGAGACTGAAAGTGAAATCCGTTAAAATGTCCTTAATTAAACCTATTTTTGAATAATAATATTTTTAAATAAAATTAACTAGTAAAAATATTAATAAAAATACATTTAAAACTCAAATATCTTAAAAGAACGCAACTCTGGCCTCTTACATATTTCTTCAGTAACCATATATTTTGTTGACTGCAGAATTATATCTTATTAGGTATTAGGTTTAAAAAAGAATTGCTAATACTAATTATAAAAAGAGTATAAATACCTTTTTTGAATGATTTAACAAATTTAATGCTTAATCATAATACTAATACAAATACTAATACTAAGGGAGTATAAATAGACCCTTAGAGATAAAACTTCTCTATTCCTAAAAGAACGTTGATAGCATCTTGGCACAAAAACGTTATGACGTGTGAAAGGGATCGGTAAAGTAGGTAAGCATACTTAACCGATAAAGAAGTTTTTTATCTTTGAACGTTGTGCCATCTAGCACCGAAAACCGGTACTACTAAGTTATTATAAAGTAATCTATTCGGACGAAGCGCCGAATATAAATATTCTTATTCTATTTTATCATACAGGAATCGTTTTAATATTAATTAATAGATGGCTGGAGAGTTTGAAAGGATAATTAGAATAATAGTGTTATAAATAAATTATTAATAAATAAACTGTTGTTTTGAAAATAAACAAACACCACATTGGTGCCGAGAAGTGGAATAGTGCAAATAAATAGTGGACAATAATGGCTAAAAGACTGTGTGATTTAAAAGTGACCGAGCTACGTCGGGAGTTAGAAGATCGCGAGTTGGAGACGACAGGGAAGAAAGCAGATCTGGCCGAACGACTTAAAGAAGCAATAGAAAATGAGGGTTTGGATCCGGAAACGTATTTATTTTCTGATGTTGCGTCTTCTATAATTTCTTCTATGGAAAGTAAGATCTCTTCGTTAAAAATCGAAATGTCTTCTGATATGTCTTCCATGAAAACCGATATTTCTTCTATTTCCTCCTTAGAAAGCAAAGTTTCTTCAGACATTTCTTCCTTAGAAGAAAAGGTTTCTTCTGATGTTGCTTCCGTGAAAAATGAAATCTCTTCTTTAGAAACTAAAGTTTCTTCTGATATATCTTCTTTAAAAACCGAAATTTCTTCTGACTTGGAAAGCAAAATGTCTTCTATGGAAAATAAATTTTTGTCTAACATTTCTTCCTTAGAAGAAAAAGTGTCTTCTAAAATTTCTTCAATGGAAAATAAGATATCATCAGTCGAGAATAAAATAATGTCTTCCGTTGAGGAGAAAATAAAAGAGATGGAAAAGAAGATAGAAGAACTCGAACATACAGAACTGGCCAAGGACGGTGAAATAAAGTGCCATGAGGTGGAGTCGAAGGTGAAATTGAAAGGAGCTGTAAACTCTCCTCGTGTTAAGACCCCAACTTTCGACGGAAAGATGTCATGGACGAACTATCTTAAGCAGTTCTAAACAGCTGCCAGAGCAAACGAGTGGTCTGAACGAGAGAAGGCAATAAATTTGGCCATCGCCCTTCGAGGAGACGCTTTGGATGTCCTTCAGACTATACCCGTGGAAGAAACAGATGATTTTGAACAACTCAAAAAGAGACTAAATATGCGATATGGCCACGAACACTTGGAGCATCTGTACCAGTCACAGTTGAAGAATCGTAAACAGAAACGAGACGAGACTCTTCAGGAATACGAAGTAGATATTGCCAGGTTGGTGCGATTTGCTTATCCATCAGCTCCGGAAAATATGATGGAGTGTTTGGCAGTTCAAACTTTTTTTGATGGACTTCGTGACCACGAGATGCAAAGAACACTTCGTCTAGCCCGTCACAAAACATTGGTCGATGTCTTGTCCGCTGCCCTTGCATATGAGGCAGCTACACAGGCCTCTGGTGGATACAATAAAGTGAGGACCATAAAAGAGGAAGAAGAGGAAGGTAAATTCGATCAACTGGTGAATATGATAAAGGGCCTTACTGACAGAAAGAATAAGACGAAGACTATCAGGTGCTGGAATTGTGGTGAATTAGGACATGTACGCAGTTCATGCAAACGTCCAAGGGTCACAACGAATCAAGAAAACACGCCGCAGGAAAACTAGAGCGGGTCGGCCTAGAGGGGGCAGCTTCGACCCGAAACCGTTCCAAAGACCCTCTCATACTGATAGCCTCTTTGTAATGTCGCGATGATAGTGTATACGTAGACGGTGAAGTAAATGGAAAAAAGTATACACTGTTGGTGGATACTGGAGCAACTAGGACCATTATACGACCAACAACCATAAAGAACTGTAAGAGACTTCTACCAACAAGATTGCGACTGCGAACTGCCACAGGTGAAAGTGCCAACATCCATGGGGATATCCAGGTTCAATTGGGGATTGGTACAGAAAAGTTCACTCATACTGTTATTGTCGCTGATATTGAAGAAGATGTGATTCTTGGAATGGATGTAATGAACTTACATGGTTTCCAGTTGGACTTTAAAAACAGGGTGATCAAAGTTGGTGCCAAAGAGGTATTCCTACATCCATATGGGGACAGTACCGTGCCAGTTGCTGTACAGGAGGATATGGTGGTACCTGGCATAAGTGAAACCGTTATAGTAGCACGGCTTCAAGAAACTATGGAAGAAGGAACACCTGTCATGATGGAACCTTGGAACCACGATGAAGAGGTTGGACGAGGCATTCTGATCGGAAAGGGGTTGGTCACAACTGCAAAAGAAATTCCAGTTCATCTCATAAACGTTAATTATCACCCGATTACCATCAAGAAAGATACCAGAATCGGAACTTGTGTACCAGTAACGTCCATAATTCGTCAGACAACAACTTTGATAATTCCAACGACAAATCAATCAGAGAAGAAGAAAATAATGGAATTTCTTCGACGATATCGTGACATTTTTGTACCAAAAGGAGGAAAAACAGGAAGAACTTCTGTTGTAAAACACAAAATTGACACTGGTGACGCCAGGCCGATTCGTCAATCAGCTCGAAGATTACCAAAGGCCAAGAGAGAGGAAGCTGATAGGATTGTTCAGGAAATGAAGGAAGACAGGGTGATAGAACCTTCTACCAGCCCATGGGTCTCTCCGGTAGTTCTGGTCCAGAAAAAGGATGAAACTACGAGGTTCTGTGTGGATTACCGTCAGTTGAACAATGTAATCAAGAAAGACAGTTATCCTCTTCCTCGAATCGACGATACCTTGGACACATTGGCCGGAAGTAAATTATTTTCTACCTTAGACCTAAAGTCTGGATATTGGCAGGTGGAAATGGACCCAGTAGACAAAGCAAAGACTGCTTTTACCACCGGATTTGGATTGTGGCAATTTAATGTCATGCCATTTGGACTATGTAATGCCCCCGCGACATTTGAAAGACATGGAAAATGTATTAAGAGGGTTATCATGGAAAACGTGCCTGGTATATTTAGATGACATTATAGTCTTGGGGAAAACATTTGATGAACATCTAAAGAACTTGGAAGATGTTTTTAAAAGACTTCAAGCTGCACAACTGATGCTAAACCCCAAGAAGTGCCATCTATTCCAAAATAAAGTTAATTACCTGGGTCATGTAGTCAGCAAGGATGGCGTGGCTGTAGATAAGGAAAAAGTTGCTTCTATCAAAGAGTGGCCACAACCAAAGGACAAACACCAAATAAGAAGTTTTCTTGGGCTTTGTACGTACTACCGAAGATTCATAAAGAAGTTTGCACCACTAACTCGACTCACAGAAGAAGCGAGGGAATTCTGCTGGGACGAGGACTGCCAAACTGCCTTTGAAACATTGAAGAACCATTTAACAACAGCACCAATACTAGGCTACCCACTACCAGATGGAGAATTTATCCTGGATACTGATGCTAGTAATGTGGGAATTGGAGGAGTGCTTTCACAGATTCAGGAAGGGAAAGAAAGAGTACTAGGTTATTTTAGTAAAGTGCTCTCGAAACCTGAGCGGAATTACTGCGTGACGAGAAGAGAACTCCTGGCAGTTGTGAAATGCGTGGAACACTTCTACCAATATCTGTACGGAAGGAAATTTTTAATCCGGACCGATCATGCAGCCCTTAAGTGGTTGATGCAATTTAAGAACCCAGAGGGTCAAATCGCCAGATGGATTGAACGACTTTAAGATCGAACATCGAGCCGGAATAAGCCACAGAAATGCCGATTCTCTTTCTAGAAGACCGTGTCCAGCAGAGTGCTCCCACTGCAACAAAGCGGAATCCAAAGAAAGTGGACTACTAAGAACAACTGTAGTCAACGATGAGTATGCCCCTGCTAAAATTAGGGAAGAACAAGAGAACGATACCGTTTTGAAGAAGATGCGACAATGGAAAGAGGAAAATCGTCGACCTACTTGGCAAGAAGTATCTAATCTCTCCCCAGTACTTAAGTCCTATTTGGCTCAGTGGAACTCCTTTATCCTGGAAGATGGCTTATTAAAGCGAGTACTGGAAAATGATGACGGTTCCCAGAACAGAAGACAGTTGGTCATTCCAAGAAGTAGAGTAGCTGAAGTACTCCGTCAGTTACACGACAGTCCATCAGGAGGACATCTCGGTGTTAGGAAAACCCTTCAGAGAGTTCGGGAAAGGTTTTACTGGATGAACAGTTCCGATGATGTAAAGGACTGGTGTAAGAAATGTACCACCTGTGCTATGAGTAATGGACCTCAACGAAAAAGGAAGGCTCCCATGAATCAATATAACGTTGGTAGCCCATTTGAGAGGATTACCTTAGATATTGCTGGACCATTCCCCGCGACCAAGGATGGTAATAAATACATTTTGGTGGTTATGGATTATTTTATAAAGTGGGTGGAAGTCTATGCCATTCCAAATCAAGAGGCCGCAACTGTTGCAGATGTATTGATAAAAGAGTTTATCTGTCGATTTGGAGTGCCCTTGAAGATCCACAGTGACCAAGGCAGAAATTTTGAAAGTCAACTTTTCCGTGGAATCTGTGACAGACTAGGCATAAAGAAGACCAGAACCACAGCATTGCACCCACAATCCAATGGAATGGAAGAGCGAATGAATAAGATCATTGGCAAATATCTGTCAAAAGTGGTTTCAAACCATCAGAGAGATTGGGATCAGTATCTTTCACTTTTTGCAATGGCTTATAGATCCGCTGTCAATGAATCAACAGGCCAAACACCAGCAAAGGTCTTGTTTGGGCGTGAGATGAGACTACCGTGCGACCTCGAGTTTGGATGCCGACCTGGAGAAGATGTAGCTGGTGAAGATTATGTGATCCAGTTACGAAGAAGAATGGACGACATGCATGAATTAGTTCGCTCACATATTCAAATCGCCAGCGACAGAATGAAGAAGCGATACGATACCCAAGCAACAGAAGGGTGTTTTAAAGAAGGCGACAAAGTCTGGCTCCATAACCCAAAAAGACAAAAGGGTTATTCTCCGAAGCTTCAAAGGTCTTGGGAAGGTCCGTACCTCATCAAAAATAAAATAAATGAAGTAAGAAGTTTGATCGACTGGTAGAACTTCAATGTCAGTTACCAGCCCCTGGAAAAGCCTTGAAACTTCAAGACGGGTCACGTTATCTTTTTTATTTAATAACGAAGAACACCTTCCAAGATCGATCCACCTATCAGGATGTATGGGAAGCATTACTTAGTCTAAGGGAGCACGTACGGGAGTCCAATGTACAAAAACTAGCCATGCCAAAAATAGAAGGAAATCAGCTGGATTGGAGGATCATTGGGAACATGGTGGAAGTAATCTTTCAAAACACCGGAGTTCAAATACTGGTCTGCAGCCATTCGCCCAGTGCCCAGGTTACAGCGAAGACAGTCCGTTGTTACTTCCATGCAACTGGAAATTGTAAAAGAGGGTTTAGTTGCAGATACAACCATTCCATTTTAGTTTCGTAAGAGTTCCAGGAGGAACTATCTCTTAAGGAGGGGGCAATGTAATGTGAGCCATTTCATTAGTCAGTTATGCTCTAATGCTCCAAGTCCCTCTCTGTACTATTTGGCCTTTAAGGCTCAACTTGTCCGATTATTATACATAATTAAATCCCTTAAGACCAAACCTATGGGACGACTATGGCGGAAGTGATTTCGATGATGTTCGAGAAAGGACGAGATATTTCTGGACTGTTCGAAATATTTCTGGTTTGGTGGAGAAGCTTCGCGACTCCACCAAATTTTAGAAATTTGTATATAAATATTGGTGGATGAACCATCAGAGTCAGTATTATATGGACAGTGAAGATAAATAGTTATTAGTAGATAGACAGTGGTGAATATAAATAGTGAGCGATTCAAAGACATTCGAGATATATATAAATTAGAATAATAGTGTTATAAATAAATAAGTGTTTAAATAAATTATTAATAAATAAACTGTTGTTTTGAAAATAAACAAACATCACAATAAACTTAGTAAAATTATCTAAATAAAAATTGACCTCTTATTTTCATATGTAATATGCATATACATACACAATTTGATTTATATAAGTTGGTGCATTCCAAAGTTTCTTTTCTTTACGCGCTTGTTTAGATTTTTTGATTTTTGCTAAGAAAGGTAAAATGGTTTATTTGTATTTTAGCATACTATAATTTAAACTTTTTATGACAAGAAAGGTAATTTATAAACTAGAAATAAACTTTTCAAATTTCTTCCTAAAACGATACTAATTCCGGGTCTGCTTATGTAAATTTTTCAATGGTTGAAGGCTTGAAAGCAGAAGTAGAAAACTATTCTTCGATGGTTAGATATTTTTAAGTTCCTTTACTCACTGCCGGGGACCGCCACGTCCCGGGACACCTTCATTGCGGAAAGTTATACCCATCTTTTTCTTGCACGAAATGCGATTCCTTGTGTGTCAGACGCAAGCCTTAAGTTTGGAAATAATTATTCAACAATATATTGCACTGAGTTATAAATAAATCTATCTCGTGACCAAGTCATTAATTATTCCACGTACTGTTTGTCGGCAACGAGAAGAGAAAATAAATATTCCTTTTCATACAATTTCTATTGATTCTGTTGTGCCGTGATTTAAAATAACAAATTACCACATATGGTTTTAAACACGCTTTATTTATCGTCAATGCTTTTAAGAGATATGTAATTCTATGCCCTTTAAAAAAAACGTTGCTCAGAGCAGAAATGACTAAAACATTAGAGAATTATATAACGATGTTTGGCACGTATTATAATTAACCGTGGAACACATTTTATCGATAAAGAAATCCTTATTCGTAAATATAAATATTAAGGGTCATTAAATTATAGCTGGGGCGGTACTAGGAAAAATTTGTCAGAATGGACGAGCGCTCTTTCCAAATTACGAATAAAACTGTTAATTCTACCGTTCGGAAAGTTAAGTACAGGTCCGGTTAATGTTGTTTTCATGATACCAGAAAGTCAAGTACAGGTCAGGTTAATCCCCGAGGAGTACCTCTGAACTTAACGATGTATTCATGTCACCAGAAAGTCAAGTACAAGCAGGGCCGCCGAGAGCCAGGCCGGGCCCCAGGACAATTATCTAGATCGGGCCCCGTGACAAAAAGAAAATATAACAAAAAAAAAGTCCTCACGTCAAAAAACTAATCTCCCTACTTTAATTACTTCTTCTAAAAAAAAAAAAAGAAAAAAAAAAGAAAAAAAAAAGAAAAAAAAAAGAAAAAAAAAAGAAAAAAAAAAGAAAAAAAAAAGAAAAAAAAAAGAAAAAAAAAAGAAAAAAAAAAGAAAAAAAAAAGAAAAAAAAAAGAAAAAAAAAAAGAAAGAAAAAAGAAAAAAAAAAGAAAAAAAAAAGAAAAAAAAAAGAAAAAAAAAAAGAAAAAAAAAAGGTCCTCAGTCGAAAAAACTTCTCTAGGCTAAAACTTTTCCTCTATTTGTATTTCATTTTAATTTGAACTTAACTTCCATCTCTCATCTTGTGTCGAATTTCCACGCAGAACAAAAAAACCTGTTGTTCGGGCCCCCCTTACAGCGCTGCCGGGTCCCCATTTAGGCCCGGCTACCCCCCTCTAGTCGCCCTGAGTACAGGTCAGGTTAATCCCTGAGGAGTACCTCTGAAGTTCTCTACTGTTTTTATTTAGTAACAAAGTTAAGTTAAGTACAGGTCAATTAAATATCTAAGGAGTACCTCTGAACTTCCATTTAAAGCTTTTGCTTTTGTGAGTAAAAAAAAGGGTTGAGTAGAGGTCGGTTAAATATTTGAAGAGAAGTACCTTTGAACTTTAATTTAAAGTTTTTTTTGTGATTAAGTATAAGTCAGCCAAATATCTGAGGAGTTCCTCTGAACTTATTGCTTTTATTTTGTCTGCTTTTGGCACAAATTTAGTGAAATCTTTTGAAATATTAAATATAGTGTAATTGTTAGCATCGTGCAAGCATTATGTTTTAGAAATGTGGTCTGATAAATGGTATGAGGAATCCGAGGATTCACAATCACAAAAAAAAAAAACGGTAAGTTGTACTGTCCTGGATGGGCGGTGTTAGCAAGTAATTCTTTTGTTTTAAGTTTTTCCTTTGTTTTAGTTGCCTAAATAATATATTAACTGCCCGAGACCTACTAGATGACCACTAGGGGTGGGCAAAATAATCGATTAATGGAATAGTCGATCATTATATATTTTTTAAATCGATAATCGATTATTTTCGATTAATCGATTATTTTCGATTAATCGATTATTTTCCATTAATCGATTATTTTCGATTAATGGATTATTTTTCGATTATTCGATTATTTTCGATTAATCGATTATTTTCGATTAATCGATTATTTTCGATTAATCGATTATTTTCGATTAATCGATTATTTTCGATTAATCGATTATTTTCGATTAATCGATTATTTTCGATTATTTCCGATTAATCGATTATTTCCGATTAATCGATTATTTCCTATTAAATGATTTTAAATAATTGATTATTTATTTTGATAATCGCCCAATGATTACATCGAACTCTTGTTCTTGAGTAAAACTTCCATAGTTTCCTATTTTAACCAAAAAGTGACAGACACAAAAAAAAATTATGGAAAAAGTCCGTTGCCCTCCCCCTAATGAGATGCTTATGAACGCAATAGAAAAATTGATGTCATATCATCAGTTGGTTTAAAGATTCGATCATGTATTAGGAGAGATACGCCTTACCTGTGGAAGTAATGGGTTTAATGATTATCTAGACGGGGAGAGAGGAAAGGTAGACAAACGGAGAACTTAGCAGTGCCGTATCGTATGGAAGGGGTTATATATTGTTAATTACTATAAAATGCTAGATGAAAGCGGATGGACATGATTTTAAAAAAAATATTGTTTTATAGCGTATATTTTTAACTTTCAATGTGTAACACTACCCAATTTCGGAACACAACCCGGCAACACTGGAATGGTGAGAGAAGACGGGCGGGAGACATAGATACAGTTAACGAGCGGTGTGCTTGTTTTTGTTAGTTTTCATTTTGTTATTTTACGAGTATGAAAAAGTTGTAACGTTTTGACTGTGTTTTGAGTTCATAAAAACCAGATAAGTCATCACTTCATTAATTTAAGTTGCCCACTGAACAACCCCATCCCTCAACCTACGCAATCCACACCCGAAATCCCTTACAATTGGCTCCCAACTATGGCCGTAGTTAAAGGATGGAACTGTGACGCGAGTAATTCGCTGTAAGTACCTATCGTTTTGTTTAAATGTTCATAAATTCGTTCATAACATTTGTTTTATCATAACCTTATTAAATTCCGTAACTTCAGTGCGCGCCCATAGAAAAATAAAAAGAGAAGGTTTGAATAAATGGCGGGACTTGTTTCCTTGTTGGTAGTTGAACCGTAAGCGCGCTGCTATCACTAATTTCAAACCCGCTTTACACACATAAAAAAATATGTTTTCAAAAATAAAGACAAAGAAATCAATAATTTTACTGATGTACCCCTTTAAATTTCACTTTAATATAATGTGTGATCAAATACAGGGATAATCGTTAATAAATTTAAAGTTGAAGTTAAATTTAAATATTATTAGATGGTGTAAATCTGGCCTTGAAAATAAATTAGGTTATGTTGCTATAAATATGTCAGCCTGAATCTGATCTGGCTGCTGGCTGATATTATTTTCATTTTCAAATGCAGGTGATATTTTTTTCAAATGTAGGTGAGTAAATTGTATTAATTAAGTGTAAGTTAGATTTAACTAATTTAACTATAGGGAGGTTCTTAAGAAAATCAATAACTTCTGATTTATTTAAATTTTAATTGCAGAAGTAAGTATTTTTCTCACAAAACTAACAACAAATTTTATATTTTTCCTGCTATTATTACTCTAGAGATAAAATGGATCCACATTTTAAACATTTATGGTCAAAAAAATGAAAGAAGTTGTGAGCGAAATGTGTGAAGCCAATTTACAAACAAATATTGTGTAGAACCCGAGATAGAACCTCATCCTAGTTTTACTAATAAAGACAATGATGAAAAAAGGCGAGAATGATTTGTGCTTAAAAAGTTATTGTTAAATTTTTGGGTGATATTCATTATTATATTTATCAAATAATACCCAAATATGTTCAAAAACTTATATGCTATTTAGGTAAACTTGTTAATTTTTGCATAGTTCGCCTATTAGGATCATATATCAGCTGTTTTATATTTTTATTGAAATTTTTATACCTTTTATTGCAAGAAAAATGTAAGAATTTAAAAAAGTTATGACTCGTGTTAATTTTTAATTTTAAGATACACACTGCACCTTTATTTTTGTTTTGTTTTAGATATTCCTCGCTATGCAGATTTTTGGAATGTACATAAATGTGTTTCTTAATTAGGGTGAGTTTCAAAGCCCACCTGTATTGAAGCTGGAGGCTTATTGTACCCGAAATAGGCATTACAACTATTCTAGATTGAAATAGATGGGAAAAGGCCTTAAAGGGACAATAAGTATAAGAATATTAGAATTAGAATGATTTGTCCTTGGATTAATAAGGGATATTTAAAACAATTGTGTTTATAAATTAACTACTTTGACTTTTTATAGAAACTATATCCGGTTTTTTAATAATAAAAACATTGTCATGTGCTATGATGGTTATCATATTATATTTTTATTTTTCAGTAATTTAGTGTGTGATATAGTGCTTGTTATGTTCAAAATATGCAGTTAGAAGATAATGAGACACATGTAATTACATGGTAAATCTAAATAAATTAAACTTGTTAAAAATGTGTTTTATTTTTCAACTAATTTTATTTTTCAGTTAAAACAAGTGACATTTTCCATTTTTCAACATTTACCTACAACAAAAATTCACTAAACTTATTGTTTGTTTAGTAGTTGTAAGTAAAAGTTGTCAAATATGAAAATGTTACTTCAAATTGCTTCAAATATTTAAATTATCAAGCCCGCCAATTTTTAAATCGCTTTAATTAGTAGTGTTCTACTTTATCGACTGAAACTGACAGGTGTAGTTCAACCGTAAGCGCTTAGCGCGCTACTGTCGAGGTCAAGCAAACTTGTTACCAACTATTTACATGGAATCCGACCCCCGTGTGCGCGCCAACCAGTGGACTCTGTAGCGCAAACGCAACACAGAATCGATTCGTGAGGCCTTTCGATCGATATTCGATTGCTATTCGCGATTCAAATTAATTTTCGCGCGCCTGTCATTTGTCACGTATAAGTAGGATGTTTGTTTATTTACGTGTTGTGGGATTTTGTATTTGTGATTTTTTAACTGTTTTTAGATAATATTCTTATTATAATAGTGTTTTTGAGTTTCATTTAGTGTTAATTTAAGTTTAGTTTTCGTGCTTTCGTTATAAATGTAATTTTTCATGTGTAGTACGAACTAATTTGTTGGAAATATTGACCTATTGGTTGCTACAAAAACATCTAGAAATATGTATTTACTAAACCCAGGACATGTTTTATTATGTGGTTTAAAGGACATATCAGGTACCAAACGTTTATTATTGATGAACTTCTTTAAAAATCTTACTATCCTTATTCTTATATCATGAAGTGAATTGTGTAGTACTTTGTATACATGTAAATGGTAATAAAACCGTCACAACTCATATTGGAGTTTGATTCTAAACAACATTTTGCAAAATTTCAATATTGTGAATTTGTAGATACCCATTTATCGTAAGAAACAGAATTTTATGACTTGCACTTGAAAAATAATGAATACTCCAGTTTTGATTTTGACAATAACACCATACAGATTGGAGGCTTTTTCGCAGATTTCATTTTTAATTTAAATACTATCACATACTATAAGAAATAAACAAATTTAAAGCTAAAAAGTAACAAAAAACTCTAATTGTAATTGATACAAATTAAAATGTAAACAATGAACACGAACGCCAATGTTGCCAAATGATGAACTGATTTTGTCTCTGACTGATTTTAAAACTAAAATTAATAAATGAACTGATATTTAAAAAAAAAATCAATATAATAAATCGATTTTATAAAAAAATCCTTAAATAAATAGTATGATTACATATTACTAGACACAAATTTTGATTCTTAAATAAAAGGTCTTATCCATTCTTCAAAAACTAAAATCCGACGACGTAACGAAATTTTGCTGCTTCTGGCAACACTGAACGTCATCCTACTTATAGGGACCTTTTACTAATTTCCTCCGGGGGGTCGATTCTCGACTCGTAGGAATATTTTCCTATAGGAATTTTTGACATTTTTATATACATCGAAAATTTATGACATTTTCCTACATATAGGAAAGCGTCACAAATTCCTATAGGAAAAGGTTCCTACAAGTCGAGAATTGACCCCCAGAGGGCGTATCACTTAGCTTGAATCGCGAATAACAAAACCTCGTTTCGCGTTTCGTTGGGATTGCGCTGTTGCCGGATCATTTTCAATATCTGCAAATTACTGATTTTCACTTCGGTTTTAAAAAAAACTGCTGTTCTCGCGATTGTTGAAATTGCGCTGTTGCCGGATCAATTTCGTTGTCCGGAAAATCAATGATATTCACTTCGGGTTTTTTAAACTGCTGTTTTCGCGATTTTTACAGTGCGCTGTTGCCGGATCAATTCTGTTTTCCGGAAAATTTCTTGTTCTGTTATTTATTTGGATTTTGTTATTTTTTGCATTTTACGAACTATCATCACTATTAACGCACGAATAATATATACGCATGCCCAAAACCAACGAAATCTACGTAGTAATTCTAATACTAGTCCAAGCCTTATCGATACAAATTCCGAAATGACAGCATGAGGCAGGCTGTGGTAGGAAATCAAACTTCTACTATACCGCAAAACACAGGTAATTTCTCTAGATGTAACAGTAGGTTCTCAGGAACCAAAGATGAAGACGTGGAAGCTTTTATTGACGCAATTAATGTTTATAAAGAATGTGTACAGATAACTGATATAAACGCCATTAAAGGCCTTTCTATTCTTCTAGATAATAAAACAGCCGTGTGGTGGCAAGGTACTAAATCGTCCATAACTACCTGGGATGCAGCTCTGGATTCGTTGAGGCACGCTTACGGGAAAAATAAATCTGCTCCTAAAATTTTCAAAGAACTTTTTTCTAAAGAACAAGGGGACCGAGAGCCCACAGATGTTTTCGTAAATAGTTGTCGGGCACTATTATCTCGTTTGCCCTGCGGTACTGATGAACCTGTATTGCATGATAAATTTAAACTCGATATGATATATAGTCTACTTTCGTATAAAATTAGAGAGCGCCTACCTAGAAAAGATATCACATCTTTTGAGGTACTTGTCGAAAGAGCCCGTTCAATTGAGGACTCATTTACTGAAAAAGGTCCCAAAGTCAGTCAAGATTCGCATAATGGTAATACGTTTCGTCCTAAATGCACCTTTTGCGGAAATTTCGGACATGTTCAATTTGAGTGCAGGAAATTTGCCGCAAGTAACCAAGGGCCTAGGACCACACCTACGTCTGTTCCAGATGATCGATCTAACGCGCATTCGAGCTCTAGTCGCAACAACCCTAGTCCTAGAGCCCCCACCCTAGTTTGTTATGGTTGCAACACACCCGGGTTTGTAAGATCTAATTGTCCTACATGTAAAAATATACTACCCGCTCGTCTACTACAGAGGCAGTCTCCACTGTCGAGCTACTTATGACGAACACAGAAGGCACAGATAGACGCCCTCTTTTGCCGTTGTGTTTTAGGTTTGAGCGGCTACGGGTGCTAAATGTACGGTAGCTGGGAATAAACTGTATCGCCACATATTTCTGACTACATACCTTCCTTTATGAAATAAAATAAAGACCAATTAAAGCATTTTATTTATCAACCAAAAAAAATAATAATAATAATAATACTCTCCCTAATTACGGAGATTAATGAACTTTATTATTTACAAAGTACTGTAGCAAAATTTTGCCGTACACAAGTTAGAGGAAACAGAAGAAATAATGGCATTGTGTTTGTTCTTTATTTTAACAATTCTGACAATGCATGAAGTGGTGTGACTAATTTAAAATGGGTAGCGTCGATTGACATTTTCTGATATTTTTAAATACCTAAAATAAGAATCCCTTATTTAAAATGGTTTTATTTGGATAGATGGCTATTTTTTAAAAATTTTAATGCAAATAAAAACGTACAATAAATAGGTAGGTACATATTATATATAATCAAAAATAAGCTTCAAGATTTATTTTCATTTTTTTTAAATAATATTTAGTTCATGCGCAAGACGGCTTTTCTTAGGAATTCAATAAAATTAAAATATAATTAAAAAAAAATTTGTTTTGGCCGTCTGTGAAACGAGATATTAACAATGAAATTGTGCATAATTAACAGTTTTGAAGCCTGTCATGTACATAAGCAATGCATTTATTTCAAGATATTTCAAAAATGGTTCTTACTATATTTTTTTAAAAACTAATGTAATTTTTTGACCGTTTTGGTAAAAAGATAGATTTTTAAAAGAAAAATATGTTTAAAGCAGTCGACGCGTAGTGGGGTACAATGATTACAACTTGGCAACATTGTTAGTTCAGAATCACTGAATTACACTCGATCAGCTAAGAGGTTGTTATAACCTCGTGAAGTGTTCTTGAAAAATTAATTTGTCTACTGTATTTGAGAACTGAAATCGACGCTTCTGTTTGAACCAAAACAAAACCTTAAAATTAGTATGAGGAAGTCACAAAATTTCTATAGGTATACACTTGATATCGCACCATTCCTATATTTGTGACGTTGCCGGATGGATTTTACTTGAAATAATAACGTATCCGTACATAAGCTTACATGTGTTGTGTTCAGTATCCTACAAAAATAATATTTTTCAGCATTTAGAATCTCAAACTATTGGCGATATTTTTATGTACGACTGTCGCGCGTGAACTACCTTAATAATTACTACATGTAAACAACTCATTTTAAATTGGTCGGTATTAGATACCATAAGTATTTAGTATATTTACCTGCAGTAAAATTGTTTACAATTCAAAACCCATTGGTTATATTTAGGCAGTACCCTGCGCATATGGGATCATTATTATGTTGCTCCATAATCCAAGGGGGTTTATCGTTTTCATTATTTTGTCTTGAAATTGTATCCTGATATTTCGAAAGAAGAGTCACTTCCATGGTTTTATGCAATATTCAACATTTTAACTGACAGTTGGCAACGTTGTAACCATTTGCAATTATTATACAGGCTCCTTATAAGTGCGAATAATAAACAATATTTTCATATCAATTTGCTTCTAAATGCCCAATTAAACGAATACATGAATTTCTTAGAATACTGAAGACTTTTACGTAAAAATTATGATGCGATAGCTAATTGTACAAAAAAGGCTTACCAAAATATGAGTGGCATGTCACGACGCTTCTGTCAAAAATAAGGGTAGCTTAGATATTAGATTTAAAAGGAGTTTGACATTATGTGTCCGTGTCCACCGCGACCTTTTCAGATCTATTGTGAGACTCCGTTTGTTTTAAAGTATGTCATCTAAGCTTGGACTTTCTTATTAGACTTATTTTCTTTGACAGTGGCATCCACATGCATGTAGTTACATGTGTCTGGCTTTTCTTCATCTAGTATAAGAAATCTCAATCTAGTTAGGCTTTCACATTGGTGCAGGACGTGGATTGATGTTTCCTTTTCTAATTCACAGAACCCGAATAAATTAAAAAAAAAAGAATAAATTAGAAAATATCTAAGAATTTAAAAATAATTTAATTTTGTAAAAGAAGTGAAAACTTACTTTTTAGAAGATAAAAATAAAAAAAAAATACCTTGGGAGATTCTACTTCTAGTACACACCAACTACGGTTGCTTATTACATTGTTCTTACTTTTTTTTTGCAAAAAAAGTAAAATGTATACGTGTATTTGATACGCCAAAATTACAAAATATCGCCCTAAAGTGGTCGAATTATCTGCAGCTTGCGCTAGTATCGCTTTGGCTTCCCCTACCATAACTTCGCACTGATCGAATATAATCATCATACGTTCCCACGTATACATTTTCTATACTACTTCTCTCAACGAAGTTACGTACTAAAAAAAATTATAAGTTTTCAATAATGGGTTTAGTATAATCAAAAAAGTTTACTTTGTGTTTATTAAACTACAACTGGAAGACAACAGTTCTAAGCTATTTTTCACAGTATTTTAGACCTCAATAACACTTAGTTTCAGAAACGAATTGTTTAACTAGGTGTAAGTAGACGTTTGCAATAAATACTTAAAAATTACCTTTTACCTATATCAATACGAAAGTATGTTTATAAAGACACTTGTTTACTTACTCTATTAGCAAAACATTGGATTTCAAATAAAATGTTCGATTTTATTATAGCTAAATAAATCTTCATGTGAAAAGTGATCTGAATAAACTTTGGCATCTTTCAGTTTTGAGATCTTGCTCATTTATTTTCAAGTTGTTCAGCCACAATGACATTAGACAATGTCTCTTGGAAACGTGTAAACGTATATACCATAAAATAGCCATTTTCTACAATTAGGTATTTTTATATCAAGAAATAAAAAAACCCTAGCACAGTTGTTACGCCCATGGATATCTACATTATTTACATTTCATGAGATTGATTTTGACATAACCTACCTGTGAAAATAGCAAGCATTGGTTTTGGGTGTTTTTGGTCCAAAATGTTCGGAAAACTATGCATCTCTTTACTATTTTGAAATGTATAATCACGTTTGTAAATAATTTCTTTCATATAAATAAATAAAACAAGAATATTTCACTAAAATAAAACACCGAATGACACTTAAAAACATACAGAAACAGGGTTGCCAAATGTCCAGTTAAAATATAGTATTTAATGGTTAAACCGATGGATCGTAGTAAACAAAATCTAAAAACATCTAATTTAAACACCGATTCAATACAGAAGAAAATTAAATGAGAAATTTTATGAATATGATCCAGATTCTTAAATGAACTGTTAAATATTAAGCTCCATATTAAGTATTTCGAACCTTGAAACATTGGGAACTAATAATTATTATCCTTATACGTTGATCTCAATGTTTCAGTTTATACACTGTGCAACTCGGATAATACAATATATGACAACCGCCTATAATAAAACAGCAGTCTTCTGCGTATCCTAAATTTGTATCCCTGGAGTGGATGTTATTTTGGAACTTTCAACTGGTCCGAGTGAGCTAACTGATTCTTTAGCAATAAACTGTGACTTCAAAAATAATTAGGCATTCCAACGACCTGTCCAAATGGCTACCAGTGGGTAATGACAGTTTAGATATGGCAACCCTGTTGTCAAGTTGTCATTAACAGGGTCAATGATACATGTACAGTTATATAGATTGCTCAAAGCTGGTCGTTTACGAGTGGCCATATTGCCTGGCAAATATTTATTAATTTGAATCGGTTTAGCAAAAATGTGTTTTAAAAGCAATTCTAAGCCTTTAGATATTTTAAAAAAAATAATTGCTTACATTTTTACTTCAAGGCATACGCTTATGTTTATTTTGAAAAATATGGATAATCAATCTATGTAACTATCTATTTCATTGACCTTGTCAAATCACCAGGTCTATAGGGTTGCCATAATTTTGCAATATCATAACCCGTCAAAGCCCACTGGTAGGCATTCAGTTTGGAATGCCCAATATTCACTGACACTGACAGCAGCAAGCAAAATATCAGGTGCGTTTTAATTATCCGCTTCTGCTTCCGGAATTGTCGGTTCAGTCGTTCTAACCTGTCAGATTAAAACAAGAAAACCAACAATTCCGAAGCAGAAGCGGATGATTAAAACGCACCTATTAAAAATATTGCGCCAAGATGAGGCAACACGTAATAAGGGTTCAAAATGGCGGAGTTTTCTATCTCCTTTTAAAAGGCACTCAGAAAGCTGCGCAGTGCGACCATTCTCCGTATAGTAAGTATGTGACCTTAATATCATACGACAATTGTTTATGTAAACAAGGCGTATCTATTCATTCTATTATCGAATGTTAAAAGTAACATTAACAACTTCAGTATTAACCCTAAAACAATGTCAACTCACTTATTGTGACATAACTGATACTTAAAAGTTGTCATAAAAATCTCTAAAAACGGCCTTTTTCAGTAAATTTCTTATTTTACCAGATAACGTGGGATACAACTCTTGTTAAAAGCTTATGTCAAAAAATTATTATAAAATTTTAAATGTTAAATCGAAATCCAAAAAAAATGAGTGCATACATAATTAAATTAATATTTGAAGTAAACAAATATATCTCCGTATATGGGCGGTATATCAAAGAGGGCGATTGTTGATGTTTTTTAGATAGTTTAGCTGATTTCCGACAAGCAACCCATTCCGTACACCAATTTTTTTTTGAGGTCCTCAAGCAGAAGCCGAACGTTTTCCTGTATTTGCGGTATTTCTTTACAGTCGAATTATTGTTTAATACAACTATTTATATAATACGCAAAAAAATCACGACTCACTATACATAAACTTCCTTCAAGAAATAAAATGCTTTATTTTCAACTTTGACGTTATGTAGCGGCCCGCATCGTTTGTAGTTTTTTCAAGATTACTTTTAAATGTCGGCAAAAGATGAAAACTTTGCGGCCTAATGCCGCCAAACAGCTTTTTGCTGTTACATTTCTTCTGGGTCCGTTTAGCTTGAGTGCCGTGCTATATAATATTAAAATAAGAATATATATTAGGCTTTATGAATTATTAGAAATTGCAAAAAAATCCTTATCCGCTTATGATTAGATTTTCTTTGGTTTTTCTTTTGGATGCCGCCTTAAGTTTTTATAACACCCTTTATGGTATAAATACCCATTTCAACGACTAAAAATATCATTTGCTTTGTTCCAGCTATTGGAGAATGACATTTGACAGAGTACATCATAAAATAGTTTAGTTAAGGTTATAGGGACCGTGCGTGAAATATAGAGGCAGCACTACTGCCGAACTTAGCCCTCTCTAGTGTTTAATTTTAGAATTAAATGGGGTAAACATTGCAAGTAAATAATGAAGGGTATTTTTTTAAATATTAAATATAGTTAAAAATAGATACCGGCCCGTACCAAACAATCGTGTACATGGTCAAAATGACGTAAAATGTGAAACATTATTAATATCTGGACATGCATATACATTTTAAGCAAAAATATTTAAATGGCTAAGTGACAATAAATTGTAAAGTTGTACCTTAAACAAGTGTATCCAATGTTAAAATATAGGTATTTAGTAACACTGAATTTAAAAGTATTACAATAACATTTAAAAAATGTAAATTAATAAAAAAGATTGATAATAATAATTATAAATCTTTTTAGCTTTATGTTAATCGAAATGTCATTCATCCACTGGCGTTTATGAGATGTTCAATGATACATATATTATAGATTGCTCACCCAACTATAAAAAAATTATGAAAAGCTGGTTGCAATGTGCCTTTCCTAGTGCTCACTAAATAGAGCCGTTCTAGCCCAAATGTGTTAAAATAAAATTTCAGCATTTTAATCTTTAGAAAAAGATAATAATTAAAGTTTTACTTCAAGACATGTCATTATGTATTTGGAAAGTTGAGTTTTCATGTAGTTAAATAATATTAAGAGATCTAAACAATTTTTATAACAGATGGATATAAATAATTTTAGACTACTATTTCAGAAACAATTCTACATAAAATACATAATTGCAATATGTAATACAATTTTGAAAAGGTAATGTAAACAATTTTGATATGAGGTATGAACAACTTTGGTTAGAGTTGTAATTGGACACTTATCTATTATTCTGAATAATGTTTAATGGTAATGTCACTAAAAAAATTTACAAAAAATCACTGGATTTTTAATATTTTAAAGTTTGTTACAATCTCTTTTGACAGTAATTGCAATGTATTATTTATAATTTGTTTATTTTAATAATAAATGAGAAATAGTTAATAAATTGTAAAGAGGGCCGTGATATTTTTGTCAAATTGGATATTCTTATTTCATAACATTCTACATTAGTTTTAATCAACAGAATAAACCATTATCTGTAAAATTATATTTATATAAAATGGTCATTTAAATATGTAAAAATCTTAATGACAAGAAAACACTAAAGATTCTAATTTTTCTGTAAATGATTTCTTTACAACTAAGTGCTCAAAATTGATACAAGCTAGATAAAAAGAAAACTTTGCCCAGTGAAATACGCTTTTCGTCGTCTGATTTACATATGGATAAGCAATCTTTGTAATTATGTATATCATTGGGTGTGAGGCATAATTGTGCTCTGTGGAAATTTATAAAATTTCTTTACTATCGAATGAAATCCAGGTTTCTAAAGTGATGTGTTTGTACATCCACGGATGCAACAAGTTTTTTCGATATTGATATTACGAAAATAATTCGACTTCATTTTATTAATAATTATTAAACAATAAATGCCGTATAAAACATTAATAAATACCCCCAAAAAGTTCACATTTTTGTCACCAGTTAGCGTTAAAGTCATGACGCACGGTCCCTATAACATATAACGTTTGTTATTTGATTTAGTTATTATTGTGTTTTTTAATTGATCGTTTATATCAGTGTCACTGTGCAAATTAATAAAGAAAAAAATCAAGGTAAGTTTATAAAGATGGACCAAATTACTAAGATTTTGTTATTATGAGAGCAATAAAGTTCCTTATTTACTATATGTTAACTATTATTGGGGTGTATTTGGGAATTTTATGATTTTATTATTAATTTTTTTAACAAGTTTATTAAGTACTATAATCTTTGATTATTTAAATTATAATCGAACTAGGTATAATACTTGTTATACTGTTAAAATGTTTAAAGTGTTTTCACTTCCCTCGCAGAGGAAAACATTATAATTGTTAGATTATTGCTTATTTTCACGTTTTGGAATCTCTAGACCACGAAAAACATATTTTCCTAAACCAATAGGTTTGTCTGTCAGAATGTTCGCACTCTAGCTAAAAACCATTTTCCCAAGGAAATTTTATACAAAAATTGGTCTTCCACCTAGAACGGCACTGCAAGTTTGCTAATCAAATCAGAAGTGTTTCGCCGACTCAATTACGGGTACTTTGAAAAAATTATAACTTCGTAACTATAAATAATAAAAATCTGTAAAATTATAGAAAAAAATGGGTCCTCTAATAAATAATAAAATTAGGTAGTTCCCAGACAAAGTTTTGGATGGTTAAATACTTTGGAAAATCATAACTTCGGACCTATAAAAGATATAAATCAGTAAAGTTGTTGAAAAAGAAATAAGTGGACCCTCTAATAAATAATAAAATTCCCTGACTTAATTAGGGGTAGCTTTAAGTAGTTAAATACTAAAAAAATCATAACTTTGTACCTATAAAAGTTAAAGATATGTAAAAGTATTGAAAAATAACTTACTGGGTCCTATAAGTAATAACATTTGGTTATTGGACCTCGACCTAAAAAGGGCTAATTTTGGAGAGTTAAATAAAATAATGAGTTCTTACCTGTAAAAGATACAAAATCTAAAATTATTGAAAAAAAATTCTGTAGGGCATCTAATAATTGAAAAATTATCCAACTTAAATGATTGAACGTAGACATATACATTTATCATACAACTTGAACTTGAAAATTATTTTAAATTAGTTGTTTGACCAATGAGATGAGCAATGTATTGTGATGTTTGTTTATTTTCAAACAACAGTTAAATATTAATAATTTATTTAAACACTTATTTATTTTAAACAATACTATTTTAATTTATTTATACTTCGAATGTCTTTAAACTGATCACTATTTATATTCACCACTGTCTATCTACTAATTACTACTTATCTGCACTGTCCATATAACTACTGATTATGATGGCTCGCCTCCACCAATTTATATATAAAATTGGTGGCCTAGAATGCTCCCCCACCAAAATTGCCAGTATGTACCAGAAACGCTATCACGTTCTAGAAATCGTATCTCGTTGACCCTGGAATGTTCGCGAAAGTGTCTCCACCATAGTCGTCCCATAGGTTTGGTCTTAAGGGGTTCAATTATGTATAAGAAGCGGACAAGTTGAGCCTCAAAGGCCAAATATTACAGAGAGGGACTTGTATTAGAGCATGACTGAATAATGAAATGGCTCACATTACATTGCCCCCTCCTTAAGAGATAGTTCCTCCTGGAACTCTTACGAAACTAAACTGTAATGGTTGTATTTGCAACTGAATCCTCTTTTACAATTTCCAGTTGCATGGAAGTAACAAGGGACGGTCTTCGCTGTAACCTGGGCACTGGGCGAATGGCTGCAGACCAGTATCTGAACTCCAATATCTTGAAAGATGACTTCCACCATGTTCCTAATGATCCTCCAATCCAGTTGATTTCCTTCTATCTTTGGCATGGCTAGTTTCTGTACACTGGACTCCCACACGTGCTCCCTTAGACTAAGTAATGCTTCCTTAAGGTTTCGAAGGCAGTTTGGCAGTCCATATCCCAGCAGAATTCCCTCGCTTCTTCTGTGAGTCGCGTTAGTGGCTTAGCAATATCTGCAAACTTTTTTATGAATCTTCGGTAGTACGTACAAAGCCCAAGAAAACTTCTTATTTGGTGTTTGTCCTTTGGTTGTGGCCACTCTTTGATAGAAGCTACTTTTTCCTTATCTACAGCCACGCCCTCCTTACTGACTACATGACCCAGGTAATTGACTTTAGTTTGAAATAGCTGGCATTTCTTGGGGTTTAGCATCAGTTGGGCAGCTTGAAGTCTTTTAAAAACATCTTCTAAGTTCTTAAGATGTTCATCAAATGTTTTCCCCAAGACTATTATGTCGTCTAAATAAACCAGGCATGTTTTCCAGGATAACCCTCTCAATACATTTTCCATAAGTCTTTCAAATGTCGCGGGGGCATTACATAATCCAAATGGCATAACATTGAATTGCCACAATCCAGATCCGGTGGTAAAAGCTGTCTTTTCTTTGTCTACTGGGTCCATTTCCACCTGCCAGTATCCAGACTTCAAGTCTAAGGTAGAGAATAGTTTACTTCCAGCCAATGTGTCCAAGGTATCGTCGATACGAGGCAGAGGGTAACTGTCTTTCTTGGTAACATTGTTCAACTGACGGTAATCCACACAGAACCTTGTAGTTCCATCCTTTATCTGGACCAAGACTACCGGAGAGACCCATGGGCTGGTAGAAGGTTCTATCACCCTGTCTTCCTTCATTTCCTGAACAATCCTTTCAGCTTCCTCTCTCTTGGCCTTTGGTAATCTTCGAGCCGATTGACGAATCGGCCTGGCGTCACCAGTGTGAATTTTGTGTTTTACAACAGAAGTTCTTCCTGTTTTTCCTCCTTTTGGTACAAAAATGTCACGATATCGTCGAAGAAATTCCTTTATTTTCTTCTTCTCTGATTGATTCAGAGATTGACCAGCAACTGCAATCATTTGCTCGAATTTGTCGTTGGAATTATCAGAAGTTGTTGTCTGACGAATTATGGAAGTTACTGGTACACAAGTTCCGATTCTGGTCTTTTTCTTGATGGTAATCGGGTGATCATTAACGTTTATGAGACGGACTGGAATTTCTTTAGCAGTCGTGACCAATCCCTTTCCGATCAGAATGCCTCGTCCAACCTCTACATCGTGGTTCCAAGGTTCCATCATCACAGGTGTTCCTTCTTCCATCGTTTCTTGAAGCCGTGCTACTATAACGGTTTCACTTCTGCCAGGTACCACCGTATCCTCCTGTACAGCAACTGGCACGGTACTGTCCACATATGGATGTAGGAATACCTCTTCGGCACCAACTTTGATCACTCTGTTTTTAAAGTCCAAATGGAAACCATTCCAAGAATAACATCTTCTTCGATATCAGCGACAATAACAGTGTGAGTGAACTTTTGTGTACCAATTCCCAATTGAACCTGGATTTCCCCATGGATGTTGGCATTTTCACCTGTGGCAGTACGTAGTCGCAATCTTGTTGGTAGAAGTTTCTTACGGTTATTTATAGTTGTTGGTCGTATAATGGTCCTAGTTGCTCCAGTATCCACCAACAGTGTATACTTTTTACCATTTACTTCGCCGTCTACGTATACACTATCATCGCGACATTTCAAAGAGGCTATCAGTATGAGAGGGTCTTTGGAACGGTTTCGGGTCGAAGCTGCCCCCTCTAGGCCAACCCGCTCTAGTTTTCCTGTAGCGTGTTTTCTTGATTCGTTGTGACCCTTGGACGTTTGCATGAACTGCGTACATGTCCTAGTTCACCACAATTCCAGCACCTGATAGTCTTCGTCTTATTCTTTCTGTCAGTAAGGCCTTTTATCATATTCACCAGTTGATCGAGTTTACCTTCCTCTTCTTCCTCTTTTATGGTCCTCACTTTATTGTATCCACCAGAGGCCTTTGTAGCTGCCTCATATTCAAGAGCAGCGGACAAGACATCGACCAATGTTTTGTGACGGGCTAGACGAAGTGTTCTTTGCATCTCTCTCGTGGTCACGAAGTCCATCAACAAAAGTTTGAACTGCCAAACATTCCATCATGTTTTCTGGAGCTAATGGATAAGCAAATCGCACCAACCTGGCAATATCTACTTCATATTCCTGAAGAGTCTCGTCTCGTTTTTGTTTACGATTCTTCAACTGTGACTGGTACAAATGCTCCAAGTGTTCGTGGCCATATCGCATATTTAGTCTCTTTTTGAGTTGTTCAAAATCATCTGTCTCTTCTACGGGTATAGTCTGAAGGACATCCAAAGCGTCTCCTCGAAGGGCGATGGTCAAATTTATTGCCTTCTCTCGTTCAGACCACTCGTTTGCTCTGGCAGCTGTTTCGAACTGCTTAAGGTAGTTCAATCTTCTTTTCCATTTCTTTTATTTTTTCCTCAACGGAAGACATTATTTTCTCCTCGACTGATGATATCTTATTTTCCATGGAAGAAATTTCAGAAGACACTTTTTCTTCTAAGGAGGAAATGTTAGACAAAAATTTATTTTCCATACAAGACATTTTGTTTTCCAAGTCGGAAGAAATTTCATCTTTTAAAGAGGAGATATCAGAAGAAACTTTAGTTTCTAAAGAAGATATTTCGTTTTTCACGGAAGAAACATCAGAAGACACCTTTTCTTCTAAGGAAGAAATGTCTGAAGAAACTTTATTTTCCAAAGAAGAAATGTCTGAAGAAACTTTATTTTCCAAAGAAGAAATATTAGAAGAAATATCGGTTTTCATGGAAGACATTTTACTTTCCATATCGGAAGAAATTAGAGCAGAAGATGATTCATCAGAAAATAAATACGTTTCCGAATCAAAACCTTCATTTTCTAGTGCTTCTTTAAGACGTTCTGCCAGTTCTGCCTTCTTCCCTGTCGTCTCCAACTCACGATCTTCTAACTCCCGTCGTAGCTCGGTCACTTTTAAATCACACAGTCTTTTAGCCATTATTGTCCACTATTTATTTACACTATCCCACTTCTGACACCAATGTGATGTTTGTTTATTTTCAAACAACAGTTAAATATTAATAATTTATTTAAACACTTATTTATTTTAAACAATACTATTTTAATTTATTTATACTTCGAATGTCTTTAAACTGATCACTATTTATATTCACCACTGTCTATCTACTAATTACTATTTATCTGCACTGTCCATATAACTACTGATTATGATGGCTCGCCTCCACCAATTTATATACAAAATTGGTGGCCTAGAATGCTCCCCCACCAAAATTGCCAGTATGTACCAGAAACGCTATAACGTTCTAGAAATCGTATCTCATTGACCCTGGAATGTTCGCGAAAGTGTCTCCACCATAGTCGTCCCATAGGTTTGGTCTTAAGGGGTTCAATTATGTATAAGAAGCGGACAAGTTGAGCCTCAAAGGCCAAATATTACAGAGAGGGACTTGGAGTATTAGAGCATGACTGAATAATGAAATGGCTCACATTACAGTATTATGGCTTGTAAAAGTTAATGTCTTTTTTTAACCTTATTGAATTTTTAAACTTAGCTCCTCTTCCATGTCAAATCTCAACAGACGGCGGCAATTTTTAAGTTTATATTTACTCCCGACGCCGACGGTGAAAATAATATGGTGCAGCATTTGTCTAAATTATGGATTTTTTTAGGAACATGGAAGCAAATACAAGAATAAGCTTACTGTGGCAATACTTCGATAAGTCTGGAGACACCTCAGTTTGTAAAAAATGTAAAAATCCTATTAAGTCATGTGGTAACACTACCAATTTAAAGAATCATTTAAAGGCAAAACATCCACTTCTCTTTGCTGAGATGCAGAAAATGAATCGAATACAAGAATCTGAGATTATTGCCAAGAGCGACGATGAATCAAGGTAAATTTTATTAGTTTCATGATACAAATTGCAAATTATTAGGGTAAATGAGACAGTCATTGGCCAGTTAAGGATAGTTCTCGTCTTCATGCTATTCTTATTTAAGACCAGTTAATACAATATTCTTAAAAATGTTGTTTTGAATATGTTGGAATGTCAACTTTTCCGTTTGACCAAAATACCATCTGAACTACACAAATATATAAAAAAATACTATGAATAAAAAAAATACACAAAAACTCAGTTATTGGCCACTAGAACACAGTTATTGGCCATATGGAAAATAAGTATTAAGTTCTTTTTATAAAATATTTTATTAAATAAGGTAGTTCACTCGCAACAGTCGTACACAAAAATATCGCCCTATAGTGAATACCAACCGTTCGAGATTCTTAAATCTAAAGTAAGGTTATTTTTGCAACAGACTGTACACACAACACATGTGATCCTATATACAAATATGGTATTATATCGCGTAAAATCCATCCGGCAACGTCGCAAATATATTGTGAAACGTCAAATGTATTCCTAAAATAAATGTAAATATCAAAATGTTTCATTGTCAGAATCAATTAATTGGGCTCTATCAAGCTAGCGGGCACTCTGTGGCGGCACCATTCAAGACCTGGCGGGTTTTTTGTAGCTTTTTTGTTACGCTATTTGCGAATTTGTAGCTTTGCCCAGGTCCGAAAAAACAGCGGATCCGCTAGCTTGAATTTCCATAAATTCCATAGTAGCGGCACAGATTCAGACCCAGCTGGTTTTTCGTAACTTTTTTGTAGCTTTTTTGTTACGCTAGTCTCCCTTTTGTAGCTTGTACTGAACCTGAGAAAAGCGCGGATCCGCTAGCTTAGCGGATATTTGTAGCGGCACCAGCTCGGACCAGGCTCATTTTTTGTAACTTTTTTGTAGCTTTTTTGTTACGCCTGTCTCCATTTCGTTGCTAGGCCTGAACGTGAGTAATAATCGTTTCTCCATGAGCGTGAGAGAAAAGTGCGTTAATTTAAAATCAAGTTTCGGCATCTACAAGTAATATGTGCAACTCGATAGTTTTTGTTAAATAAACGCGGTTTAGTAACAAATTTCATTCACAAGCATAAATTCGACATCATAATTATAACTGAAACGAACCTCAAAACAACCGACAAATTCAAAATACGAGACTACAACATTTTACGACAAGACAGACCTGAACACCACAGACACAACGTACGACAAATGGCAGCGGGAGGGGTAGCTTTCTTTATAAGAACCAACCTCACTTTTGAACATCTTCCTAATGCAAATACATCCCCTCACATAGAACACATCATTATAAAATGTAATAATTATATTTTTATAGGAGTGTACAGCCCCCCAGCCAGAAGGATTCTTGCGGCAGACATGCATGCCCTAATGTCAAAAGGTAACAGAGTTTTTCTTGCAGGAGACTTGAACTGCAAACACCCTGAGTGGGACGCGAACTGTACTTATGCGAACCCATCAGGTAACATGCTGAGAGATTTCGCCGAGGACAATGAACTTATCATTCACTATACGGACGAACCGACTTGCACCCCATTTAATGGAACTACCCCTAGCACACTGGACATCGCGGTCACGAAAAACATCCATGATATTAAAAACATTCGAACTATAAGTACCATTAACTCGGACCACGACCCAGTGTGCTTGGAGTTAAGGACAACACAAAAAATTAACAGACAACAAAGACAGTACTATGATTACAAAACAACGGACTGGAACAAATACAGACAAATAATAAACAATACGTTAACACTCAATAATAATATACAAAGCCCTGAATTGCTTGAAAACACCACAAAAGACTTAATTCAAACTATACAAAAAGCTAGAAATGACTCCACAAAAACTAAAACAACTACACTACACAAAGACATACTGCCACCTGACATCACAGAACTTATATCCAATAAAAACAAAATACGAAAAAGGTGGCAGCTACACAGGAGAGCGGAAGACAGGGTTATGCTAATGGACATAGCCAGGTACACTAACACTCGTATAAACGAACATAGAAACAAAATGTGGCAAAAAACCCTATCTGAAGTGAAACCCGGAGACAATTCATTGTGGGGGGTTGTAAGAAGGTACAAAAAACCCAGCTCACAACTTCCCACAATGAACCAAGGACAAAATACTCTGACAAACGATAATGATAAGGGACGAGCCTTCGGCGAATATTTCCAACGTAATTTCACAAATCAGTACGTAAATAATAATAGACAAAATCAAATCGAGGAACTCGTCAACGATGTAGGTGCATCAGACCCAGTTCACGTCCCCCACTCTTTCATGACCTCTCCAAAAGAGGTAGGGAATGCACTCAAGCGACTCAAAAATAGAAAAGCTCCGGGACCGGATGACATTAGTAATATATTACTTAAAAATCTTCCAAAAAAGGGGGTTGTACAACTCAACTACATAATAAATGCAATCTTCAGGTTACAACACTATCCGAGTTGCCTGAAGATTGCAAATATTATACCAATATTAAAAACAGGTAAAAACCCCAAAAATATAGAAAGCTATCGACCCATCTCGTTGCTAAACACAATATCAAAAATTACTGACTCAATTATTTTACACAGACTAAAAAACATCGAACAACGACTAAAACTTATCCCGCAGGAACAGTACGGGTTCCGAAGGGGACATAGTACCGTTGCACAAATACTAAGAATAGCTCATTATGCCAAAGAGGCCACTAACATCAATAAACAAACGGTACTTGTCGCACTTGACTGCGAAAAGGCCTTCGATTCTGTCTGGACCTGCGGGCTAATCCACAAAATGCTTGTGAATGATTTTCCCGTGCATATTGTAAAGACAATTCACTCTCAGTGTTGTTCCTGGTTGTACAATTGTACAAAAAGTTGTACAATCAGTTATGCGGTTGTACTGTTGTACGCACTTTTGAAAAAAGACATAAATGTTGTACAATTTGAAATTGCTAAATATTTATGTAAAATCGGGTATATAAAAGGTTTTCTTCGCTCAAAAAGTATACGATTTGTTAAATAGCATGCATTAAAATTAATAAAAAAATAAAAGTTTAAATTTGGCGCCATTCGCGACCAATCAGTACTCCGTTTTACATCAAAAATATATTTTAAACTGAAAAAAAGAAGAATTTTAAGCATGGGAAAGTAGTAGGCCATAGCTGTCAATAAAAAAGAAGAAGAATAATTAGTGGTTGTACAATCGAAAGTAAAAGTGTACAATTTTGACACTGAAAGTTGTACAATTCAAAAATCCCTAGGAACAACACTGTTCACTCTTACATAACGGACAGACAATTCAACGTAAAGATCAACAACACAACGACAGGACCATACATCGCGCAGGCGGGAGTGCCCCAGGGCTCAGTACTTTCGCCGCATTTGTACACCATTATGACCCATGACATGCCAATGGGTAATAATGGGGTACAAACGGCACTGTACGCCGACGATATTTGTCTGTACAAAAGCAACCATTCAGCAGAAAGTGCCCTCAGGACACTGGACATCCATATAAACAGGAAGTTAGTCCCCTATTTAATTAAAAACAAAATTAAAATCAACCCCCAAAAATCCGAGAGCATGCTCATCACTAAGCGAAGGTCAAGGGGAGTTCATATACCGCTCAATATTCAGGGACAACAGGTAGACACTAGGAATAGCATGAATTATCTCGGTTTTCAATTAGATAGGGGACTGACATTCGATCGGCACATCAAAGACAGGGTGGCTAAAAGTCATATAGCGATAAAAACTCTTTATCCTCTATTAAACAGGAGGAGCAAAGTCACCCTGGATAATAAACTTTTAATTTTCAAATCCATCTTAAGACCGATATTAACATATGGATGTCCGGTCTACTGCTCGATGGCCAATTGTCACTATAACAAACTGCAAATTGCACAGAACAGATGTCTTCGGCTAGCACTGGGCTACGACCGCTATGCAAGAATTGAAGACATGCACGTACAAACAGAGACTCCACGAATCAAGGACTATGTACTAAAAACAGCCGAAAATTTCTACATGCGGTGTCTCCCCGATAATGTGAAAGATGACATCTTTAGCATCTATCGCGGGGACGGCGTACGTAGAAAACACGGCTGTTTACACGCGAAACTGGACATATACAGACACAGAAACATACAATAATAATAACAAAATACAATAACATTCCTCCTTAACGATCCCAGACAAATCCCATGCTTTTGTCCTAAGAGGCCTAGCCAATGGAACAAAAATACAGGACATAGAGGAAGAACTTGAGGAACAACACGACATTAAAGCCAGAGCAGTCTATCAAATGAAGACGAAAGAACGTCCCCTATTTCTGGTGGTTACAGACCCTGCTATAACCCTGGATTATCTGAATAAAAATACCCGCATAGTATTACACACACGAGTGACTTGGGAACTACGTAAATCGGCGAAACAGATAATTCAGTGCCATAACTGCCAGCAATGGGGGCACGCAACATCCAATTGTGGCAGGCAATCCAAATGTTTGAAATGTGCGGGTGATCATCACACCCGAACATGCTCGAAAACCAGAGAGACACCGGCAACATGTGTGAATTGCGGGGGTGATCACCCCGCAAACTACTCAAAATGTAAGACCTATACGGATAAATTAGATAGACTTAATGAGAGACGGCCGAAAGCACAACCAAAAATGGTACCCGCCCCCTTGCCAGCTTACAACCAATGGGAGGCCAGACGCAATAATAGTACTAATACACAGAGGAAAGATGATTTCCCGGCTCTGCCAATAAGAAACCAGAACACAGCAAGTGTGAATAACCCGGTGAAGAGACCCATCCAAATGACCTCTGGCGGATCCATGAATGACATCACAGAACTAAACAAAGAATTATCAGAATTAAACAGGTTAGTCAACTTGGGTGAATTAACTAGAGCAATTAGGGCGCTTAACGCCGAACTTAGGAACTGCCTCTCAGGCCAAGAGATATTTGAAACGTATAATTCTTTCATGAGTAACATTGACACTAACTTCAATCTACGTAACTGAACTTCTTTCGCGGGACAACCATAAAATCAAAACTTGTTTCTACAATACAAATGGGATGCGCAACAAAACAGCACTTGTTCGCAGTTTCGTTCATAAACATAAATTCGACATCGTGCTTCTTACGGAAACTCACTATACATCGACAGACAAATTCAAAATACAAGAGTACGATGTCATAAGACACGACAGACCTGATGGACAGCCATATGGAGGGGTAGCTTGTCTCATAAAAAGAGAATTACAGTATTCTCAACTTAAAAATCTCAATATACCTCAACAACACATTATTTTTAAAATCGGGAATATTACATTTGTAGGGCTCTATCAACATCCAAGAAATACTTTTTCTAGAGCACAACTCAGCCTAATTATGTCATCGGGAAATAGAGTCCTTTTATTTGGTGACTTAAACGCGAGACATCCGCACTGGGATGCTAATTGTACACGGCCGAACTCGAATGGTGCGGCCCTGAATGGATTCGCTGACGACAACGACTACATAATACACTACCCTGAAGATCCCACCTTTTATTCCTTTGCACCGAACAACCTTCCCAGTACAATTGACTTAGCTCTTGCAAAAAACATACCAAACATAACAAATACTATGACTATCAAGACATTAAGCTCGGATCATGACCCTGTATACTTGGAGATTAAGACTACACGTCTGATTCCTAGGATACAGGGCCATTATTACGACTATAACACAACGGACTGGAAGAAATACAGGAAAATACTTGACGAAAACATTAGAATCAACAATAACGTAACAGACGTAACTGCTCTTGAGGAAGAATTTACGAAACTTACAAACGACATTATCAATGCAAGGAATAACTCGACTACACGCAAAACACGGAAACCTCACAAGGACAACCTTCCTCAGGACATTCTGGACTTAATAAACAACAAAAATTACATACGTAAACGCTGGCAAACATACAGAGTAGCTGCTGACAGGGAAATGCTATTAGACCTATCCAAACATATAAATTATAGAATCACCCTATTTAGAAATGACGAATGGAGAAAATCCCTGGAAGCAGTTAACACGCAAGACAACTCAATGTGGAAAGTTGTTAAAAGATTTAGAAAACCCTTTGAGCAGCTTCCCACATTGAGGCACGAAGACAATACTTACACGACGGACGATCAAAAAGGACAAGCATTCGGCGAATTCTTTCAGGGGAATTTTACCAACCCGCAAATAAATAACCAAAATCAAGATGAAATTGAACAAATAGTTAACGAAATCAGGAACCTAAATACTGAGATAGTACCTCCACAATTATTAACATCTCCAAAAGAGATCTCTAACATTATCAAGAGAACACGTAGTAAAAGGGCTCCAGGTCCCGATGACATACATAATATACTAATCAAAAATTTATCTAAGAAATCAATAGTGCATCTGCACCACCTAGTTAATGCAATACTCAAATTGCAAAGTTACCCTCAAATTTTAAAAGTTGCCAACATAGTCCCTGTTTTTAAAGTGGTTAAAAACAGAAATGAAATCGCAAGCTACCGCCCAATTTCTTTACTCAATGGCTTAGCCAAAATTGCTGATAGGGTAATATTGACGAGACTCCATGACTATGAACAAGACAAAACAATAATCCCGTCGGAACAGTACGGATTTAAGGCCGGGCATAGCACTATAGCCCAGATAATTAGAATCGCGAATCACGCGTATAAAGGGTTCAATTCAAATAAGCAGACGGTGCTTGTAGCTCTAGATGCAGCGAAGGCCTTTGATACGGTCTGGACCGATGGGCTTATCCACAAAATGTTTATGAACGATTACCCCGTTTTTATTGTCAAAACAATACAAACGTACTTACAGAACAGACAGTTTAACGTCAAAATTAACAATTCGAGACAGGGCCCCTACACTGCGCGTGCGGGTGTACCTCAAGGTTCAGTACTTGCGCCGCATTTGTACACTATCATGACCCATGATTTGCCCATGGGACACGATGGTTTACAAACGGCCTTGTACGCTGACGACACTTGTTTTTACAAATCTTCACAATCGGCAGAGATCGCAACAAGAAGGCTGGACATTCATGTCAACAGAACGATAGTTCCCTATCTAAAAGAAAATAAAATTAATATTAATCCCCAAAAGACAGAGAGTCTTATTCTGTCCAAAAAAAGAATAGAACCAATAATCAATAGCCTCAAAATTCAGGGTAAAAACATTAAAACAGAGGACAAAATGAAGTACTTAGGTTTCATATTAGATAGGAAACTAACGTTCTGTAAACATATCGACGACAGAGTCGGAAAAACCACAGGGGCAATAAAAACCCTCTATCCTCTATTGCACAGGAGAAGTGGTTTTTCTACGGCAAACAAAATCCTCCTATACAAACAAGTACTTCGCCCGATTCTGACATATGGAAGTCCAGTCTTCTGTTCGATGGCTGAAACTCACTATCGTAAATTACAAGTAATTCAAAACAGGTGTCTGAGGCTGGCGTTGGGGTATGACCGATACGCCAGGATAAATGACATGCATATGCAGACATCCATTGAGCCTATTAAATCCTATATTCTCAATTTATCAAACAAGTTTTATAATAACTGTCTTCCCACAACTCTTAAGGAAGACATACAGTCAATTCACCAAGGGGATGGTGCAGTCAGGGTTCACGGCTGTCTGCATAAAGCTTTACAAATATACACACGAGATTGACGAGTCAGGACAACATACGTACGGACTACACAGCAACAGAAATCCCACTGAATAGCCAAATCACAAAGCCGGCTTCTTGACAAAAGTAGTCGGACGGAGGACTGCACGGTGACGTCATCGATCGATGCAGAATTTTGGATCCTAAAGTCCTGAATTCTGTGGCGATTGGGGATGCACAGTGCAGCCCTGTGAGTTGGTTAATCACCACAATCTACCACAAGACCAACACACAGACAAGGACAACCCTGTTTTTTATAAAAGTTTTTCAGGGAATACAGACAGAAGTAAAATCAGACAAAAACCTAACAAAATTCAATTATCGCTCTAGCTAATGAACCTAAATTGGCATATAATGTTTATTTTTAACAAGGAGATGCTAGATTAATCCAAATAGTAACATGTAATTTGGCTACATTGGCCCATTCATCGGTCATGACTTCGACAGAGGTCACAACAGGAGCGGAACACTTCCAGTTTTCGCGAGAAGAAATCCATCTGTGAAATAATGTGTACAATATTATATGAATAAATTAATGTATATATGTAAATAAAGATTTTTGAATACGAATACCCAGACAGAGAGAGAAGAATTTTATTTACAGTATTTACATAATTAATTTACATCTACAAAAATGTACGTCATCGATGACTACGCCTCTGTTCTCCAGCCTAGACTGGTGAAGTATGGGCGACGTCTCGTACCGCAATCACTAATGCAAGATGCTTAAGTGTGTGAAATGTAAGGTGCCATCTCCTTATCGCGATAGATATTATATGGCAGTTGTGATTGGTTTGTTTGCGTCGGTAATGGAACTTTCCTCGGTGTAATTTTGTCTGTCGTTAGTTTTGTAATTTTTCCCTGAAAAAGGCTATGAAAAAACAGGGTTGTCTTTGTAATGTCCGTTTGTCCGTATAGTTTATGACTAATTTGTACAAATTCGAGGGCTGCACGGTGTCATCGTCGGTCGTAGCAGCGAAAAATATCGCCGTTTCGATTTTTGACTCACCGTGCAGTCCTCCGTCCGACCAGATTTTACGTCTAGTCGACTTGAATTTGTACCATTAGTATTGTTGTCACAGGGCACAGTCTGTGTATGTTTCGTGTGTCTTAGGTCTCAAATTTGTCTGTAGATTGTCAATGCTTTGTGGAGACATCCATGCTTTCTGTGAGCACTATTTGCCTCGGTAATGCTTAATATGTCTTCCTTCACATTAGTAGGAAGACTATTTTTGTAAAATCTTTCTGACATATTTAGTATGAAGGTTTTGATCATGGGCATGGATGTCTCTGCATGCATGTCCGTTATCCTGGAATAGCGGAGCCACCCCAGTGCACGCCTCAGACAACTGTTTTGTATTACCTGGAGCTTATTAAAGTGACTTTCCGTCATGGAACAGTAGGCCTGACATCCATAAGTTAAGATAGGCCTGATTATCTGTCTGTATAACAACAGCTTATTGTCCCGACTGAACCCGTTATTGCGTCTGAGCAGGGGATATAATGTTCTGATTGCTGCGTTGGCCTTAGTTACCCTGTCTTCAATATGTTGCCTGAACGTTAGTTCCCTGTCCAAGCGCACCCCGAGATATTTTATTGAACGCTGTGACTCGATCACTTGCTCTCCTACTTTTAATTTGGTGGTGATTATAGGGGTTCTACCCTTTCGTGTTTTTGTTAGAGTCAAGCTCTCGGTTTTCGAAGCGTTCAATTTCATCTTGTTCGCGTTTAGATAGGGGACCAACGTTCGGTTGATATGGATATCAAGCCTCCTGTTCGCTACTTCAGCAAGCTCCGAAGTTTTATACACACAGGTATCATCGGCATACAGTGCCGTCTGTACACCATTAGTACCCATGGGCATATCATGGGTCATAATCGTGTACAGATGCGGCGAAAGTACTGAACCCTGAGGTACCCCCGCCATTGCATTAAATGGTCCTGTTAAAGTTTTGTTTATTTTAATGTGGAATGTTCTGTCCTGTAGGTATGATTGAATCGTTTTTACAATATAAATAGGAAATTCATTTATAAACATTTTGTAGATAAGCCCACAGGTCCAGACGGTATCGAACGCTTTTTCGGTATCCAGGGCGACAAGGACGGTTGCTTTTTTATTGTTAAAGCCTTCTTTGGCTTGATGCGCTATGCGTATAACCTGTGCAATCGTACCATGTCCTTCGCGGAAACCGTACTGTTCCTGTGGGATTATTTGTTTGTCTTGTTCTATTAAGCGTAGTTTATTAAGGAGTATGATGTCGATAGTTTTTGTGAGTGTGTTTAGTAGGGATATGGGACGATAGCTTTCAATATTTTTCGCGGGTTTACCTTGTTTCCTAATCGGGATTATGTTTGCGGTTTTTAAAGATTTTGGGTAATGCTGAAGTTTTAGTATCGCGTTAATTATGTGGTGTAGTTGCACGAGCGCTTTCTTAGTGATGTTTTTCAGCATTAGGCCTGTAATCCCATCTGGGCCCGGTGCCTTCCTATTTTTAATTTTGTTTATTGTCATTTTTACCTCTTTGGGAGTGACCAGCTGATTGGTCGGAATTGCTTCTGGGGGGAGGAGCCTAATGTCCTCTACTACGTCCTCAATTATTTGCTGTTCTACATTGTTTATTGTGTCATTTGTGAAATTATTTTTGAAATGTTCCCCAAGTGCTTCCCCTTTTTGTGTGTCAGTTGTATATTGTCCGTTATTGTCCTCAAGTATGGGGAGTTGCATAGTCGGTTTCTTATACCGCTTTACTACCCTCCATAAAGAGTTGTCTTGTGGTTTGAGTTCACGTAGAATGTCTGTCCATTTTTTGTTTCTTAAGTCACGTATTGCTATGTTTATTGTCTTTGAAATGTCCAAGAGTCTGAGTCTGTCGTCGCCTTGTCTGTTTCGTTGCCATCTCTTGCGTATGTTATTTTTATTTGTAATCATGTCTTGAATTTCAGTTGTGAGGTGTTCGTGGTGCATTTTTATGTGTTTGATGGCTGTCGTTTTGTCTCTTGCATTTATAATGTTCTTTGTGAATTTGTCAACTTCCTTGTCTAGCTCTGTAGGTGTTGTGATGTTGTTGTTTATTACAATGTTTTTGTCCAGTATTTCCCTGTATTTTGCCCAGTTTGTTGTCTTGTGGTCATAGTATTGTCCGTTGTATCTTTGTATGTTTGTTTTCGTTCTGAGTTCTAAATAAACTGGGTCATGGTCCGAGTTAAGTGTAGTGATTGTTACGATGTTATGTACGCTGTTAATGTTTTTTGTCATGGCAATATCTAAAGTGCTGGGTGTTTGTCCGCTAAAAGGGAAGCACGTTGGTTCGTCGGTGTAGTGTATTTCATAATCATTTAATTCTGCGTAGGAGCTAAGTGTATTCCCATTTTTATTGTTTTTACGGCAGTTCGCGTCCCATTCTTTGTTTTTTGCGTTGAGATCTCCCATTAACAATACTTTATCCCCTGTTGCCATGAGGTTATGTAGGTCTACGTTCGTAAAGTGGTTTAATGGCTTATTATACACCCCTATAAATGTAATCCCCCCGATTTTAATGATTGCGTGCTCTATACTAGAGAGAACACTCGTGACAACTACATGTGGGATGGTACGTTTAATAAAGAAAGCCACGCCCCCTCCAGGTTGGTCTGCTCTGTCCTGTCTGTAGATGTCGTAGTCACGCACTTTTATTTTGTGAATTGGTTTAAGATGTGTTTCCGTTAATACTAAGATGTCAAATTTATGTTTATAAATGAAGTTGCTTACAAGATGTATCTTGTTTAGCAGCCCGTTTACATTGTAAAAACAGATTTTGTATTTGTCTCGGTAGACCGCAGCGAATTCAATTCCTAAATCTGTATGAGTTGAGGTTGTTCATAAAATTATTATAAGTTAAAAAGATTGACGCTTCGCTGCGGCATTCCCTTAGTTTGGAGTTAAGCTCCCTTACCGCGCGGGTTAATTCGGCTATGTTTACTAGTGAGTTAAGCTCTTGCATTTCATGATTCAGTGCAAATACGTCATCCATACCTCCCTGTGATGCGTTCTGCGTGTTATTTTGCTGTCTTCTGCTCTCTTGGCTTGTTGATGGTTCGTCTCGTTTGCCCGGTCGGAGAGGGAACTCCGTATTGCCCGGTAAGAGAGGGAACTCTGTGTTGTATCTTCGTTCACTGCTTTTTGCCTCACTTCTGGTTTCCCACCTATTTTTGGTAGGTAGGGGTGCGGGTATGTATTTTTTGGGGTTATTTTTGTTACTATTCATTTTCTTCTCTTCGAGTCTAGAGACTCTCTCGAGGTATGCCTTACATTTCGTAAAGTTGGCGGGATGGTCGCCTCCGCAGTTAATGCACGTCGCAGGGGTATCTCTGGATTTGATACATGTCCTTGTATGGTGACCTGATGCACATTTTAGGCAATTAGGCTGTCTTCCACAGTTGGATGTGGCATGCCCCCATGCCTGGCAATTGTGGCATTGGATAATCTGCTTTGTTGATCTTCGCAGCTCCCATGTTATGCGGGTGTATAGCACCACCCTGACGTTTCTGTTAAGGTAATCCAATGTGATTGATGGGTCTGTAATTACCAGGAATAGGGGCCTATTTCTGGTGGTCATTCTGTATATAGATCTTGTTTTGATCTCGTAGTTTTGCATCAGGTCCTCCTCTAGGTCATCGATTTTTGTGCCGTCCCCAAGCCCGCGTAGCACGAATGCATGGGACTTCTCTGTTTTATTCGTGTAGGTGTGAAAGAACATTTCTTCACTTTTGATATTCCTGATGACGTTGTCATAGTCATCTTTGTCCTCAGTGAAAACAATTGTGGAGTTGTTTGTGTATTTTAGGTTGAAATTACCCTTAATTATTTCCCTGAGGACACCCGTGAGCCCCTGGTGGTCTTCTGGCACTCCGTCCATGACTATGGGTGGCATATAGTTTTTCTTTTTAGCCTGAATAGTGTCTTTTTTGTTATTATTGGTCGTGCTAGGGTTTTCTGCCTTTCTGTCGGCGGTTGAATTTTTTCTTTGACTTCCGGCTTTCTCCCGTCTTTCTTTCCTAGCCAATTCTCTCTTTTTGAGAATTTCTTCGTCTTCTTCTTCTTCCTCAGACTCCGTGAGTACTTGGAATCTGTTTCTGATCTCGACGGGTTTAGGAAGTGAAGCAATAGCTTTTTGCTTCATCATCCTTTTTAGATGACCATTTAGTTTGGGGGGTGAGATGAAATCCTGTGTGTCCATGTTTTCGTCCGGTGATATGATGTCTATCCTATTTAGTTCTTTATTAGCTTCGGTGATTCTTTTGTTCCTTTGTAGTGGGAATGTGCTATTGGGGGAGGTAGGTAGGGGTGGGGGTGGTTTTTCGATAACGGGTGGGGGGTTTGGTTTTGGTCTGGGTTTGTATATTTTTGGGGGGAGAGGTTGTGTTCTGCCACTTGGGAGGGTTAATTCTGACGGTTGGTCAGGTAAGGGGTGGAGTATGGGGGTAACTAAAGTTTGTTTCAGCCTGGAACTTTGGTTTTCATCCCCGGATAGTTCTTGTCCGCTGTTGTACTCCATAATGTTTTTCCTCCGAGCCTGCGGTACGTCGCTCTGCTTAATAGTGATTTTTATCCCTTCCGCTGAGGGGATCGACACATATTCAGACACGAAGTCATCTTCGTTCTTTTTATTTGCCTGTTCATAACGTCTGGGGGTGAATTTGAAAATTTTAAATTTCTCCATACTTTCCAAATTTTCGTTCTCCATACTTTCCAATTCAGTTTTCTCCAAACTTTTTAATTTTTTGGTTTTCTCCAAAGTTTCTGGGAATCCTTGGGATTTGGCAACATCGGAGCCGTCTCGATCGTCTTTGTCGGTGCTATCAAGATATAACTGCTCGATGCTTCTGGAGTCGTTGGCGCGTTCGCTAAGTTCATTCTCCGAACTTTCCGAAGAGTCTGTTTTTGGCCCTTTCGGCGAGTTTCTCTTAGCTTTTTTGGCCGTGTGGGTGTTGTTTCTCTCGAACGAGCCGTTTTCGGAGCTGTCTGCCTCCATTTCACTATCCTCGCTCGTTTTTGATTCGCCGCTTTCGTGTCTTTTGGAAAGTAAGTAGAACGCATTCTCCTTACTTTGTAGACTTTGGGCCAGCCCGCTGTCGCTAAGTGTTTTCTCCAAACTTTGCAGATTTTGTTTCTGCATACTTTGTAAATTATCGTTCTCCATACTTTGTAATTTTGAGTGTCTTTCGTCTTGAGAAGCGGCTTGTGTCGCGCTCGGACTTTTAGGTGGTTCGCCGGTGCTATGTCTACGGTCTCTTGTTGTATTACTAGGTCGATCAGTTTTCTCCATACTTTCCAATTTTGGAAAATTTGGCCGTGGGTCTCCTGCAGTACTGGACTTTTCACCGAGATTTATGGTTAGGTCCTCAGTACTTACAGTTTTTATGCTGCTCGATAGAATTATTCTTTTCTTATTTCTGGAGATGTTAGGGTTGCGTATGTAGCTTTCTCGGCTTTCTTGAATTAACTTATTGTAGGCTTTTACCCGACTCGATAGGCGTTGAGAGAGTTCGGTTTTTGATTCCGCGATTTTCGCGGTGTTTGCCGGTTTACCCGGCGGTATGGCTGCCCCCGAGGGCTCCCCCATGTACGGGGTTACACTCCTGACACTTTTTTAAAACTATACCTGGCGATTATACTTTACTCGGACAATAATAAATGGAAAAATACTAAGAGGTTTGAAAGTAGGGTTATGTGTTACTTCGGATCCGGAACGAACGTAGATTCGGGTAACAGCAGCCTTGGTGAGTCCAAGGTTCACTCGAATACCCAGACAAAAGACAAACTAAACAACAGCTCGCACCGACTAGATACTCGCGCAAACTAGTCGGACGGTGGATTGAACGGTAGACTGGCCATCGAAGCAACAAGCGTGAAATCCGCGATTGTTGCCTCGATGGACGGTGTATCGAGCACTCTGCCTGTGAGGTGTATTACTGAACAATGACTAAACAAACAACTATACACACAAGGACAACCCTGTTTTTTCTAGCTTTTTCAGGGGACAAAAACCATAACTCAAACGCGACATATCCTTTTACAAATTCCCATTACCGATTCCAAAACAATCCTAATCCCTCAATAATATCGCATGGTAAGGAGTGAGGGCTGCAATATTTGATCATTTTTTATCAGAATAGGGGTAGATATAGGTGGACAAGTCCGGTCGGACTCTAGACCAGCACGAAAGGAGAAGATCCCGGTAGTGTTGATTATACTATTTCATATTCTGAATCTGTAGATATTTTAACTATGTAAATAAAATCCTTGTTACTGTTTACTGCAACTCGATAGTGTGACTATCTGTTGATAGATGGCACCAGTATTGCATTTCACGAATTAAGGCCATCTTCCATCCAATATATTTTCGAGAAATTTAGATATAATCTCAAAATCGAACATTTGTTTTTAAATGTTTTTTAGTGTTGTTTATGTATTTATACTTTTGTTGAATCAAGAATATTCTTACATCTTTTTTGAATGATTTCCTTAACCAATCGTTTTGCAGTATTTATGGACCAGTATTTAATTTTGTCGAATCACAACTATACAGTGTGTTCCATCTCAGACGAGCCACCCCATAGTAATTGGAAAAATTTCCTGAAACACGTCGGATGATTTTCTTTGGGGGACATCTTTTGACGTATATTTGAGGCTTGAACCAGCAACCTCCTATGAGGAGGAGCTTCAACCCCTCAAAATGGAATAGGGAAGAAGGGTTGAGTGATACATCATTTGTAAGGTCTTGAAAGCCTCTTTACAACGGTGTATGAAAAAATCACATTCTTAAAAAAGATTAATTGTTTTATCACATCAAATGATCGAAGAAACGTGATAAACCTTCTAAGAGCAAAAAATGAAGGCAAGATAAGAAAATGTTTTGATTTTTTTATTTATTAGTTCGAGAGAATTTATTATTGCATGGAAGTCAATGGAAGACAAATTGAACATTTCATTTAAAAACGCAGTTTTGATTTTTTTGATAGGCATGATAAAACAATTGATTTTTTTTAAGAATGTGATTTTTTTCATACACCGTTGTAAAGAGGCTTTCAGGACCTTACAAATGAAGTATCACCCAACCCCTCTTTCCTATTCAATTTTGAGGGGTTGAAGCGCCCCCTTATAGGGGGTTGCTCGTTCAAGCCTCAAATATACGTCAAATGTCCCCCAAAGAAAATCATCAGACGTGTTTCGGGAAATTTTTCCAATTACTATGGGATAAGAACTATACGGGGAGGCTCGTCTGAGATGGAACACCCTGTATATAGTGAGAATAGGTATAATTGCTTGGTACACATACTTTGATTTTCATTTTCGTATGTGCGTCCGACATACAACTATTTTAATAATCTTGTCAATATGTATTTTACATTAATATCGGACAAATAATTAATACACATACCGTTGAAAATGTCTGATTTTGAGATTATATCTAAATTTCTCAAAAATATATTTGATGGAAGATGGCCATAATTCGTGAAATGCAATACTGGTGCCATCTAGCAACAGATAGTCACACTATCGAGTTGCACATATTAGTTGTAGAGGCCGAAACTTGATTTTAAATTAATGCACTTTTCTCTAACGCTCATGGAGAAACGATTATTACTCACGTTCAGGCCTCGCAACGAAATCGAGACAGGCGTAACAAAAAAGCTACAAAAGAGTTACAAAAAATGAGCCGGGTCCGGGCTGGTGCCGCTACAAATATCCGCTAAGCTAGCGGATCCGCGCTTTTCTCAGGTTCAGTACAAGCTACAAAAGGGAGACTAGCGTAACAAAAAAGTTACGAAAAACCAGCTGGGTTTGAATCTGTGCCGCTACTATGGAATTTATGGAAATTCAAGCTAGCGGATCCGCTGTTTTTTCGGAACTGGGCTAAGCTACAAATTTGCAAATAGTGTAACAAAAAAGCTACAAAAAACCCGCCAGGTCTTGAATGGTGCCGCCACAGAGTGCCCGCTAGCTTGATATAGCTAAATAATTGCGAGATAAAGGAAAATTTGTTAAGCAGAACGTCCTCAACAAACGCAAAAAATCAATTTTGGCTATGAATAATGCAAAAAAATTGAGAAAGGAAACCCCAAGCTTGAAAAATAACCTGTGCAGTGGTCGCATCGTGGAATTACTAGAGTTGAGAAAACATTTAAAATGTTGCTGGTGTGAAAGAGTTCTTTCTCTTGAAAATATTACAAATAAAACACGAAAGGGCCTTTATTCAATTTTAAATGTTAAATGTAATGAATGTAATATTGAAACTATAGTACTTACGGACAAAGTTTATGCAACAAAAAGTGAAGTTAAGCATTCAGATGTCAACACTAAAGCAGTTCTAGGTAAATTTAAAAAAAAATACATAAGTATTTATGTTTATAATTTTTTTATTATAATTAATATAATTTTATTTATTTAAAGGTGCTGTCCATTCAGGGTTTGGTCAAACTGCTTTAAATAAATTTCTTGCTGTCATGAACGTTCCTACGATATCATCAATACTACAGAAAATCATTACTTTTATTTGTATTTTTTTATGACTTCCTCATACTAGTAAGTTAAAATTTTAAATTACTTTATATTCATTTTTTTTTTGTGTAACTGTATTTTATTTTGAAGGCATGTTTAAATAAAATTATATTCATCTTTTGCATATTTATTTAATTTTGAAGACATGTTTAAATATAATTAAATTTAAATTGTTAAATCATATCAACCTAAAGTATAAACAACGTCCCTTCCCAGAAGGTCTCGATAAAATGATAAACTTGACTTGTCCGCGGCAATAAAAAGATTGGGAAGCACTGATCTAACAGACATTTGAATTAGCGGGCGTTGAGTGTATCGATTACAAAGTTGCCAAGTTGTAATCACAATACGCCACTATGCGTCGACTGCTTTTAGAACATTTTTATTTGAAAAATCTATATTTCTTTATCAAAACGGTAAAAAAATTCAGCGTTTTTTTAAAAAAATGTATAACTTCTTGATTTACAGTACATTAGTTTTTAAAAAATATGGTAAGAACCGTTTTCGAGATATCTTGAAATAAATGCAATGATTGTGTACTTGACAGGGCTTCAAGAGTTAATTATGCACATTTTGATTGTTAATATCTCGTTTTACAGACGGTCAAAAATTTTTATTTTTTTTAGGTACATAAAAGACACTTTCATTAACCTCATATTTCAATTTTATTGAATTCTTAAGAAAGGCCGTTTTACGAGTGAACTACCTTAAAAGTTTTCGATATTAATCCATCCTTGATTTTGTTTGCACATATAAAGTGAAATGTGCGAAGGCAAGTTAAAAATCTAACTCCACATCTGAACGATGTAATATTTTTTACACAATTGTAACAAAGCCCTTTGGTGACTTTTTCATTTTTAAACGTTTCTTCATCTGACTTCCGAAGTAAAATGTTGGATACTAATTTAATTTTTTTATCGGTTTGTGGTTTGCCATCGAAAAATAAATTTATTTTTATAGTTTTTACTTTAGTGGTGATATCATCAATATGAACTAAAGATTCTTCAGATTCAGTATTTGCACAAATATTTTTATTTTCAATATCGACATCCTCATGGTTTGAACAAAAATCAACATTTGCAACAAAGGATTCGTTGTTAGTAGCATCAATAATATTGTTATGTAACACATCGTTCGCAACATCGCCAACATTTTCTTTATTTGAGTTGATAGCAGAATTCATCTTTTTTGCTGACTTTTTTTGGCTGTTTGCCATTAATTAGTTGTTTTCCTTTTATGTCTGTTTTCTGTTTTGTTTTAATAAGTCTCTCTTCCTTTCTTTTTTGTTTAAGTTCGTCTTCTAATTTCTTTATTTCGATCTTTTCTTCTTGATATTTTTTCCAAACTGAAGGATACTTTTTCTGCTTGTCTCTCCTTTTCTCTCTGGCGTTTTGAGATAAATAAAATGGTTTTTTATGGCGAAAGAAGTAGAGGGTTCAAAGTGATGTTCTAACTGTTCCATATTTGTATTTTTGTCTAAATTTAAATTATAATTTGTATCTTCCTTTATGCCTTCTGCTATTTTCACAATATTAATATGCTTGCTATCATCTAAAACGATGGGCATAGTTTCTATAATAAAATTATCTTCGATTTCTTGCTCAACATCTTCAGAATACACATTTTTATTCCAATTTTCTTGTTCACTATTGGTCTTCATAAATTCTTTATATATTTGGTAAAGTTTAAATAAGTTTTCGTCTTCATAAGTTTCCTCATTCATATTCTCAAATAATCGTAGCCTGTCTTCTCCGATTACACTTTTTAATTTTGACAATGTAATAGTTATGCCGTCTTCACATTTCTTTTTTTTTTAATATTTTTACCTAGACATATTGAGTAATCTATAGCCGACGAAATATAGGAAGGAAGGAAATATACCACAACTTTTAAATCCTTGTTTTATTACTTCTGGTCCTAAATTTTCTAGAACACCTTTTAAGATAGCAGCAAATGTTTCCTTTGTGACAGTTTTTCTTGGATTTTCTCTATGAAACTTTGACACACTCTTCGCCCAAAAAGTGTTTAATGGCTTGAATGTCGAAACATCGGCAGGCTGCAAGATCTTAGTAGAATTTGGATAAAGCGCAATTAATATTATATTTAATTTTTTACATAAATTACTCGTTTCATATGTATTATGGGTTTTATGCCCATCTTCGAATAATATTGAAAACTGGACACCCCTTTCTATTAAATCTTTATAAAAGACGTTGTCAATATACTCATAGAATGTTGCTTCTTTCATCCACCCTGTATCATTCGTACCTATTCCCTACTTTTTAGGGACAGAATTAATATTTGCAGGAAGCCTCTTATATGGATATATTATCATTGGTGGGCTTATATCACCGACGGCCGAGAAACTAAACATAACTGTTAAATTCGTTTTTGAATCATGTTCAGTTTGGTAAACATTTTTTGGTCCTTTCGCAGCTAAAACCTTCTTATTTTTGGGACAGAGAAGAAAGCAAGTTTCGTCGCCGTTGTATACTCTGGATGGATCGTTTAGTATATGATCATATCCTTTTTCTTTTAAATAGGAATGTATTTGAGAAAACCAATTTCTAATATCTGACTCTGAAACATTACTGCTTGCTGTCGTTATAGCCTCTTAGGGTTATAGAAGGATGACGCTTTAAAAATGCTTTGAACCACCCTCTTCAAGGTGTATTTTCCCTGAACGGATTATTTCGTGGATTTTCATCTAAAAATGATTTCACTGAAGCTTGCACATTCTCGATTCGAAGTGGAAATCCTTTTCGTTGACATTCTAGGACGCAATTGGTTAAAAATATTTCCTCTTGGTTACTTAATATAGGATCTGGTCCATGCGTAACTTTTTCTTTAAATTTCTCACTTGTACGAAACTGCAAGGTTGCTCTAGGAACCTTAAATTCTGCAGCCACTTTTCTTTGACTAAGGCCATTTTTAATTGCATCTAAAGCTTTCTGGACATCCTGTTCCGTATAACTTTTAAAATATTTTTCATCTTTATTGACTTTCGGCATTTCTACAAAAAAACAGTCTAAATGAATTTTGTTTGCAAAATTTAAACGAAATCTAAAATATTAGTTTTTTATTGGAATAGAAAAAGTGATATTTTAATGTATGGTGTAATTTTCTTTACGACAAAACAGTTTAAAAAATTGACGTCTACCTCTACAAAACCATGAGCCAAACAAGTAGCCAACTATAACACGTTACAAGTCATTGTTTACTCAATTGGCTTACTCAACCAATCTATAAAAACTACGAGAGGTGGGTCATAACGTTATTACTGCGCCGTAAACCGTTACATATTTTATAAATAAATTATTCCTGTTACAGATATTGACCACCCATATAAGATAGTAATTGACACCCGGCCAACTACTGTTTACAATATATTATTTTTAGAAATCATAAACAAAATATGAAATAAATCATAAATTTCAATAGAAAATGTTGTTTTTCAACAAAAAATTATATTCCGATTAGTTACAATTATTGGCCACCCGGCCAATAAATATTTCACGTGTAAACATTACACAATATTTAATAAAAATACGAAAGTTTATCAATAAATTACCAATAATATACCAAAACTGTCAAATATAAATAAAGCCTACAATAAATATAACTTACTATAATGCAGCACCTTCTTAAGGAGGTCCTTTCGCCACCCCTTTCGCCACCAATGTTAAAAAAAAAGTTATTAGATTATGACTAAAATTAATTTTTTTCTAATTGTTGAAGTCTTTATTTACCTAATAGTGAACTTTTAACTATATCTTACCGTGCAAATTTTTGAGAAATATGTTTTTAAAAATGTGAGTATTTGTACACTGTCTTACGAGAAAGTAAGACGTGAACAACAATTCTCGAATTATACTATTATTTATTGATTAGATGGAGTAGAAAAAAACTAAAAATAAGGTTTTTGAAATATTTAGGTTTTGTTTTTTAAAATAAAATATATAGGTTACCGTGGAATTTATTGAGAAATTAATATTAAAAAAAATTTCAAGCAACTTAGTTGAAAATTTTTTGTGATTAAAGTCAACTTTATCCTTCAAAATAAAGCCAAATATTAAAATGTGGCGGGTACAAGCATGGTTGATGATGTAATAAGATGTTGCGGGATTTTATTGAATAATTTATAATTTAGATAAATTTAAACCGAACTTAAAAAAAATTAATAAAACTGAAGTGGCCAATAACTATCATCTGGCCAACAACTATCTCATTTACTATTGGTACAAGCATACGGTGCATTTTTATATTACAGGTTTTACGTGTTAAATTTTCGGTCCCATGTTAGAGTCTGTTCTTCTAGAGCAGTAGGGTTGACATTTTTTTAAAAATATAAAATATGTCTACAGTTATATGTTTAGAAACACTTTTACAGCAAAGGATTGCCAGAAAATATTTTTTTTAGAAACAATTTTTAAGATACAGAAACGTATATTTGTTGTGCACCTCGTAATCTTTGACTCTTTATTTTAGAACAGGTATAGGTAACGTTATGTCATGAATAATTGGTTATTGTCAAAAAATAATTTTAAATCAGAGCAATAAATAAATTGTAAATGTCCATTTACACCATTACACCACAGAAAAAAAAAACATGTTCAGCTTTAGTCTCGAATTACATCAGAGGAATGTCAGCACAAAAATTCTTGAATTATTGCACCGATTTTAAAATATTTTTGTCAATATTCGATGACCCATGACATAAAGTAAAAAGATAGAGATTACGAGTTGCACACTGTAAACATTACCTGTGCTAAATTTCTGCCCTATCGCTCCAGTAGAACTTGCTTTAACATATTGTTTTTGTTTTGTCTATTTTTAATATACCGTGCCGAACTCTAGTTTCTTTACAATCGTATTTCAATATCCATTGGGTTTATTAAACCATTAATACAAAATAAGGAATATAAAAAACATTTCTTTTAAAAACTGTTGTTGCCTAAATTATTAAAGTCAAACATTTTATGATTACAATAAATAATTAATCAAGGACTAATGTTAAAAATTAATGCAAATTTTTAAAAATATTAAATTAGGGGTTTTCTAAAATAAAAATGTATGTATTCTTAATAGGTTTAAATTAAGATCATTCAGTATAAAAAATAACATATGGTGTCCCATTTAAAAAACACACCTTTCACCTATAACTCAAAAACAAAACCTAACTAAGCCACTGAAATCGACAAAAAAAAAAACGTAAAAAATGATGTAAGAATCTGTCTTTACTTTTTCAAAAAGTTTAAAGGCAACTAAAAATAAAAAAAATTCTGAACTTTATATACTGTATAAGTCTGCATATAAACGAAATGGCTTACTTATTTGAGCTATAACTATAATCGGTATAATACATCATTTATAAACCGGTATACTTGTAAATTAATAAGTCACTGATAGATGTTTCTGTTTTTAGTGTCATAATGTCCAGTCATCAAGAGGAAATAGAAAATCTTTTGTCGCCAAGCAATGTTGTAAACCAAACTCCTGATGAAGACGAAATCTGAGTAGCATCGACTTCTAGTTCATCACAGATACCTCCATTACAAGTCCCTTTAAAATCCCAACAAATATCGATAAAAACCTTTACAATGACAAAAAAGATACACACCAAAACTGACATGACTTTGGCTTTTTTCGTAAGTACAGAAATGATGCCCTATAATATCGTAGAAAAAGACGGTTTTAAAAATTTGTAGAAGCTTTAAACGCAAGCTATAAATTACCCAGCAGAAAAACCTTGTCAGAAAAGTTAATTCCTGATTTGTACAATGAAACGCGACGAATTATTGAAGCTATTTTAAAACAGGCCATATTCATATCTTTTACCACCGACTGCTGGATTTCCGTTGCAAACAGGTCCTATATCGCTCTTACATGTCATTTTATAGACGAAAATTACCAAAAGCGTTTGTTTAGGTTGTTATGAAATGGATGATGATCATAATGCAGAAAACTTATGTAATCATATAAACCTTATTTTAAATGATTGGAGTATCGAAGAAAAAACAAATACATCATTTACTACAGATTACGGAAGTAACGTTTTAAAAGCTATTAGGGATATGGGAAAAGCCCATATATGATGTTTTGGACATGCAATTAATATTGCAGTAAATAAATGTTTTGAAAACGCAATAATAAGCGAAACTATGGGCAAGATTAAAAAAATTCAGACTATTTTTGCACATAGTTGGAAAGCTGTAAGAGATTTAAAAATAATTCAGGAAAAATACAACATAAAGGAAACAAAAATTCCCTCCTTTTCTAAAACGCGATGGTGGTCTCTTTTAAATTTAATCAAGATAATTGTTCAGCAAGAAATATCTCTCTTAATTTTTTTACAAACCTATAACAATGGTCATTACAGAAACCATTAAACGCTGACGATTTAAAACTCCTCAATGTTATCATGGAATTAGTCATCCCAATTCAAAACATTTTAGAAACTGTCTGGAGAAAATTATGTAACGGGATCAACAATTTTGCCCATTTCTTTGGAATTGGGTAAAACATTAATAGATGAATACAATGAAACTGAAATTGATGACGAAATTGTAGTACTAAAGAGGGAAATGTCTGTATCAATTTTAAACATACTAAAAAGTAGATATGAAAGTGATAAAAACACTCATGAACTTTTGCAGACTGCCACCTTTATGGACCCTCGTTTTAAAGGATCATTTTTTAGTGATGCAGAAAACAATGTTATTAAAGATATAATATTACAACTTAGTAGCGAATTAGAAATAATTCCTGCTCCTGAGAATAGACCTGCGTCATCAAGGAAAAAGAGCGGACTTTCATCCATTTTTAAATCTATAAAAAATGTTGAAAGTAGTAATGCTGTAAGTTTATTCGTAAAAATTAAAAAGGAAATCGAACAATACATAAATAGGCCAGCGATTGACGTTGAAGAAGATTCATTGGTATGGTGGAAGTATAACGCTCATGTATTTCCTTTTCTTACCCAATGTGCAAAAAAGTTTCTTTCTATACAAGCTTCCAGTGTTCCATCTGAACGAGTATTTAGCAAAGGGGGCCAAATAGTAAGTGACCTCAGAGCGTCATTAAGTGGGGATCATATTGAACAACTTGTTTTTTTGACTATGAACATACGATTTGTTAACATCGATAAAAATACATAATACTGTTTTTTTTTTGAATAAACATTTTTAAAGATAATTATTTATATTTTACTTTAATCCATCACCTAAAAAGTTGATTAGACATAGTCGGAGCATCTGGGGGTACTTTATAAGGGGTACTTTTTCTATTCTAAGGAATAATATATTTTTCCTACGACCACTTAGGAAAGTGACAGATATCGCACTATTTAGTCCTATGGGAAGTGCCCTATAACACACGCGTATGATTAAGAATTTACTTTCCACCCATGTATGATTATTAATCTACTTTCCGCATTAGCTGTCACATAATGTCAAACTCATCATTTCTATTTTCATCTATGTCCATATTAAATAGTAAAATATATAATATAATGATTAAATTGTTAAAATTGATGTTTAAACTTAGATTCTATATATTTAGTTTTAACAATTATTAAAATAACATTGTTTGCTTTTTATTCTGGTTAAGTACATAATCGATTAGATAATGCTTTTGACATAAGACCCGTTAGCTCAGTATGTTATACAGCGGAAAAGTCAAATTTGGCTATCGCAACGCGCCGGGCCACCCGCGTTCGTATCCCCTGGTAGTCGGAGCAATTTTGTTGTTTTGAAAAATAAAAATATTGAATAAATATGATTATTATTAATTATTATTTTGAAATACACTTTATTTATTATAATATAACCTGGTTTTACATTTTTTTGATGAAATTATTTTGTGGTCGTAGGAAAAATATTGTACATCACTTGTGTGAAAAGTGATTTTCACGCTCAGCTTGTGCCTCGTGCGACAATATTTCCCACTCGTGTGAAAAATGTCACTTTCCACACTCGTAATGTAATATACTATTACCTGTTTTTTACGCTTGGAGAAGAAAATTATTCCAAAGAAAGTTGCTTGTAATTAGGGGTGGGCAAAATAATCAATTACCTATATATATTTTTTATATTCGATTAATCGATTATTTCAGATTAATCGATTATTTTAATTAATCGATCATTTTAATTAATCGATTATTTTCGATTAATCGATTATTTTCTATCAATCGATTATTTTCGATTAATCGATTATTTTCGATTAATCGATTATTTTCGATTAATCGATTATTTCCGACAAATCGATTAATCGATAATTTCCGATTAATCGATTATTTTCGATTAATCGATTATCTATATTGATAATCGCCCGGTCCTAGTAACCACGCGATGGCAGGTGGTAAGCATTTCGTGACTAGTAGAGTGAAAAATGCTGGACGGATATTGTTGAAATCCGAGGAGCATAGCTTTTATATTAAATTATTTAAAATTGAAAAATGCTGGACGGATATTGTTGAAATCCGAGGAGCATAGCTTTTATTTTAAATGATTTGAAAAAAATATATAAATTGAAAATGCTGGACGGATATTGTTGAAATCCGAGGAGCATAGTGTTTATTTTGAATGATTTAAAAAATATATAAATTGAAAAATGCTTGGACGGATATTGTTGAAATCCGAGGAGCATAGTTTTTATTTTGAAATTATTTTAAACATATTAATTGAAAAATGTCGGACAGATATTGTTGATATTCAAAGAGCAGATTGTGTTTTAAATTATTTTAAAATCTTGAATAAAGTGTTATAAATTATAAGACATGGGGTGTTGTGCCACTTATTTAAAAATGCAAGGTTTTGCCTCGTCTCAGAATGTGACGAGAGTATGAGCAGGAAACTTTTTCGAAAGAATTTGGCGGCTGATCTTGTAATTTTGTTATTTTTACTTGAGACGTCTTTTCTTTTTGTTTAATATTTTTATAATTTAAAATAATATAAATTAATAACCAGTCGTATAAAAAAAGAGAATATTTCGAGAGCGAAATATAGATCAGTATGGCCACAGCTTATACAATACAGCTAAAACACTTTCTTGGCGGCAACGGTTTGCGTCGATTCCGTCGCGCATCGCTTAAGCTCCGCCTTCGGACGGAAAAGACGACTTTGGCGTTCAGAACGTACTTAGGTAAGGTATTGGGCCGTGCGTATAATTTCGTTGATTGCATAATTTTGTTGAGCCTATAATTTCGTTGATTTTGTTTGAGCTCTCTGTTGTGTTAAGTTAAAGATAATGTTATTATTTTGGTGACTCTTTAGCTGTGAGAGGAATGAGTAAAAAAAGACATAATTCTGTTTGTGCAGTCAAAAGCTGTTTTAATATGGGCCATACCTGTAAGAAAACATTCTTTCGTTTTCCCAAGGGCCCAAACCGATAAATATCACATTATAAAAAATTTTCATTGTTACAAATATAATTTATGCAGGATGTCCCATTAGTGCGTAATTGTTCAATATTTGTGTTGTAGACACGCAAAAAGTTTTAAATAAAAGTTGTATGGATTTGAAAAATACCTACATATTTTAAAAATATCTTTGGATATATAGGGTGTCGCGTTTTTGCATGGAAAATTAAAATATGTTTTTTAAATGGAACACCCTGTATTTTATTTTATGTTGAAATTATTAAAAGCCTAAATTATTGTAAAGATGAGTTGCTACAGAAAAATGTTATTAGGTACGTGTGTGGTTACCTTTTAATAAAAGCCTTGCGGATCCACTCCTGTGATACCTGTCTTAAATATAACAAAGATCACGATGAATTAAATGATTTTTCTTTTTATTGCTAAAGGGATAACAATGTCAATTCAGATACATTTGGAAATCCGCAACTGCCAAATGATGAATTTGTAGAACTAATTTTCAATATTGAAAAGATATTTCAAAATAATTTTGAAGAATTGGCTACACTTTTAGAATTAATTAACCCAATACCCTTTAGTCATCCAGGCCAACGTTTTCCAAAAGAATAACCTATTTTAATATATGTTTAATCTCAATAAATAAAAAATATATTGACAATTTGTTTGACTTGGTGTCACTTATTTAAAATTTTAAAAATAATTGCAGTCGGTTGATCAAAATATGAAAGGTGATTGGCGGATTTAATTTTTTTGCAGTGTTCTCACTACCTAGAATGGATACGAAATATATTCGTTCAGTTGAAAGCAATAGCATACTTTCTCGTTTTGTAATCTGTGCGTAGATAAAATAATATCCATGTGAGTGTAGAAAAAATAATTTTTCTAAGCCCACATGGATATTAGTTAATCTACGCACAGACTACAACTAAACTAATATATTTCATATCCATTTTAGGTAGTGAGAACACTTTTAAGTAATTAAATCCACAAATCACAGTTCATATTTTGTTCACCCAAGTCCTATTATTTAAAAATTTTTAAATAAGTGACAATTCTGTTAAACTAATTGTCAGTATATATTTTAGTTATTGATATTAAATATACATTAAAATGAGTTATTTCTGTGTAGACTCGATAAATAATAGCATTTTTGTTTTTATTGGGTACACATTTAAAAAAAAATATTAATTTTAATCAAACTACATGATACTAATTTAATTACGAGTATTAAAACTAAAATCCTAAAATTGTCGGTGAAGATGACAGAACATTTGCCTTCCACGCGAAAAGCCCGGGATCGAATCTAGGCTGAGGACTAATTAAATTAAATTAAATCTTTTTTTGTTCATGTTTATTTTATTTTATAAATTAGTAAATTATTTTAAAATTAGTTATTTTGTCTAAATAACCTAAAATATTTTTTTAAATTTGTAGATTTTCGTTAGTGGGTCGTAGAAAAAATATACTGTATAAGTGGATTGTCTATATCACAATCAGATGATTGAGTAATCCGCCAACGGCGTCGTGCTCAAACTTTGTCTTCGATGTGATATGGCTATCATATCCACTCTTGTTAAACAAACTACTATTTATTTGTTTTCTTGGTTTAAGTTTTACATCAGAAATAGGAACTAAATTAATTTACCTTTCAAGTTTTCTTATAAAAATCGTTATTACTTTCTCCAAGTACAAATTTAGTACCTACGTAAAATTAGTACTAATTATGTAATTCAAATTTCACATTACTATAAAGTTTCAAAATTCCCTACTTCGGTATGATCAGATAAAAATTAAATATATTATATTAATAAAAACTATCAAAGTATTACTTCTACAAATCAGTATTCCAATGAATAAGAATACATCTAAATAAAACCAATACTGTTAAAATAAAAGCACAAGTGACCGATTCGTTATAATTCCAGAATACCATAGAGATCCCAGACCTCAATCGAAGCATTCGTTTATCTAGGTGTTAACCCTTTGCGCGATGAGTAACACTTGCCAGACACACGGGGTACCACTTGATTTGCATCCACGGGCGTGACAAAATTCGTTAACAATTGAAGCCCTTGATGTAAAAAGGATCCAATTTCTCGTGAAGTGGCTGTTTTAGCCAAAACATCTGTTAACGAGGATATTACTAGCCACATACAAATTATTTTACCTCTACTCCGAAAGATGTGCTATTTTTCGTAATATTTATATTTAAATAATTTTTTTAATTATATTTGACAGGTTTAAAACAAATTTAAAACTTAATTTTTCAAAACTTCTTAATGTGGCATGTAACCAACCTTATTACGCCAACGTCTTCAATTATTTCAATAATAAAAATATTTTTTAATCCGGGCCCGACTTTTCCGTCGAATCTAACAGAGATAGCACCATTCCGTCTTTCTTGGTTCTCGACCACCAAATCAAAGGCGCCGACACGGAGTTGTGGAGCTGTATTGTATAAGCTGTGGTATGGCCGTGTTAGCAGGTAAACAAATTTTTGTTAATTGTATTACGGTAAAGCACATTAGCAGTCAAGAGTGGGGGTGCGAGAAGTGATGGCGGTGGTAGCGTACCGTCGGCTGCACTCTCCCGGGCAGACGAGTTGAGTTGCCTTGAGTGTTATAGTGAATTCAAGCTGTTAATTGATTCTCACGCATTGTGTTTTATCGATAATAATTTGGTAACTAAATAATTATTTGACTTGATAATAAAATCTAAGATATATATACAGGGTGTTTCCGAACTTGGCGTCCAAATGTGTAGGGGTGGTAGTTCGCATAATTTGAGACTGATTCGCAGATTTCATTTTTCCAAAATATTTAAAATAAAAATAATTAAAAATTTTAAACAGGTACGGTCCTGCACAGCGAACAAGTTGTAAATACCGATGAGTAACCGTTGCGCTACGCACTCAGGGTAGGACCCGATTTTTGATTTTTTTATAATGGCTCTATTTTGTTTATTATAATTTGTTTAGAAAAATAAAATCTGCCAATCGCTCTCAAATTATGCGAACTACCACCTCTACAAATTTGGACGCCAAGTTCGGAAATATATATATAAATTATATATATATATAGATTCGTCCTGCCGACTTTGTGACATCATGTCGCAAAAATGTTGCTATCTTTCTAACATCCGTCTGCGATGTGACATCCAAATTCGGATGTCACAACGTTTTTGGGGTTCAAACATCATAAAGGAGGTTTAAAAGGGAGCCAAAAAAATTTCAGCTGGATGTCATAATGCTTAATTTTCAATTTTATGTATATATTTAGTTCCAGTGTATAGATGCGAAGGTGGCGCTCGCGTCAGTTGGTTTTGTATATTTTGTATATTAAATATTTCAGTCCCTCGACTGTCTGGCATCCACCATTAAGTATATTAGAATTTACTCACTCGACTCTCTGACATCCAACATTCAGTATATTAAAACTTACTCACCCGACTATATGATATCCACCATAGAGTATATTAGAACTTTACACACTAGGTTATGTGACATCCAAAAAATTTATTTTAGATATATTTGGATTCTCATTTTAAGATCTATTTTATGTTAACACATTAACTGCCAAAAATTTTTGTTGGGTTTCGCATAGAGCCAATAAGTTTTTTAAATGCATTTACTCTCTGTGACTAATAAATATATATGTAGCTATATTATTACAAGGTGTATCAACAATGGGTTGAGTGGACGATGACTGTAATTTATATTAAAATAAATTAAATTAAAATAAAATAATTAAAAAAAATAAAATAAATTAATTAAAAAAATTTAAATAAATTGAAATAAATTATAATAAATTAAAATAAATTATAATAAATTATAATAGATTAAAATAATTTAAAATTAAAGTAAATTAAAATGAAATAAACTAAAATAAATTAAAATAAATTAAAATAAATTAAAATAAATTAAAATAAATTAAAATAAATTAAAATAAATTAAAATAAATTAAAATAAATTAAAATAAATTAAAATAAATTAAATTAAAATAAATTAAAATAAATTAAAATAAATTAAAATAAATTAAAATAAATTAAAATAAATTAAAATAAATTAAAATAAATTAAAATAAATTAAAATAAATTTAAATAAATTTAAATAAATCAAAGTTAATACATAAAAAATATGATGAGCTAATTCATAAAAACGACTTCAAACGATCGTCGTTCGTGCATCGTCGGTGCCTTGCCGTATAGAGTTAATAGTATATTTAAGTAGCTGTGCGATAAATATTGATGTACGCGGATTTTATTTCTTTTTTATTTTAGAGTGAATTAATCTAAGAAGTTTCACTCTTTTTTTAATACTTAGTTTTTTTATGCTTCTGATATGATTCCAAATAATCTTACTTAATGGTTCTTTCGCCATTTATAACCGAGATACAGGTAGTTTTATTACCTTTGCCAATTTCCTTCTTGTTTCATAACTTACCAACCGCTATTATGTTATTGAAATTTGGCACATGTATTCTCTATAACTTACCATAATCTATTAAGGCATTAATAAGAAACACAATGCAGTTTCATCTTTTTAAAAAAAAATTATAAATTTGTCCATCCTTATAAGAACACACTACAAGTCGTTAAATTTGTATCCATACTTGAAAAAAGCACACAAAAAAAATTTAATCATATGCTTTTAATTTTTGAGTAGATGATTTAATTACTAAAATTAAATATTTTTTATATTATTTTAAAACTAAGCACATTTTTAGAAGTTACATGTTTTGTTGGTACTTATATGCGTGTACACTATAATAAAATGTACTTAAAAGTTCGTATTTAGAACCAAATATTATAATTATTACTTTTTAATTAATCACTGCATGTCTGCATGTCGTACCAACATCATAACCGCTAGACTCTAGGAAAAATTAATTCACAGAATTGCTTTTAGTACTGGTAGGCACAGATATATAGAAGTACCAACATAATATGTAGCTTTTAGAAATTCACATGGGAATAAATTATCGTCAATATAACGTGTTAAAGTTATTAAAAACCCCTTTAGTTTCATTTTTTATCTCCAAAATACTAAAAAAAAAAACAATTTAGACGTTATGTTTTAGCAGCAAAATCATCTGCACAATTTATGTTTTTGCACATGACTAATATTAGTTTTTTCTGGTCTCTTTAAATATGGAAACTAACTTAACTAATTAAGAAATGTACTTTTTTGTGTAACTCAAAAATAATTTGAAGTTAAAAATGTTTGTAGTAAAATAGTCTGTGCGCAAAAATAATAAACACCGCTGGATTTATCTTTAGGTTCGCCAACTGGCCGTGTTAATGCACTTGAGACCGGAGAATCAACAATACGAGGTCGATAGATACTCAAAAAAATTAATAAAGTAGTCCCAATGGACAAGTAAAAAATATTACCTGCTCAGGGGTGCGTTTAGTGGGTAAATGATAAGCCTGACTTGCACTAATGATCCGGGAGTCCCAAACTATTGGAAAAGGGAGAACCTGTACCCAATCTCTATAAGAGATATCCACATACCAAAAAAAAAAGATTAAAAAGTTACTTCAAATGGAAACTAATTTGTCCACGACCACTTAATAATAAATCAATATTCTACCTCCTAACTAAAAGCATATGGTACCCATATATCACTAGAGTGAATTATGATAATTCACTCTTTTCTAATTCTGGCAATTTCCGGTAGATAACTAAAGATGAGCGATACTATTCATAACGATATTTTCTAGATCGAAAAATCAGAAATTCGAAAAATTGTAAAATTGAAAAGTTAAAAAATCGAAAAATCGAAAAACCGACAAATTGAAAAATCGAAAAATCAGATATTCGAAAAATTGTAAAATTGAAAAGTTGAAAAAACAACAGTTAGTTACCTATGTTTAATAAAAACTTTCCATTCTACACTTAACGTTTATTTAATAAAGAAACCATAATGGTATAATGATACAAAGTATAGTATTAGACTCGCCTACGGCTCAGGACGCAAACGTCACCCTGCGTGAATAATGGCTACCATAAATTGCTTGTTTAATAATATACTATTTTGGGCCAGTGTATCTAAAAATATACACAATCAAACACTGAAAAGAAAATTCGAGAGACGCTAAAATGGTGGTACCCACCTTATCGACACTGAGGCCCACAAGGGTAAACTCGTAGCGTAACAAAAACGAGAAATGATTTAACTTGGAATGAAAGACCGAAAGCCTTTAGTAGTATTAGGACGTTGAATTTTTTGTTTTACGAAACATTGGCATTACTTAGGTTTATCCATGTGATGATTTTCACAAGCCTGGATTTTTAAAACCATTCTATATCGCCTTTTGATTAGCGTTTAAAAACTTATTCGAGCAATTTTTCCAATAATAATTGGCCCTTTTACGTCTTAAGCCTGCTTAAAACTTAAATATTTGGGCTCCTTATTTTGCCTATTTATATTCTAATAAAGGACATAAAGGACAGAAGGATGAGTAGTGCAACTATGTTAAAAGAAATAAATCGGCTTTCAGTTCAAAATTATGTTCAGTACATGACTGATATTTATTTATAAAATAAAAATGACATAGTACCATCGCATCAGATCTTTTAGAAAAAATTCAATATAATTCGCAATATCACAACTATAATACAAGAAGCCAATCTGACTTTCATGTACGGCAAGCCATCATTAAAAGTTCCCAAAATATAATTTTTATTAAAGGTTTAAAAAATGTAATTGACTGCCTACAGAAATTAAAAAAAAAACAACAATAAATGGATTCAAAAGTAACCTCAAGAAGTTTACTAATTATTATTTACAATTCGCTGGTTGAATATGCAAACCATTATTCTATCCTACCTCTCTTTCATATAATAAAAAAGTGCTTTGTATAAGAACATTATAATATCTGTCTTGCTGCACATTTATTTATGAAAAGCCTTAATTGAGATACACTACAAATTATTTGCAATAAATATCAAAATAAGCATACAATTTTAAATAATTTTACATTCAAGAGCCATTCCCACATAACAGTTGACATCTTGATACCTGACAGGCACAGCCAAGCATTATTCTGATTTTTGCCAAATAAAATGGCCGGTTAATTCTTGGGGTTGCCAATAAATTTGATGAATGTGTTTTTGTGGCTAGGGGCGAAATAGTAGTACGCTTAAGTTAGCACCACCATAAAAAAGTAATTTTTAAGAAACTGCTTATATATTTTTCATAATTGGCAGGCTTGGCGACTAATTTTGAATAAAATTAGCCTCCAAAATGGCTATAGTTGCAAATATGAAGGTCGCAACCCGCCTTAGAAATTTCACTTTTACTATCAACAGCTGTTGTTTGACAGGTCGTTAGAGAATGTTTGCAATTTATGGAATGTAAAGAATGTTAGGGATGTTGACGTTAGAAATAATTGGAATTCCTAAAATTGTCACATAAGAAATGCATAAGCGGATTTTAAGAAAATTGATATTAAAGTAGTTAGAATGAAAAATTCTGAAAATCAATAGGGTTCAAAGTTAGAAGGAAGAAGATAAAAACCGCAAGTCAATTAGGACTTTCGTTCTAGAGTTATTGTGCCGGCATACATACACACAGACGACCAGACGAAAAATTTTCGGAGTCAGAATGATCGGAAACATAAAAAAAAGTTTTAAAAATGGGAGTAAGAAAATGTTTTCGTCTGCACGAATGCAATACTGAGGCCCCATCGGAAGGGCCTCAGTAATTATTTAAAAATGAAATAAATTATTTTATCAAAACCATTAAAGAAATCACATTGGAATAAAAAACAATAAAAATCATAGAATTTGAGGGTGTGCTTTGGCGTTAAACGTGTTAAGTTTTTAGGATGTAATAAGATACTTAATTTAAAAATGTATCTATATACTTGCTGGATGTTATAAGAATGGCAGTTTTTCTGTAGAAATGGTATACTGTGACGTAACAACTGGATGTCACAAGATGCAAGGTTTTTCTGGATGTCACAAAGTGTTGTTAATAAAAATATATACCGTGTATACTTTGGATCTCACAACGATAGGACGTTTTATTTTTTTAAAATGTGTATGGTTGTGATATTTTTCGCTCAGTGATATTTTTTAAATTAAAAGAAGTCATATTTTTATTTTTTTCCTAAAGTCTTTGTAAAGGGTGGATGTCACAAAGTCAAAATGTTTGCTGGATGTCACATGATACGCTGGTCGAGTATATATATATATATATATATATATATATATATATATATATATATATATATATATATATATATATATATATATATATATATATATATATATATACTCGACCAGCGTATCATGTGACATCCAGCAAAAATTTTGACTTTGTGACATCCACCCTTTGCAAAGACTTTAGGAAAAAAATAAAAATATGACTTCTTTTAATTAAAAAAATATTATGGCTGAGCGAAAAATATCACAACCATACACATTTTAAAAAAATAAAACGTCCTATCGTTGTGAGATCCAAAGTATACACGGTATATATTTTTATTAACAACACTTTGTGACATCCAGAAAAACCTTGCATCTTGTGACATCCAGTTGTTACGTCACAGTATACCATTTCTACAGAAAAACTGCCATTCTTATAACATCCAGCAAGTATATAGATACATTTTTAAATTAAGCATCTTATTACATCCTAAACATTTAACACGTTCAGCGCCAAAGCCGACCCTCAAATTCTACGATTTCTTATTTATTTTTTATTCCAATGTGATTTCTTTTGTTGTTTTGTATGTGATAAAATAATTCATTCCATTTTAAAATTATTTTCTTTTTAGTTTTTGATTGTGTATATTTTTAGATACCCTGGCTCAAAAACTAGTTTTCGATGAAGTAACTTCTTGATATTTTTTTGATATGTGGAAATCCCTTATAGAGATTCGGTACAGGTTCTCCCTTTCCCAATAGTTTTACCCTTTACCCACTAAAATCACCTTCTAAGCAAGTTATCGCCGGCCTCCTGCTAATATCTTTTACATGTTCGTTGGAACTACTTTAAGTATCTATCGACCTTATATGGTTGATTCTCCAGTTTCAAGTGCATTAACACGACCAGTTTGCAAACCTAACCTAAAATTACCTGAGAAGTACCCAAAACATAAATCCAGCGGTGTTTATTATTTTTGCGCATAGACTACACTCACCGACTTAAAATTCGATCCATTCAAAATAATGATTTATTTAAAAATGCTCTAACTTTTAAATGCGGAGGCTGATTTAGATTTAGATAAAATACTGTAGTTTTAACATTATTATTCGGACATCTAAAAGTAATTTAGTTCTCGCCGGATATACAGGGGGGAATCGAAAACAATTTTTTCCTCTACTTTTGACACACCCTGTAGGTTAATTCTGCTAGCAGATCTGCACACAATTAACTTTATCAAGAAGACTAATTTGTTTCCAACATTATGTTTTTTTATTTACCCCGATATCTTAATTTGTTTGTGAAATGTGACCGTTTAAAAAAATGCAACATTCTTAATTTTTTTATTCAGTTTTAGCGGAGTAATACATAATTTTATAAACAACTCAAACAACAAATAAACTAATAATTATTACAAATTAATAACGGGGGTTTTTCCCCACGAGCGCGAATAACTGCCTCAATGCATCATGGCATACCCTCTATTAGATATCGAATCTTCATCTGGTCAATCTGATCCCATTCTTGGACCAAAGCATCTCTCAAAAAATTTAAAATACTTGGAGAAGGAACTCGGTTATGAACTCGTCTGCCCATCATGTCCCAGACGTGCTCAATTGGATTGAGGTCTGGGCTACGTGATGGCCAGTTCATCCTATGAATTTCTGTTTCGTCCAAATATTGAGATACAATCCTCGCAATATGTGGTCGAGCGTTGTCATGCATAAACATGAATTCATTTGCTATAAATGGTGCAAATGGAATTACATATGGATCTAGCACATCACGAATATATCGGTAAGCTGTCATTGCTCCGCCGCCAACAATGACTAAATCAGTACGAGGTTCCATGCTTATGCCGCCCCAAACCATTACCGATCCTCCTTCATAACTGAGTCTTGTGGAAAAATTTGCTTGGTCAAACCTTTCGCCTCTTCTTCGGTATATTCTTTCACAGCTATCAGGAGAACACGTAAACAAAACCTTGACTCGTCAGAAAATAAAATCTTACTCCATTCATCGATATTCCAATGTTGATGCTCCCTGGCAAATCGAAGACGTGCTGTTCTGTGATTCCTAAGTAACTCTGGAGCAGTTGCAGGTCTTCTGGAGCGTAATCCATGTTCTCGTAATCGCCTTCGAATCGTTATTTCGTTAACAGCTACTTGACGTACTTCTTCTAAACGATTTCGAGCCATGACAGCAGTAGTATTTCTTTCTCGCAAAACATTTAATGTTATAAAACGATCATCTCGAACATTTGTAGAACGTCGCACGGTGGCGCGGAACGCCACTGTGCCACCCAAATTACTCTACGACTCACAGGATTGATCCGTTTTAGACGTGCGTCACCTTAAAATGTTCGTCTTGAGTTTGCCTATCGACCCTTGTTCCGGGATTTTTGATTTCGAATTTTATTTTTCTGTAATTTGTGTCCAAAAATTTACTTTCATGGAAAAATGGCGATTTTGGGTGCAAAAGTCATCCTAGCGAACGCAACATTGAGTCTTTACAAAACTTTTTTGAAGGAAACTCTTCCTCTTGACAACCCCTACAACCCTGTGTACGTCAAATTGCGAGAGAAAAACGGCGAAAATTACACATTTTTGGATATTTTTTACGAGAAACTCATCCTATCACCTAAGGAATATGTCCGAATGTTTGCAGAATTTTTGGAAAATTTCTGAAATTTTGGAATTTGGCGATTTCCTGGCCAAATTATATGGCCAAAAATATCCTCAAACATTCTGAGAAAATTTGTACGTATTGCTGGATTGATTATAAACACTTTTTATTGAAAAAAATTTAGATTTTTGTTCCAATAGATTTTTGATGAACAATTTCCTTTCGCATCAATAGTTTTGGATCACTATGGTCGTTTTTAGGCATGACGGTCAATTTCTCTCGCAATTTGACGTACACAGGGTTGTAGGGGTTGTCAAGAGGAAGAGTTTCCTTCGAAAAAGTTTTGTAAAAACTCAATGTTCCGTTCGCTAGGATGACTTTTGCACCCAAAATCGCCATTTTTCCATGAAAGTAAATTTTTGGACACAAATTACAGAAAAATAAAATTCGAAATCAAAAATCCCGGAACAAGGGTCGATAGTCAAACTCAAGACGAACATTTTAAGGTGACGCACGTCTAAAACGGATCAATCCTGTGAGTCGTAGAGTAATTTGGGGTCCACAGTGGCGCTCCGCGCCACTGTGCGTCGTCTACCAGATTCTCTTCGTCTCGAAAAACTACCAGTTTCATTAAAACCTTGTACAACTCTCTGGACGCTACACCTTGTAACACCCAATATTCTAGAAGTATAATACTGAGTCCTACCGTCTTGTACCAGAGCAACTGCTCATGTTGCATCAGTAAGCGTTAAAACCATGATATTATGCTGATAATGAATAATAATTAAACTGCAATTGCCAAGTAACGAATATTTGACAGTTGTCATATTGTGAGTTGGCCACAGCACTCTACTTATTTTGTAGTTTATTCTGTACCGTCATTTAAATTATGATATTATAAATGTAGCATTTTCTTTAAACCGTCACATTTCACAAAAAATTAAGATATCGGGGTAAATAAAAAAAAAAGTGTTGGTAACAAATCAGTCTTCTTGATAAAGTTAATTGTATGATTGTATGCAGATCTACTAGCAGAATTAACCTACAGGGTGTGTCAAAAGTAGAGGAAAAAATTGTTTTCTTTCCCCCCTCCCCCGTATATCCGGCGAGTACTAAATTACTTTTAGATGTCCGAATAATAATCTTAAAACTACAGTATTTTATCTAAAAAGTTGCTAAAAACTTTAGGTCGGTGAATGTATTTTACTACAAACATTTTTAACTTCAAATTATTACTTTTGAGTTACACAAAAAAGTACATTTCTGAATTAGTTAAGTTCGTTTCCATATTTAAAGAGACCAGAAAAAACTAAAATTAGTCATGTTATTGTACAATGATTTTACTGCTAAAATATAACGTTTAAATTTTTATTTTTGAGCATTTTGGAGATAAAAAGTGAAACTAAAGGGGTTTTCAAGTAACTTCAATACGTTATAATGAGGATAATTTAATTCCAACTGAATTTTTCAAAGCTATATATTATGTTGGAACTTTTATATATCTGTGCCTATCAGTACCTACTAAAAGCGATGCTTTGAATCAATTTTGCCTAGAATCTAGCGGTTATGATGTTGGTACGGCTTGCAGTGATTAATTAAAAAGTAATGATTATATTTGGTCATAAATATGGACTTGTAAGTACATTTTATTGTAGTGTACACGCATAACATGTAACTTTTAAAAATATGCTTAGTTTAAAAATATTATAAAAACAGTTAATTTTAGTAATAAAATCATCTAGTAAAAATTAAAAGCATATAATTATTTTTTTGTGCTTTTTCCAAATATGTATACAAATTTAACGACTTGTAGTGTGTTCTTATAAGGATAGACAAATTTTTAAATTTTTTTGAAAAGATGGAACTGCATTTTGTTTCTTATTAATACGTTAATAGATTATGGTAAGTTGTAGAGAATACATGTGCCAAATTTCCATAATATGTAAGGGTGGTTAGTAAGTTATGAAACAAAAAAGAAATTGGCAAAGTTAATAAAACTACCTGTATCTCGGTTATAAATGACGAAAGAATCATTAAGTAAGGTTATTTGGAATAATATCAGTAGCATAAAAAACTAAGTATTAAAAAAAAGAGTGAAGTAAAACTTCGTAGAATAATTCACTCTAAAATAAAAAAAGACAAATAAAATCCGCGTACATCAATATTTATCGCTACTTGAACATACTATTAAGGTTATAACTCTAAACAGCAAGGCACCGACGATGCACGAAAGACGATCGTTTGCAGTCGAAATTGGAGTTCAAGTGAAGGACTAGGCTGTTAAGGTGTCAGGAAATCTAAATTTGTCGTTTTTATAAGTTAGCTCATCATATTTTTTATGTTAGGTCGAACCGTAAGAAGTGCTAATTATTTATTTTAATCTATGTTATAATTTATTTAATTTTTTTAATAACTTTGATTTAAATTGATTTACATTGATTTAAATTGATTTAAATTGATTTAAATTGATTTAAATCGATTTAAATTGATTTAAATTGATTTAAATTGATTTAAATTGATTTAAATTGATTTAAATCGATTTAAATTGATTTAAATTGATTTAAATTGATTTAAATTGATTTAAATTGATTTAAATTGATTTAAATTGATTTAAATTGATTTAAATTGATTTAAATTGATTTAAATTGATTTAAATTGATTTAAATTGATTTAAATTGATTTAAATTGATTTAAATTGATTTAAATTGATTTAAATTGATTTAAATTGATTTAAATTGATTTAAATTGATTTAAATTGATTTAAATTGATTTAAATTGATTTAAATTGATTTAAATTGATTTAAATTGATTTAAATTGATTTAAATTGATTTAAATTGATTTAAATTGATTTAAATTGATTTAAATTGATTTAAATTGATTTAAATTGATTTAAATTGATTTAAATAAATTTATTTTAATTTAATTTCGTGTGATTTCTTTTAATATAAATTAGTCATCGTTCACTCACCCATTGTTGATACACCTTGTATCAATATAGATGCATATAATATATATTTATTAAATAGTCACAGAGAGTGAATGCATTTAAGAAACTTGTTGGCTTCATGCGAAACCCAAGAAAAAATTTTGGCAGCTTATGTGTTAACATAAAATAGATCTTAAAATGAAAATCCAAATATATCTAAAATAAATTTTTTGGATGTCACATAACCTAGTGTGTAAAGTTCTAATATACTCTATGGTGGATGTCAGATAGTCGGGTGAGTAAGTTTTAATATACTGAATGTTGGATGTCAGACAGTCGAGTGAGTAAATTCTAATATACTTAATGGTGGATGTTATACAGTCGAGGGACTGAAATATTTAATATACAAAATATACAAAACCAACTGTCGCGAGCGCCACCTTCGCATCTATACACTGGAACTAAATATATACATAAAATTGAAAATTAAGCATTATGACATCCAGCTGAAATTTTTTTGGCGCCCTTTTAAACCTTCTTTATGATGTTTGAACCCCAAAAACGTTGTGACATCCGAATTTGGATGTCACATCGCAGACGGATGTTATAAAGATAGCAACATTTTTGCGACATGATGTCACAACGTCGGCAGGACGAATCTATATATATATATATATATATATATATATATATATATATATATATATATATATATATATATATATATATATATATATATATATAAATTAGAATAGTATTGTTTTAAAATAAATAAGTGTTCAAATAAATTATTTACAAATAAACTGTTATTTAAAATAAACAAACGCTACAGTTTTAAGTGTGATAATGAGATTCTTTCCTTCTCGAATCGTTTCCTGGAAACGGTTTCCTATATTTCCTTACGCCATCTTGCTTTCCCAAATATTATTTCTTGTTGCTGGTACGTTTACTCGTAGTGTGACCGTTATCCTACCCAAACTGAGTAGCTCCTTCATACTAAACCGTTCCCCTTATACTCGCCTAGGGTATCTTGTCACCTGCATTTATACCGTTTTAGTTGTTCACTCCTTCAGTACCTCTGAACTTTTTTACAGGAATCAGGAGTCTACAACTCCACTTTCCAACCGAGATCTGTTTACATATTGAAAATCTTCCTACCTTAATCCCTATTTTCTTTTAATGTCTTCCTTTCTCCTTTATATACTTCCCTCCTTTTCCTATCCTCGACGTCGAGATGTATTGATTTTCAAATCTTCTTTTTTATTACATATTTATAAGGTAGGCGTTCATCTCTTACTATTACAAGCGTCTATTTAGATAATTTTATTGTTTGTAAGCCTGCTGATGGCGAATTAGTCAAAACTGGTTGTCATTTCACTTTTAAGTTTTATGTATATGATTTTGTGTATTATTTTGATATTTAAAAAATCCAGATCAAAACGGTTTTTTGCCTTTTCCTCAAAACTTAACTTTTGCTAAATCTACTTACAATTTGTTTTTCATTGAAAAATTTGCGTAATGTTTGGCTTCAGTCACTCATTTTTACAATCTACCTACTTAAGGTAATGACAATTTATTTAATATCAAGTCCATCTAAAGCAAAAAATGAAAAGTATAATTGGACTAGAATTATTGGAATTTTCACTGGAATTGCTGCATTTTTTATTGGAATTGTTGGCATTTTTTGGAAATGTTGAAATTGGTGTAAACAATTTTGAAACTCGGTTGACCCCTCAGATGAACTAGAACTACATGGCTACTTAACACTTTCACTGCCCAGCTCTCTAATCCTGCCCATGTGTGGTGCCCACCATACTTTTATTTTTAAAAATACAGATGTAGTTTAACTTACTCTACTTTTTGGATGGAAATAGTTTTACTTTAATAGAATTTGGTAAACTGGTAAAATGGGAGAACTGTAAGGGAACATTTCAAATTGCAAATGATACACTGATATAAATTTGCTGCCACTAAAGGGTTCAGAATTAATTCAGCTTCTACTATTTCAAAATGAGATGCTAAAGAAGGCAGCAGAGCACCTAGGGAATTTCGAGTTGTAACCAATGCCATATTTTTAGGCTATTTTAAGACTTTTTATACTCTATTTAAAAATGTTGTGCTCATTTGTTTTGCTAAAATCAAAGTGCTCTGCTAGCTTCGAACGAAGTCAGCAGAGCACTTCAGTATTTTTTCCAAAAACGTCATATTTTTAGATTGTTGAAATATTATAAAACTTTTCGAAAAAAAATTATTACTTTTAAAAAATACAGGGTGCTTTGCTAGATTCAAACGAATCCAGCAGAGCAACTCGGTTTTTTAAAACTTTTTCTAAAAACAACCACATTTTTAGGCTCTTGAAATATTATAAAACTTTACTAACAATTGCTATTTTTAAATAATACAGGGTGCTTTTTGGAATAAAATCAGCAGAATATTATAAAAAAAAAATAGTATTTTTTAAAAAATACAGACTGCTTTGCTACCTTCGAATGAAAACAGCAGAGCACATCGGTTTTTTTAAAGTTTTTTTTTTTTCTAAAAACAACCACATCACATTTTTAGGCTATTGTTTCACCAAAGCACCCTGTAATATTAAAAAATAGCAATTTTTTAGTAGGTTTATATTTTAAGAAAAATAGCCGAAAAATGTGGTGTGGTTGTTTTTAGAAAAAAAAAAACTTTAAAAAACTGAGGTGCTCTGCTGGACTCGTTTGAAGCTAGCAAAGCATCCTGTATTTTTTTTAAATAATTTTTTTTTGAAAAATTTTATATTTTAAGATCCTAAAAATATGTTTTTTTGGAAATGCTTAAAAAAATTGAGGTGCTTTGTTGACTTCGATCGAAGCTAACAGAGCACCTTGATTTTTGTAAAAAAACTAGGAGCATAGTTTTGAAAATGCCTAAAAAAATGTGACTTAAGTTTTAAGTCTAAATTCCGCAGGTGCTCTGCTGCCTTCTTTGGTATTAAAATGAGGTCTAATCTAATAAAATTTAAGAGCTTGGCAAAAACATACCAAACTAAATTACATCTATGCATTCATTTTATTTCATTGTTTTAAATTGCACTTCTTGGCTCTTTTAACCATCACAAAGAAATATAAAAAAGGCAAATATTTCCTCAAAAAAATAGCTAACTTTGGTAAAAGAGTAGAAATTACAATTTCTTTCTTTTTTTCTGCAACTGCCTTTACAATTTTCTTAGCTACATATTCAGGGGAATACCCATTTGTAGTAGTCTGGTCCATTTGTCCATAACTGGCACCAGATCCAGTTAAAGCATTTAATGATAAATTAGTTTTAATGTACCCAGGACTAACAACAGTTACAAACACATTATATGCAGATACTTCAGCTCTTAAACTGTCACTAAATGCTTGAAGTGCATGTTTTGAAGCACTATATGCCGATCTTTCTGGTAGGGCTACCAGACCTTGAACAGAACTAATAAACACTATGTGACCTTCTTTTCGCTTCACCATATCAGGTAAGGTTGCTGAAAATAATTGGGATAAAAATAATTTAACGATGATGATGCTAAAATAGTTTACCTTTAGTTAATGCAGTAGTCCCAAAATAATTTACCATCATAATTTTCATGTCAACATTTGTCTGAGTGGAAAGAACACTACCTCGATGAGATACACCACCATTGTTTATTAAAATATCTATTTTACCAGTAACTGCTATAATTTTTTTAACATTTTCTGCGAGACTATCAATATTACTTAAATCAAGAGGAAGTATTATAGGTGGATGTGTTTGTATTGTACTATGTGTGTGCAATAAGTCTGTTCTTACACGATCTAGTTCTTGTCTTCGTCTAGCACAAAGGACTACTTGGCAACCCTGTTTATAAAATTCATGAGCTAGAGCTTCTCCTAAGCCTGAGCTGGCTCCAGTTATTACAACCACCTTTAAAATGATATGTAATTTAGATGATGTAATATATATTAACAAAATAAACTTTACCTTTCCAAACAGCTCATTAAGACCTTTTTGTAAATATAGAGCTTTGCAAACTCGGAAAATTATCCATGGCAGAGAAATTGCAAGTGAAACGGAACCTACTAAACTCAAAGATTCGTAAAGTTTTTTAGCTTCACTCATTCTGTTTTTCAGAGTCAATCCCACTGTATGAAACATTGATTTTATTTCATTGTAATTATTAAAAATCTTAAACTATGACCCTTTTAACACAAATTGAAATCAAGTTTGGAACAGAGACAACTATGGACAATAGACATGGGTAACGCAGCGCTGCGTTGCGTTATTGCGTTAACGCAGCTGTATGCGTTACGAGCGTTGATAGTGACGTCTAGAATTTGAATTTGTTCAAGCCAGGTTGCCAAATCTCCACTTTCATTTTAGCTTGCTTTATTTCATAGTTTATTATTTAGACAAATTGTAACCTCTGTAAATTAAAATGTATGATAAATAAATATAAAGATTTATATTATATTTTGAAATAACAATTCTGTTTTGTTTTATAAGACAGTTTTGATAGATTTTAAATTTAAATTTTGTAATTATCACTATTGAAAGGTATTATTGACATTAAAAATAACAATCGTATTACTTGAAAATCTTTAGAATTTTTTTAATTTTATGAGATTTTTAATCAATGTAAAAATTGGTAAATAGATTATTAAAAGTAAAATAGTTATTTCAATCTGCTTATTCCCTGATTCCAAATAATTAAATATAACCTGGCAACTATGTAACGATTCCAACTGACAGAACTAGTCGGAACAGCAATGGTGCGGACTGGCGCATTTCCAGACCCTTCAACTACAACATTACCCATTTATTTTATACTTATACTGTGTATTTTCTGTTTCATGACATTTGGGGTTGCAAAGTAGTGTTGTGAATATCCGTATCTTTTTAGTATTCGGATAATACGTATTCGGAACCAAGAGATATTCGGATTCATCATCCGGATACGTATCCATATTCCTTGTGTGAAATCATAATACGCAACCGTAAATACACCGCGACCTTGGGAATCGGAACCGGGCAGTGTTGTTAACCCTAGCAGAATTTATGTTTGAGAGTGAAGTAATAGGAGCTTTTAATGTTTTAGAATAATAAACACAAGACAAATCTCAAATATTTTGTTTTTTATCATAATATCAGAAACAAAATTTCTCATTAACTGAATATTATTTATATAACTTCATGTTACCTTTGAAATATGCAGTGCATACCGACTAACCGATTATGAATTGCAACAACGCTAGACGATTCCGAATCCGAATTCCGATTTCGTATCGGCTGCCATCCGCAAAACCCGCAATCGGCTCTGTCATAACACAGAACATGCTGCATTCGATTCGTGTATTACGATTTTGTTTGTCCTTTTTGATGCCGAATTCGTATTCGAATTTACACTATTGATTCCGGAATATCCGGATCCTTTTAATATTCGGATTCAACAGATTTTCGGATACGTATTCTTACATCACTATTGCAAAGCTGTATCGTAGAAGAAGAAGAAGCAGACTAATAATATATGTTGGACTTCTTTTCGAGAAGGAAAGTTAGTACTTATTTATTTTATACTTATTGCTGTGTTTGAGAATCCACATCAGATGCATTTTTTACATCTCGAGCGTTTTTTTATCCACATACCTATATATAAAACGTTTATTTAGTCAAAAAATCCTTCCTCCATGGTCAGTGCAGAGTCACAGGCCTGTCACTCCCTATACTTCCCATGTTAAATTCTGGCTCAAATCTCAATGACCTCGGCACCTCTTCCCTATTGGTCTGGGGTATTTTTGACAAGTCTGGGGTCACCAATCAGCACGTTGGTTGCTGTCACATGGAGAAAAATGATATCGAAAAGTAAAAAATATTCAGATTTGAAGCCACTTGAAGACAAAATTAGTGTCGTTATTACAAAATTTATGTTTTTTTGGTTTTTAAAATAATATTGACGTCGATGCCTCCTCCTTATTGGTCTGGAGTATTTTTGACAAGTCTGGCCCCACCAATCGGAGCGTTGGTTACTGTCACATGAGAAAAATTACATTTAGAAAATTGATTAGTATTTTTGCAGTTTTTCACTGCATAAACCTTCATGATGTACTTTGTATTGAAAAAATACAGATCTATAACAAAATTAGATTATAAATAAATGTTTGAAGCAAAAGGAGAAATGATCAGAAAGCTAGGTTATATTTGCTGCGTTTGAGAATCCACATCGGATGCATTTTTTACATCTCGAGCGTTTTTTTATCCACATCGGACACATCTGTCCCATTACATTTACGTATACTGAATCACGTGATCAAAGATTTTTTACATCTCAGATGCATCCGATGTGGATTCTCAAACGCAGCAAACAGATTAGGTACATTTACCCGCGTAAAATATTTTAAATTTTCAAGGTCACAGACTTTCAGATCGATTGACATTTCAGCAGTGTTGCCAATTTAGCGATTTTGTAGCTAGATCTAGCGATTTCAGAAGTCTTGTTGCGACTTTGAATTCAAATTTGAGACGCGTCTCAATCCTAGCGTTTTCTCGCCAATATCTAGCTATTATCTGGTGACTTTTACATATCATGAATGATGATAATAATAATGAGCGTAGTAGTAGGTCATATTCTGGCATCAAAAAAGAGAAGATTAGTTAGTGGTTGCACAATCGAACATAAAAGTAAAAGACCTAAATTTTGAATTTTGACAATTTGACATTGTTGAGAGTTGAATTTGAAAATCCATAGCAACTAACTGATAGTCATTAAAACGATCATAACATTTTACATTCAATCTGGAATAAATACCTCTGTAAAAAAGTAAGTATATTTACCAACCACATGTAATGGTTATTTTAGGTATTTTTGTAGTGCCAAAATCTTACCCTCAAAAATACCGGAAAGAATGGGAGAAACTTAAAGATCTTGAGGGATGGTTAGAAAATAGTTCTCGTGATAATACAAAAGCAAACTGCAAATACTGCAAAGTTCTTCTTAACGCGAAGCTAGCTGATTTATATAAACATTCGAAAACTACTAAGCACATACAAAGTGCAAAGCCCTTTTCGACAAAACGACAACAAGTTTTGCCATTTGTACCGATCAGTGTTGTAACTAACCGACAAAGAAAAGAAGCACAATTGTGTCTCTATGCTGCTGTTCACACAAGCATAAATAGTGTAGATCATTTAAGTGATTTGCACAAGGAGTCCAGCGAAGGAATTAGTGTTCATCGAACCAAATGTACTCAAATTATTAAAAATATTATTGGCAAGCATTTTCAACAAATCCTAACACAAGATATTGGTACCAGTCCATACAGTATCATTATTGATGAGTCTACTGATATTTCAGTACTAAAAATATTGGGTATTGTTATCAGATATCAAAGTGATGACCTTAAGAAAACGGTATCCACATTTTTGGGACTTGTCAACATTGAAAATGGCACTGCGGCCTGTATTGTTTCAGCAATAAAGACATTATTGCAACAAGATTATGGTCTTGATTTGAAAAAATTACAAGGTATAGGTACTGATAATGCATCAACAATGGTGGGAATAAATAATGGTGTATTTGCCAAACTTAAAGAAGAAGTACCCCATTTAATTCTAGTTAGATGTGTATGCCATTCATTACAATTGGCACTATCTAAGGCAACAGAACATACATTACCGAGAAATACGGAATTCATAATTAAAGAAACATACAATTGGTTTGCTTCTTCTTCAATAAGGCAATTAGCATATCAAAATGTATATAAAACGCTTAATGATGGTAATATGCCATTACAGTTCCTTAAAATGTGTGAAACTAGATGGATTTCTATAGAACCTGCTGTTAAAAGAATAAAAGATCAATGGGAAACATTGAGGGATCATTTTAACATTGTTCGCTTAAGCGATAACTGCTATACTGCAGAGCTGTTACATTCAATGTACAATGATCCCAATAATTTAGTTTATTTAACATTTATATATCCTATTTTAAGCATTGTTCAAAAAACAAATAAGCAGTTTGAATCAGCTACGGCAGATCCAACAAAACTCTTATCCGATTTAAAAAATTTCTATGCCAGTATAGTAACTATGATAGTTAATCCTACAGCCAAAATAGACATTTATGATTTAAATGTTAATATTGATAATTATTTAGACCCTAATCCATATCTAGGATTTGTATTTGAAAATGCATGTCATATTAATGGTATCGGGATTGAAGACAAAGCTGTCTTAAAAGATAGATGTACAGCCTTTCTTATAAAGCTAGCAAAAGAGATGAGAAACAGACTTCCAGATAACCTAAAAACACTTGAAAAAATGAATTTTTTGTCAGTATTTAATGTCTTAAAATCAAATAAATTACCTATTACTGAATTGGCTTTAAAATTTACAAACAATGATTTTAATATAAATAATATTGAGATGCAGTGGGCGAATATACATACTATAGAATGGCAAGAAAAAAATAACACTGAAAAATTTTGGATAGAAGTTTCTATGTATAGAGATGCATCTGGGGAAAACCCTTTCCTCGATTTGGTTACACTAGCATTTAAAATTTTATGTTTGCCACATTCAAATGCTGACGTTGAAAGGGTTTTTAGCCAAATGAATATAGTTAAAGATAAATTGAGAAATCGAATGAAATTGGATCTCTTGAACAATATTCTCCACATTAGATTTGGACTTAGGCGTATAGGGAAATGCTGCAAGGATTACAATTTACCTGACGTAGTTTTGAGGCATATTGGCACAATGGCAGCGTATAGTGCTGAAGATGATAAAGAAAATATAGCTGATATAGAGAATATTCTTCTGTAAAATCATCATTTATTTTCTTGAGCGGGATTTGCCAAATATTTATTTTGTTACCATGCATGTCGTTATGATTATTTATTAGTTATAGGTAGCTCAGGTACCGATAATTTAAGAGATATTGTTCTTTATCCTGTGATATTACTCAATTTATTTGCAGCTAGCTTATCTTTGAAGAAACATATTTTTATATTACAAAATGTACCTACGTGGATTTAATTAGGAAGAATTAATTTATTTATTTATTGAATAGAAATTATTTTGTTTTTAGAAGAGTTGTATTTTTGTTTTTTAGATATTTATTGAAAAATATGCACGTGTATTAAATATATATGTGTATTTAATAAATATACACGTTATATTTTTTTAAAAAGTTCCTTTATTTTGTACCTAACTTTATTATGAATAAAAAAAAAAAATAGGAGAACTTTCTTTTTTTTATCAAAGTGAATTTTTCGTAGTCACACGCAAAAGTCGCCAGATTTTCAAAAAAGTCGCCAAATTTTCAAAAAAATTCGCCTGCGGCGGGCCGTTTTCTCGCTGCGTCGTTTTTTTTTTTATTTGGTGATTTCTAGCGATTTTCAACTTGCAAAGTTGAGACTTTCATACGTCACCTATTGGCAACACTGCATTTCAGTGCGATCTCTTGTGTTAACCAGTGTTGCCGATTTGCGTATAATTATACGATTTTCGTATATTCTACCTTGCCAGCGTATCTTTTTCTAACTCTTTGAAATTCCGTATAATTTCCGTATATTCTGGAAAAAACTATGGATCTTTTTGGATTTCCATTTATTTTAGAAATAAGTTTAGGCACTTCTGAGTTTATTTGGACAACTTAGTTTTTCCAGTGTGTCTTCTGCTCTACTTTTGTTAAATAGTGGCTGACTGGTAGCTAGCTGGCTGCTTATTTTAGAGAAAGCCACATTGACAAATGAAAACAGGCCCGAAACCGGGTATTCACCGAACCGATATTGTTCGAATTATTGAAATGCACTTTTCTTTGGAACTTTTGGCAGTCTATCTGAATGAATCTGCATCGCCACAGTTATTTTTTCGGCAGTCCCCCTTCTCACAAACTTTAGGTTTGCCAAACCTGGCAGCAACACAAATTTGATATCCTCAAATGCAAAGATGTGGCTACAAAGCTAACGGCCATATGCACCATTCTTCTGTTAATAGTTATCAGAGAGTTAACTACATAACTGACTGTTAAATTGACAATTTTGTATTCACCATTACAAAATACGACTAACAATCTGTTAAAGGCGTTGTTAATGTAACAAACCAAATTTGGCCTGTTAATTTTACTTATCAGACTATTTTAATTTTATTTGTTTATTTTGAAGGGCTATATAAGGTTTTATAGGATATGAACAGTAATTTATACGTAACAGACTGATTTCTTACTGAAACTGGTCAATAGATGGCACATAGATGGTGCATAGCAAATTCTGTTAACACACTGTTATTTTTTATACTACTGTTAGATAACAGAGGACTTAGCTGGACAATGGTGCATATGGCCGTAAATCTGCAATTCGTATAAAATGCGTATCTTTTGTACCCAACCATCGTATAATTTCAAATTTGGGTATTGGCAACACTGGTTCAAGGACGACTTACCCAAGTCCGACTCAGCTGAGTTTTGTTTATAAATACGGGCCTAAAAAGTTGTAAAATTCAAAAATCTCTAGCAAAAGCACTGGGCGGACACAAAAAACAAGCCTATATTCTGAATAATTATAGATTTGAGTAATTAAGTTGTTGGTTTTTGATATTCATGCGTTGTGAACTTGTCATATGGGAAGCAGAATATGTCTTCAGAAATTCAGTTGAGAAAACTTTGTTTATCTGAGAGAAAACTACATACCTAAATAATGCTTGGATCTTCATGTTTTGTTTTATTATAGGTAATTTAAAACAATATTAATAAAACTATTATTAATCAAATAATTTGTAAAAATCCTATTTAATTACCTATATTTTGTTTCAGATTAGTGAATTTAAAGGAATTTGTGGAAATGAAGCAATTTGTCAGCTTTGGTGCTGTTAAGTTATTCAACGTTTCCAGAATAAAATATTAAGGAACATTGTCGATGCATTCTGGCACTGCCGTAATACTGACTTCATAGGGACCTTAAAGTGGAGACTGTTGAAAATACAATACAAAAATTTTCCAGTAGTCACCAATGACTGTTCCAACATGGACACCTTGAGATTATCTAGCTCCTCAATAATGCCAATCTGATAAGAAGACTCAAGAGAAGCAGGCCTTTTAAGTTAGTTCAGTGATGTTAGATCAAAACAGAGTATAGTGCGGTTAAGTGTTATACGTTAACGGTAGTGTAACTAAATAGTTAGACTCTAAAGTAGAGTAGTGAGTAGAATCTTAGTTTATGAAGTTTTTCATTCCTAGATAAGTTAGGTAAAAATAAAATTGCTAATTGATCGTAATTGATTAGATTATAATAATCGTAAATGTTTCTTTACTTGGAGCATTTATTAAAAAAAACCTAGTTGTTTCAAATTAGTACATTTAAAGGAATTGGTGGAAATGAAGCAATTCGCTTCTATATTTTATTAAATATTCTTTAAAACATATTTATTTATTTGTTTGTTTAAGAATCAATGTCTGAGTTTTGTGTGTTTTCAATAAACATGAATATTTTTAAATGTCTTTTTTTTAGTCTAATAATATATTAGAAAAAAAAACTAGAATACATTTCTGAAATATTACTATTTAATATTTCTAAAAGATTTAAAATTTTCAATTCAGAAATATTACTGTGAAATATATTTAGAAGACATTTTTACGTTTCAGGCATAAGTATTTCAGGGATGTTTCGTAATATTTATAAAACATTGCAAATGTTACAATGTAACATTGTTGAAATATTTCTGAAATATGTTTGTGCTGTACGGGATAACAATATTTTTTAGAACATTTTTAATAGCAGACATATTAAAAAACAATCATATCTTTATTAAATTCTCAACGAAATACCTACATATATACGAAAAATACAAACATATCTACAAATTGAAAACAATAATTTTATATTGATCCCTTATCTACAGGACAAGTCAAAATATTTAAATACAAATATAAATATACAAACAAAACTTAAACATAATTGACTATTTATATGTACTATCTTCATAATATTAATTACTCCATTTTTACTGCACTGATTATTGTAACATTACTATTTTAATGTAGTGTAGAACCACTGGGAAAATGTGGTATCCTAGTGTACATTGTGCATCAAATAGTACAGCAAATACATAAAAAGTACAAAAATTAAAATTAGGTTGATGAGCTAAAATAAAAGATGTCAGGATATTAAAATTAGGTTGATTACTGAAAAGCACATATTTTTCAACAAACATTTTTTTCTCTGGGTCAGCATCACTGGATTGTTGACAATCCTACAAAAATAGTACACATAATGCAGATTGCTCATTATTGATTCTCTGTCCAACTGCATAAATTTTAATACACTAAGATTCCATTTGTATAATTTAATTTATTAGCCCATCGTCTTAGAGAAGACAAACCAGGAAGTGGAAAATATAATTGCTGTTTTACATACGTATATGTCTTTTTGCTGTAATATTGTAAGGTAAAAGCAATGCAGCTTCTTCAAATGTCCAGTCAACACGTTTCTTTATAGTTTTGTCTTTTCGTTATCAATAAGTTCATTTGATTTTTAGTAGAAACATTTTTCTTGGCCATTATACAGTTCTTCGTTTTGTTTGAATAGTCTCTGATATTTGCTTTATTAAAAATTTTATTGCTTTGTTTTTAATGTTTAAATAGCAAAATGGAGACTGGAACTAAAAACTTTGGCAGGCTTTGACTTTGTAATGTAGGCGCATTAATATTTTATCTTGTGACGTTTTAATTTTAATATGTTTTTAACCCTTGACAAATATTAACGCTTTTTTTAAGAAAAATAATAAATGTTCAGTTCGTTTCGATTCCATCAATATTGTAATCCAGTATTTTTTTATTACTGCACAAGCACTGTCAACATTATTTCTACTTTGCTATTATAAAATAAAACAATTTGAAAAAATCGACTTCTTTATTTATTTATAATAATGTATAAACAATAGGATTTAAAAATAAGGATTCATTAATGTAAGCAACTAACCTATTAAATTTTTTTACGGAAACAAATATACACATAATACCTATTAATTACTCCACTTTTACTGCACCGATTATTGTTGCAAATTTATATTGACAGTTTGTTGTTATTTTTTGTATTAGTTATTTTAAATTAATATATTACTGTTAGAAGTTAGAAAACCATGAAAAAGGACAAAATAAAAAATTCACTTTTTAAAGCAAAGTTAAAAATACATACTTCTAAAGAAAGAAGTGTTACTTTGGTCCTCATAAACAAATACTTGTACAACGTTTTGTAAAAGAAAGACCTTTGGAAAGCCTCCAATAATATTAGAAGCTGTTGAAGATGTGCAAATTCACATGGTGAAAATTCCCAATACATCAGTGAATAATATAATAAAAGTAAATTTAATAAACCTATTCCAAAAATGAAGGGTGCTGTTTTTTTATGGATCTCATCATCAGATCTTGACCAAATTTAAAAAGAACCAACCTTGAGATATTCCTTTTCTAACAGAGAAAGAATTGTAGAAATCGGACAACGTGGTAAATAATTATTACTGAACATACATAAAAAAAATATTCTAATGAATTGAGAACGTCTCTACTCCTTTTTTGAAGTCTGTTAAAAAATAGCAGGTAGGAACAGTGTTTCGGAGACTGACTCTCTCTCCTACAAGTTAAACTCTAAACATAATTTGTTTTAGGGTTGGCAGAAACTGGCCATATGTAATGATTTTGTTTAAAGTATGGAATGTGGTGTGTGGTTGAATTCAAAATCGTTTGCATGATGTTTATGTACTGGAAGAGTTATATTAAATTAAATACAAAATATAAGTAAAGAGAAACTGTGAAAAGAAGGGTGATGAACATTTTGAACACATAATGATATCCATCCTCGATTATTCAACAGCCTCGGTCTCATTTTAACATAGACTGGGCGAAAATATCCTTTTAAATAAATTATTTGATATACTTTTATAATTAATATAAATAATAAAAGAAACTTAAAAAAATATTTGTTTATTTCCATTGTCCAGGTTCCAGGTAAAATTCTGTAACTGTTAAAATACTTAAGTTTAATTTGTAATTATTAGTTAATTGTACAAGTTTTTGTCATGAATACATTTGATCTTCATCACCTGATATTGTTCCCAATATAATAATTAACTTATTTACTGTATTTTTGCAGCACATCCTCATGCATTGTCTATACTTGTCTCAAAATAAGTCACAATATTAATTGTAAATCACACAGTTTCTATCTTAATTTTATTATCTTTTATTTGGACTTACTTTAAGCTATGAATCTAGACAAAGGATACTCAAACTGAAATTTTTAACATTACAAAAGTGACCAGATTTTTGTTAAGAGAAAATAGAAAAATTTAAAATGCAATTTTGAAAATACTTTTATTAAACTAACTACACTTAAACATTTTAAAAAACTTAAAAAATAATCTTTCTGTTACTGCATTGGTTCCAGGAAGACACAGACAAATTCAAGCTTTCTTTTTAATTGTCAAAGGATATATTACTTAATATTATCTTGTGAAAAGTAGATTAAAATTTCCAACCATTTCAATGATAGTTCCAACTTTTTTTCGACCATTCAAAACTCTTTTTTTCAGTAGTAACATATATTTTTTACATAGGTAATTTCAACAGTTTATCTTCGATTAGGTAAATTTCTGGTACCTTAATAGAAATGGTTTCATAAGTTTTTTGAACTTCACTTCAATGAATAATAATCGTACTTATAGAAGAATCCATTTAAAGTCCCCAACAACATGAAATTGTGCACTCCACTGCTCCAAATATTGTTTCCATAAAATAGTTTTATTTAACAAGAAAACCATTTTTGGTCTATATCTCCAGATTCTAACAAACTTCTCAAATATTTTCTTATACTAAGGGCAATGTATTCATTTCTCTATAATGATGTTAAGCCACTGATTTCCTGTGCCACCTCTGTTAAACCTATTTATTTTTTCTTATGTACTATGTATCAAATGGGGGCATACTTGTCATAAATGGGGGGGTCTCTGTCCCTCTCAATGGGAGATCTATGATCACTTTAAACATTGCAGAACAGGAACAGATGGTCACAGTTTTTAATCATAATGAATATCTGATTATTCAACATTATTGCTAAAAAACCAAAAGGTTGAAACATTTGTAAAGGGCCTTCTTGGCAATGATATAATAATATATCGATGTATTGTAAATATCGATATATTTCACAAAATCGATATTTTACTACCGATATATCGAAAAAATATTGATATAATCTTTCGATATATCTAAAACATTATTCATAAAGCGTGCACTCGTGCGCATGCGACATGCGACCAGTGTTGCCGATTTGCGTATAATTATACGATTTTCGTATATTCTACCTTGCCAGCGTATCTTTTTCTAACTCTTTGAAATTCCGTATAATTTCCGTATATTCTGGAAAAAACTATGGATCTTTTTGGATTTCCATTTATTTTAGAAATAAGTTTAGGCACTTCTGAGTTTATTTGGACAACTTAGTTTTTCCAGTGTGTCTTCTGCTCTACTTTTGTTAAATAGTGGCTGACTGGTAGCTAGCTGGCTGCTTATTTTAGAGAAAGCCACATTGACAAATGAAAACAGGCCCGAAACCGGGTATTCACCGAACCGATATTGTTCGAATTATTGAAATGCACTTTTCTTTGGAACTTTTGGCAGTCTATCTGAATGAATCTGCATCGCCACAGTTATTTTTTCGGCAGTCCCCCTTCTCACAAACTTTAGGTTTGCCAAACCTGGCAGCAACACAAATTTGATATCCTCAAATGCAAAGATGTGGCTACAAAGCTAACGGCCATATGCACCATTCTTCTGTTAATAGTTATCAGAGAGTTAACTACATAACTGACTGTTAAATTGACAATTTTGTATTCACCATTACAAAATACGACTAACAATCTGTTAAAGGCGTTGTTAATGTAACAAACCAAATTTGGCCTGTTAATTTTACTTATCAGACTATTTTAATTTTATTTGTTTATTTTGAAGGGCTATATAAGGTTTTATAGGATATGAACAGTAATTTATACGTAACAGACTGATTTCTTACTGAAACTGGTCAATAGATGGCACATAGATGGTGCATAGCAAATTCTGTTAACACACTGTTATTTTTTATACTACTGTTAGATAACAGAGGACTTACGGCCATATGCACCATTGTCCAGCTAAGTCCTCTGTTATCTAACAGTAGTATAAAAAATAACAGTGTGTTAACAGAATTTGCTATGCACCATCTATGTACCATCTATTTACAAGTTTCAGTAAGAAATCAGTCTGTTACGTATATATTACTGTTCATATCCAATAAAACCTTATATGGCCCTTCAAAATAAACAAGTAAAATTAAAATAGTCTGATAAATAAAATTAACAGGCCAAATTTGGTTTGTTACATTAACAACGCCTTTAACAGATTGTTAGTCGTATTTTGTAATGGTGAATACAAAATTGTCAATTTAACAGTCAGTTATGTAGTTAACTCTCTGATAACTATTAACAGGAGAATGGTGCATATGGCCGTTAGCTGGACAATGGTGCATATGGCCGTAAATCTGCAATTCGTATAAAATGCGTATCTTTTGTACCCAACCATCGTATAATTTCAAATTTGGGTATTGGCAACACTGGTGTTAACTATACTCTTTGGCAGAGTGGTGTGAATATACGCATTTCTAGACCCTTCAACTACAACATTACCCTATTTATAATGAAGCCTTCTTTTTTTTAGTAAACTTTTCAAACCATTTTTTAATAGAATTTTAAGCAGTTCTAATAGTGCTGGCTTTAGAAGATCTACCAAAAGAAATTATTGAAAACTAACCAAAATCATTCATTAATGTGTAAGTTACCAGATTTAATGTGTTTCATAACCAGCATGTAGTTATAAATTATATTTATTCATTTTTATCTGTTTTAGGTTAGATAAAAAGTATTGGAAGATCACACAAAGAAAATTTTAAAATATGTTTGAAGCATTTTGAATTTTAGTCAGTGATAAAACTGTGATTAGAAGGAATGCTACTGCTACTTAATTTTTGCCAAGTAATCAAAAAGAGAACATGCTACAGAAGTTCATGCAAAGGAGGCTAGGTAGGTTTATTTCTATTTCATTTAAACATAATGCCTATGCAGTCTATATTATACCACTGTTTTACAGAATTTTAAGCAATTTAGATAGTGGAGATGATCTCCTAATAGAAATTATTGAAAACGAATCAAAAGAATTCATTCTTATGTTTAAGTGACTTGATTGAAAGTCATGTACTATTCGTTTCATACGCTTGCATTTGAATATGCACATTTGATGCATTTTTTACCTTTGGAGCATTATTATTTGTTTATTCACATCTACTACATCTGCGTTTGTTTATATTTTCTTTATTTAAAATGATATTTTGAGGATTGTCAAACTTGACATTTTTTGTTGTTGGATTCGTTCCATGCCAGGTTCAGTTACAGGTTTATCGATTTATTCTTTGTTTATGCTAGCCATATAAATATGCTCATGAATATAAAAGTGATCATTTGTTTGATTTTTGTTAAGTTTTCAAATTTAGATTTTTTCTATAATATAGGTATCGCTAACCATCAGTAACTAGAGAGTAGGTATTTTAATTCAAAAAATAGTTTTAAAGTAAATAATCATAAGAAAAATTATGACAACTACTTTTGTATTCATATTATAATGACTCAAAGGTCAAACACAAAAAGTATGTCACTTGTCATTGTCATTTTTACCACATGGCCAGTAGGTCTAGAGTGTTTCTTTTGGCGCGTTTTATTGCTCAATCTTTTGCCACCGGTGTGGAAATTCTGAACAGAATGAGCGTTTTATTGTATCGATTGATTCATTCCGCTCAAACTTCTCATTCGGTGAATTTTGACCGAATGAAGGGAATGAAAAAAGTGGGGGGTATTGGTATATCAAACTTATGTGCCAAAAATACTTTATTAGTAAGGTTATGAGTTATAATACTTATAATTTTTAATTATTTTTGTCATCGTAAAATTCGTAAATCGTAATTCAATTGGGCTTTGGATCTTTGACTCTGATACAGGTTGTAAAAAATGGAACAAATTGTACAGGATGAAAGTGGACAATATTTCTGGTTCAACAAAGACAGCATATTTTATTTATTGTTTACATGTATGTAACAAATTGAGATTTCGCTATAACATCATTGGTCATACTAGAAGTAAATATTTTGAATTATTAAAAATATTACAAAATAATTTTATACTTCATACTTCTCGATAATTAACCTAATAATGTCAACTGGAAATCTTGGTGCAGCTAATAGCAAATGATTATTAAGTTGCAATACTTCCAAATATCGGTAATAATATTTCCATTTTTAAATTAATATTAACTATTTCTGTGGGCGGGATAATGGATAAATCAAACGATGATTTTAAATTTGACATTCTTGACAGATGACAATTTTATCGTTTTATTGCGTTTGCAAATTCTGTTCAAACTTTTTCTACTAGAGAATGGATGAATAAAACGCACCTATAATTACATCTACATTTAACCCTAATCTTTTGTTATGTGATAAAAATTCACATCTCATCAGATGCATCCTATATGATGATAAACAAGCACAGCTATAAGCATGCAAATTTAATAATCTTAAATCTTTCCATGTAAATATCTGTTAAATAGTGATTTTTTTAATTGCAGAAATACAGTAAAGAAGACAGAAATGCAGATATCTAAACATACCAAATGTGGTACAGATATCAAAAACGACAGCAGACGTATAAATGATGCAATGTTACACTCGTTCCCTTAGCAAGTTCTACCTGTGTTAAAGAAGAGAAATATGATAAGTATCAATGCTGGAACATTTTTACTGTGTCGTTAATGTTTTCAAATAGGTAGTTTTCTTAGAATTAAATGTCAATAAATGGCATGTAGTTGTTATAATTTATACACCTTATCAAAATATCTACTTGTAATATGTTGTGTATGTTTTGTATTTCATATACTGCTATAGAATTTTTAAAAGTGAAAGTATACCTTATAATAAGTAGACCAAGGTATATTCTAGCTCAATAAAAAAATTCAAAAAGCATAATAGTTAAAAAAATGTAATACTTTCCTAATACAAGACGTATTTCTAATCAGGCAATGATCGAGAGTTCTTTCAAAAATAATATAATTAAGTTGTATGTTTTTTACTTATTTATACCTAAATGTTTTTATATATTTTACATTTACTTTTGACGACTGTAAACAACATATCGAAGGCAACAAGGCTAGACCTCGTAAGTCGCAAAATCAAAATTTTTCAGGAGATCAAAAAAAAAGATTCACAATTGCATAGAACAATCCATTTTACTCAATAATGGGACTAATATTTAACCATATTTTGTTCAAAAATTTTAATACATACTTCATTTATACAGTAGATGGAGTGAAATCTTTTAAACGAGATTATCATAAAATATAATTTTCAGTGGCAATGTTAGTTACGAGGTCCTGCATTGTGGCTCTCGATATGTCCAAAATAAAGAAAAAAGCCCAATTTAGATAATACAATAAATATTGTACAATTTTAAATAAAAAATCTAACCTTATATTTTACAGTATCTATAAATTATAATAAAAAATATATATAGATCCTTAGCCATTCAGCCAGTTTTAAATTAAATACAATTCATACAAATAATTATATTTTTATATATTTTGTAATTCTATATTGTAATTGACTAACACCCAGTTGAAAGAACACTTATATAAATCTTTCAATATCTAATGGTCATATAATTTTATTAGACTGAACGTAATTTGATGTTCATATCATTAAGACAAATCACATTCTCAAACTCTGTCAAAGTTTATCGTACCTATAAATTTTAATGAATATTGTTGCAATCGGTTGTTTGTATCTGGGTACGATATACATTTATATTAGTATGTACACATTTTTTTAAATTTTAAATATGTATATATTTGTTTTCTGTCTTTGTCAATAAGATGTATTTTTCAACAATAAAGCAATTTGAATTAGGAACCTGCGAATATCAGGCAGAGACTCCTGTCACTCGTAGCATCTAAATTTGTGTCGATGTATGTAGTAAAAAGAGCATAAGTTGGAACCATATCGATGCTTTCTGACAGTGGTCTCCCTTTGTTATCTGCATGTTCCTATTAAACTTTGTTAAACTCATTGTAAGATATACCTTCTGTGTTGAAAAGGCCGTACCTGTCTAGTATCCTAAAGATATTTTAATAACAAGTTAGTTTTCTTTGAATTAAATGTTATATATTCTTTGTATTTGTTAATGTCCTGAAGATTGTATTTGAACAAAATGTTATTCAATTCTTATAATTTGTACCCCTAATACTATTATTAAAATAACTGCTTGCAATATATGTTTTTTTTTTCAAGGATTTTCAAATGTTAGGTAATTTTCTTTGAATTAAGTGTCTCATTTATTTTTTAATAACTTTTACACCTGATACTAAACTATTATTAAAATACTTGCAATGTCTGTTAAATATTTTTGTATTCTGTAGCATCTTGCAAGATTTTTAAATAAAAGAAATAAATAGTTCAAATAAGTACCTAGTTTTGTTTTCTTCATTGGTCCCCAGCCTAAACTTAAATTTGCCTTTATTTCCAAGATTAAGTTTTGATAGGTATAATTTAATAAATATTTCACTCATCTACAATATTCGACTAGATAGTGGAGTCGGTAAGCATCTGGTATTCATTTGCGATCAGGAGATAACAATGGTTGTAATTCTATAGCAAAAATGGTTTACTCTCTACAGGAAAGAATCGAAATAATTATCCTTTATGAAGAGGTTGGAAAATGCGCACGAACGGCAGCATTTAAATGAAAGGCATCCTAATTGTAATGTAAGTCATATGTATACTCTCGATTTGGTAGCAAAATTTTTGGAAACTGGTTCGGTGAAAAATAGGAAAAGAACCGACGAGTACTAAATGAAGAAGCTCTAATTGAGGTTTTGGGAACATTTGTTACCGTGTCAACTAGCTCCATACGAATAGTAGCAGAACAGATGGGAATATCACGCGAGACTGTAAGAAGAGCACTGAAAATGTATAAATTTCATTTCTCTAAAATGCAGTTACTTCAAGAGCTCTACGAAGATGATTTTGATAAAAGAATAGAGTTTTGTAAAACCATGTCTGATCAAGTCAACGCCAACCCCAATCTTCTGCTGAATATCTGTTTCAGGGATGAATCTTCATTTTTTTCTAAATGACAATGTTAATAAACACAAATGTTGGTACTTGAGCGATGAACACCAGGTATATTATTCAAGAAGGGCATACGCAATTATTGGTTCTTTATTTAATGAAAGAAACTTGCCAGGCGATCTGTCCCTTAATATGCTTGCAGAGATTATTGATCCTCTTATAAACTCAGGAGCTAGAAACAAACTGATGCAGAAGGTAATTTAGTTTTACAGGAGATGTGTTACATTTCCAGCAGGACGCTGCTACACCTCATTTTTTCTTCTCGTCTGACAGAGATTTCCAGGCCCTTGGATTAGCAGAAGGGGAGCAATTGAATGGCCCCCAAGATCACCTGATTTAAGTCCTTTAGAATTTTTTCTTTGGGGACACCTTAAATTCGTAAACAGACTTTTTACTGTTTACAGTACAATGGACAACATTTTGAAAAGTGTTTAAAATAGTGTACAAGTAGATCTTATGTGTTCTATTTTTAAAATTTCTGGTGCAAATTAAAAGTTATTTATTTTATAAAAGTCACCTTACCAAAAAAATAAAAAGTTAAACGTGTAGACTTGATATTCCTCCTGTTATTTAACTCGATAGAATAATTTTTGTTTAATAAATAACTAATAAATTAGGGTACCATTGGGAAGAGAATTAAACGCCCTTTAAAATGATGTGCCTCTTGACCCCTTTTCCCATTTAAGATTTAAGGGTAACAACTACCCCTCCTAGGAGGTTGAGCCACAAGTGTTAAAAGTATTTATTGTAGGTGTCCTCCTTGAAAATAAAATTGACGGGTTTTTGCGATTTTTCACATTATTTAATGGAAGAAAGATATTTAATTTGGGAAGTTTTCGGTGTCACCCTGTATGTATATCACTTGTTACATAAACACTCATAAAGAAAAAAATTAATACAAAAATTTAAATAGTACCTGACCTGAAGGGTCTTTTAATTGAAGACTACTCGTTAGATGAATTTATAAATAATTTTTAATATTTTAATCAATTTTTACGTACCTATATGTGAGCATTGTATTTCGTCTATCTATGATGTGATGAATGTTTTTTTGAATGCCTATGTTGTATTCAGCTAACGTTATGAAATTTAGTTAGTTATTAATATGAAACTAATTTTGTAACCTGTCTCATGTCATCGGAAGATAATTTAAAATCTAAAGAGAATAATATAAATTTATGTATAGTTGCCCCTTAACGCCAACGCAAATAATTAGACGTCCCTCGCCGCACTAGCTACACTTAAATTATCTCAACTAATACACAATCTTGTTTATGTATTCCTCTTATTAAAAAAGTATTCGTATTTTACATTTAATTATATGTATATTTTTATTGAATTAATAAAAAAAAACTGAGTACAATCCTGGAAACACTCAACTGCGCAGACTTTCCGCCTCCCCGGGGACCTATTTTCAAAGTATGTGAGCACTCATTTCTCTCAAGATTCTCATCAGAAATGTCATACGTCAATGTGGAAACGCTGTATTTAAAGACATCGAGGATTAAAATTCTTAGGAGAATTTTAATTATCTCTAAATAAACCGAGAGAAACAGTCAGTGAGTTTACACTGGCCCTGAGTTTGAAAATAGCCCCCCCGGGGAGCTATTTTCAAACTCGAGAGAATTCATTTCTCTCAAGAGAAATGTCATACGTCAACGTAAAACCGTATTTTTAGGGCTCTTAGGGCCAGTGTGAACTCACTGACTGTTTCTCTCGGTTTATTTAGAGAGAATTAAAATCTTCCTAAGAATTTTAATCCTCGATGTCTTTAAATACAGCGTTTCCACATTGACGTATGACATTTCTGATGAGAATCTTGAGAGAAATGAGTGCTCACATACTTTGAAAATAGGTCCCCCGGCAGGTTCTCATACATTGCGTTCGGTCTGCCAAGTTCCTTTAACTCCTTTAACACTTTTAACTCCAAACGACCCTTTTAGCGTCCGATTAGTGACAGTTTAACACGCTTAAATGTCATTTAAAATTTGTCCCGCTCCAGCCCCTGACTGCCCGAACTCGCCTCTTGTGTAAACGTTTTCTGAAATGACAGTTCCTATCTCCCCTCCTCCCATATCTATGGGCCAGACACAGGTCTCATGGCGCTAGTATCGTTATTGATTTTTGACTTCGGCACGTTCATTGGTTGACGACGAATTCAAAACAATCTGATCGGAGCGTTACTCACTCCCACTCCTTCTCTTTGTTTAGATACTTATAAAAGAAAGAGATACCAGTTAGGGATGCAAAATTTTTAAAACATCGATGTTGACATCAAATGATACATCGAATACAGACTATCGATGTTGTAAAAAAATCGGAAAAAAAATATCGATTTTTGTAAACATCGATGTTTTTCATAAACTAACAAATAAACAAGTCAATGGAAAGAATCTTATTTTTATTTATTATTATTAATAGACTCAGAGTTAGCAGCTGCAAGGTAGCACGATCCTTCTTGGATAATAAAATATGAAGTCTATGGTATGATCGTACCTCCGGCTGGAATTTTGTAAAGTGGTAGGCGGGACCATCAGGAAGTGTCATCTGCAAGGATTTTTAAAATTCCTGCAAACAAGACGTCAGACAACTGAAAATTGTAAAAAATATCGACTTAAAACATATAAAATACACACACTTGACATGACTCTTTAGCTCAGTTAAGCATTGAACATGTAGTCAATTTTGCATTTCGCGACGCGGTTCAATTCCCAATAAATGCAAATGTTTTATTTTTTTTTATTTTTGAAAAATATGAAAATTAAATAATAATACGTGCAATTTTTGTTTATGTATTTTAAAAACATTTTATTTAGCATAATAATAATAAGTTTCCTACACCCATATTTTTCGGGTCCTTCAAAGAGAGGCCGATCTTTTTTTGCCTTTGCGGCAGGGACCTGGACCGAACCGTTATTAACCGAAAACCGGACCGGAACCGAAATGTTTTAGATGGAACGGAACCGAACCGAACCGATAATACATTAAAAATATTTTTTATGGACCGGACCGTACCGAACCGAAATAAAAATGATTTTTTTTGTTTTTTCGGTTTTTTTTTCGGTTCTTGTGTCTTTTTCATATGCTTTTTTGTTGGCTGGAATAGCTGATTCACGTGACCAGTAAGACTCACTGAGTCACTGAACACTGAACCCCATAGTTTTTATGACTGAAAGTAGCTGAATAATAAAACCACACACCACACCACACATCGGAAAAAAGACAAATAAAGTGAAAGTAGGTAATGTCAATATTAATTCAGCTACTACAAACTACAATTAATAGACTTAGGCTAGTAGGACATTGTGCCACCTTCACCGGATAGGAGTGTATAACTCCCCTAATTGTGAGTGCGGACAAGTAGAGAGGCAGACGCGTGAAAACGCAACTTGTTCCAAAAAAAAATTTTAAAATGGGATACCCTGTATATTTTTACATTTTTATAATCCTCTCGATGAGCTGATTTCAACGATGTATCATACTTGATGTCTAATCTGGATAATAAAGGATCTACAGCCACATGAAAAATCACATTTTTGGAAATTGGAAATCTCATCTGACTTTTGAGTAAAAAAAATGTGATTTTTCAGGTGGCTGTAGATGTTTATTATCCAGATTAGACATCAAGTGTGATCCATCGTTGAAATCAGCTCGTTGAGAGGATTATAAAAATGTAAAAATATACAAGGTATCCCCGAAAATCTGCACGCTACTGTACATTTGATAGAATTTTAACAAAAAACAGTTATAACCACACAACTTTTATTTGAAACTTTTTTTTCAATATGTAATAACGATAATAAGGGGTGGGTAATTTATAATGAATAACCCTGTACATACCTACTATAAAAAAATCAATCGAACCGAAATAACTGAACCGAACCGAAAAAAATTTGGTAGAACCGGACCTTAGATTATATAAACCTTAGATGGAACATAAAACACTGCGCATAATCCCGCTTTTAAACTATTCACACCGACGAATCACAGTTGAGTAAGTAATAGTACGTCACATGGCAGAGTGTTGTCCGTTCAAATTTAATTCAAATTGTTGTGTCAACGAGAATGAATTTTATTATTTTAAAGACTTAAATTGTGGAAATTGAGGCTGAAAATGCCAAGGTGTGTTGTAAAAAACTGTGTTTATCATAAAAGTGCGAAGTGTGATGTCGACAAAGGAAAATTACATTTATTTCGGTAAGTTATTTAATTTGTAGAGATTTTGTCGACCGCCATATTTGTATATTTGAAAATAAACAGAACCGGACTTGCTCATTGGAACATATTAGAAGTAACATAAAAGGTTTTTATTGTAAACTATTTACTATTTCTTGTTTAATTGGGAATCTTTCTTTAAGCAGTGGAAAGAGTAACATACAATCAAATACAAACATATCAATTTAATTTCCAATTTATTTGTTTCAAACTTCACAACGGGTTTTAGGGTTTTAATTGTTTTTAAAACTATTTATTCGATATTTATTTATAATAATATGAGGTAGACCTATTTAATTCATAATTTGTTTAAAAATTATTATTTATTTAATATTAATATTCTCTTTATTTAAAATGTCGCCAGCTTATTTAACCGTTTTATGAATAGATGCATAAAAATTTGTGACCACGTATGTGTCTTTTAGATTTCCAAAAGACGTTGTCAGGAGGGAGCGGTGGAGAAGAGAATTAAACGTGGATAAGGAAAACTTATATACTATTTCAAATGTATGTCATTTACATTTTCGTCGAGATGATTTTGATTTTCAAATATCATGTTTTGCGATACATTTAAAAGAAACCGCTGTACCCCGTTTAGTAAGTAATCTGTTTTAAACTTCATTTATTAAAAATCAGTTATCAGGTGCGTTTTAATCATCCGCTTCTGCTTCGGAATAGTCGGTTTTCTTGTTTTAATCTGATAGGTTAAAACGACTAAACCGACAATTCCAGAAGCAGAAGCGGATGATTAAAACGAACCTATTATTACTTTTTTTAGAAACAAAACAGTGCAAATTTTGACAATATTCCATTTGTTCAAACTTAGTGAAGTAATCTCAATAAAATTACCATTAAAAACTTTTAGAACTATGAAAGTGTAATTTTTTGTTAATCGTGAACTATATTGAAACTCCTCGAAAAAAAATTGTGTTGTGGCTGTCATCTGGCAAAATGCGGTTTTTATATTTTTATTTTTAACCATTAAATTGATATAAAAATTTTTAAATAAAATTTGTTTGTTATGAATTTATCTACATATATTTTGATTCTATCGACTTTTTTGTAACCAACCATAGAGCCACAAATATGTTTTTTTTTTTTATTTTTCGCGCATCTAGATAATACCACCTATTTAGTAAAAAAAAAGATTACTTGGTTACTAATAAAGCTACATATTCAAAGTTTTGATTTCAATGCGAATTTTAAAAACAGTGTTTGGCCGCTATGGTTCGTCACAAAAGAATTGTAGGAAATTACATGGCAAGCAACTTTTTTTGTAAACTAAGCAATTTTTTTTTCGAGGATTTTCAGTATTTTATTTGGTTAAAAACTACATAATGCACCATTACACCAACTCCTATGCCTCTAAGACTAAGAGTTTGTTAGGTAATGGGGAAATTTTGATGTAACATAACTGGTCTAACTATAAATTGTATCGCGTGTCGAAATAAGGAAGAACGCTGGCTGACGCTGGCTTCAGAATGCTGCCAGTATCTCAGAAACTATTCACTGTAGAATTTTGGGAAACAATATATGGTCAAGGCGAATAGCTGTAAATTATTTTCTAGTTTCTAACTTCGCCACTAGAAGGCGTAATGCTTATGACCAATGTAAGCATATAAATGAGTGGGTCATGAGCATTGTGCCACTAGCAGCGCAGTTAGGAATTAAAAATAATCACTAGCCATTTCTAGGGATCACTTTTGTTAAAAGATAAAATTCTACGATAAACGGTTCCATAGATTTGGTAGGTATTCTTGTTTAGACACCCGATATATAGGTACTTAAGGCATGACTAGTTTTAGTCTTTTTTCACTGGAATTTTAAAAATGTTTACTGATAGTTTGAAATTAGTAACGAATCAATTTTTAACAGAAAGAAGATGATCCTGTGATTGACAGTATATGCGAACCATCTTCAAGCAAAGACAATGAATCAGGACCAAAAACAAAAAAGTTAAAACCAAACTCTGCTGTAAGCATAAAGGCATTACCAGGAAAAAGCCGTGTAAGTAAATATTAAGATATATTTTTAACAATTTTGTTAAAATTATTTCAACAATTTTGCAATAGAAGTATTTAATTGTTAAAAAATTAGCTTATTTTTTTTGTATTTCAGGATTCAACACGAGAAGTCAGACTTAAGAATAAATTAGTAAAGGCTCGTATAACCATAAAGCGACTACAGAACAACCTGCGGTATTATAAAAAGAAGGTTGGAACATTAACAAATGTTATTAAATCCCTTCAAGGCAAAGTTCCCAAAGAAATGTTGGAGAGTTTAAAACAAATTGGACCCAACGAAGAATTTCTACAAAGGCAGATACGTGCAAAACATAAATATGGTGAACAATTAAAGGCTTTCGCTCTAAGTTTACATTATTACTCACCACAGGCATACAATTTTGTACGAAATACCTTCAATTCTGCACTGCCTCATCCAAAAACATTATCAAGGTGGTATAAATCAGTTAATGGAGAGGCAGGATTTTCAGAAGAGGTTTTTAAACTACTTAAACTCAAGGCAGAAAATACTAATTTTAAACTTATTTGTAATTTAGTTATTGATGAAATGGTCATTCGACAACATGTTGAATGGGATGGTACTAAATATTATGGGTTTATTGATTTTGGAGCCCACATTGAAACCGACTGTAATCCTGTAGCAAAAGGAGCATTGGTGTTTATGTTAGTTTGTATAAATGAGATGTGGAAGCTTCCTTTAGGATATTTTTTAGTAGATACATTAACAGGTAAACAAAAGCATAATTTGTTGTTACATTGCTTAAAATTCTTACATGATACAGGAATACAGTTGGTTTCTGTAACTTTTGATGGTGCATCTAATAATGTTACAATGATTAAAGAGTTAGGGTGTAGTATGGATTCTAACAACAATAAATCGACTTTTAGAGATATACATTCTCAGAAGCAAATAGCGATTTTTTTTTATCCCTGTCACATGATCAAATTATTAAGAAATACATTAGGTGATAAAAAAATTCTTATTGATGGTGACGGTAATTTAATTAAATGGGAATATTTAATTAAATTATCAGAACTGCAAGATGAGGAGGAAGTCCACTTGTCGAATAAGGTAAAAAAGTCGCATATTGACTTTAAAAATCAAAAAATGAAAGTGCGACTCGCTACTCAATTATTTAGTAGTTCTGTGGCACATGCAATAGAATTTTGCAATGAAGTTTTAAAACTAAAACAATTTGAGCAATCAGAGGCAACAGTAAAGTTTATTAGAAATGTCAATAACTTATTTGATATATTCAATTCTCGACATATGGCACAAGTTGATTTTAAGAAACCCATAAATAAATTAAATTTTTTAAAATTAATAATTTTTTGGAAAACATTTCGGAATATTTATCCTTCTTAAGATTAATAGATGGCGAACTGTTATGTTGTAGTGGCAGAAAAATGGGCTCAGTAGGATTTTTGTTTTGTATAGAAAGCCTTAAATATTTATATAAAACATTAATTGATATTGAAAATAGTTTCCTTGTATACATTCCAACCTATTATGCCGCGTTTGAGAATCCACATCGGATGCATCTGAGATGTAAAAAATCTTTGATCACGTGATTCAGTATACGTAAATGTAATGGGACAGATGTGTCCGATGTGGATAAAAAAACGCTCGAGATGTAAAAAATGCATCCGATGTGGATTCTCAAACGCAGCAAAAGTAAGTCAAGATCACATAGAATTGTTTTTTGGTCTTGTTCGGTCGATGGGAGGCTATAATAATAATCCTACCGCAAGACAATTTAAGGCAGCGTACAAGAAACTGTTAGTGCACTTAGAGTTAAGAGATTCATTTAGAGGGAATTGTATTCCATTGGAAGCAATTTCAGTGTTTTCACCTCTAGATATTATCAATAAATCATGTGACAGGGGCCGAATAACAGAACATGTTGATAGCGAAGAAGAATTAATAGATGATGCTCTATATGAACACATATTTAATTTAGATGTGACTGAGTTTAAGCAAGAAGTTATTGTTTATATCTCTGGTTATGTTGTTCATAAAATATCAAACTCTTTAAAGTGTGAAAACTGTTTAGAGGCTCTCATAGGGGATAGGTCAGATTATTTTCTCTCGCTTATCAACCAAAAAGATAAAGGACAGCTGTTTTACCCCTCTAAAGATGTTGTATTTATATGTATCACAGCAGAAAAAATAATGCAAACGTACTGCAAAGAAACAAGTTTGAATATTAATAAGTTAACCTCTTTAACATTATATATGTTAGTGAATACAAATCTTTTCTCTAAACTGGATAACCACTTTAAAGACAATTACGGGTTAAGCTGCCACTATGGTAATTTAATAAAGTTAATAGCATCCATTTACATTACGGTTAGGATTCATTATAACAATAAAAAGATGTTTGACAAAAGCAAGAGCATGAGATCTGTGTATAATAAATTAATATTATTTAAAGATCAATAAACTAAATTCTTTTGTTATTGTTATTTTTATTTGTTTATACAGAATTAGTTTTCAGTGTGGTAGCGGATGATATCTCCGATATTATATAGGGACCGTGCGTGAAATATAGAGGCAGCACTACTGCCGAAGTTAGCCCTCTCTAGTGTTTAATTTTAGAATTAAATGGGGTAAACATTGCAAGTAAATAATAAAGGATATTTTTTAAAATATTAAATATAGTTAAAAATAGATACCGGCCCGTACCAAACAATCGGGTACATGGTCAAAATGACGTAAAATGTGAAACATTATTAAAATCTGGACATGTATATACATTTTAAGCAAAAAGATTTAAATGGCTAAGTGACAATAAATTGTAAAGTTGTACCTTAAATAAGTGTATCCAATGTCAAAATATCGGTATTTAGTAACACTGAATTTAAAAGTATTACAATAATATTTAAAAAATGTAAATTGATAAAAAAGATTGATAATAATAATAAATCTTTTTAGCTTTATGTTAGTCGAAATGTCATTCATCCACTGACGTTTATGAGATGTCCAATGATACATATTATAGATTGCTCACCATCTATAAAAAAAATTATGAAAAGCGGGTTGCAATGTGCCTTACCTAGTGCTCACTAAATAGAACCGTTCTAGCCCAAATGTGTTTTAAAATAAAATTTCAGCATTTTAATCTTTAGAAAAAGAAAATAATTAAAGTTTTACTTCAAGACATGTTATTATGTATTTGGAAAGTTGATTTTCCATGTAGTTAAACAATATTAAGAGATCTAAACAATTTTTATAACAGATGGATATAAATAATTTTAGACTACTCTCATTTCAGAAATAATACTACATAAAATACATAATTGCAATATGTAATACAATTTTGAAAAGGTAATGTAAACAACTTTGATATGAGGTATAAACAACTTTGGTAAGAGTTGTAATTGGACACTTATCTATTATTCTGAATAATGTTTAATGGTAATGTCACTAAAAAAATTTACAAAAAATCACTGGATTTTTAATATTTTAAAGTTTGTTGCAATCTCTTTTGACAGTAATTGCAATGTATTATTTATGATTTGTTTATTTTAATAATAAATGAGAAATATTTAATAAATTGTAAAGAGGGCCATGATATTTTTGTCAAATTGGACATTCTTATTTCATAATAACATTCTACATTAGTTTTAATCAACAGAATAAACGGTAATTATTGGGAAGACGCCCTTTTCTTAATAATCCAATTTTTTTTTCAAAACTTACGTTTTAGGCTTTAGGAAGGATAGTAATCTTCAAATTTATCTGCGGAAACCCCATACATTTTACTTTTTTTTTCTTTTTTATGTATTATTTAGGAATTTTGAGGATCATTTATATAAGCTTCTTTTTAGAATTATATCTGTCCTGTCATACTGGAAACTGTCACGCCATTACAAATGCGCGGTTTTGCCAACTTCTCCAATCCTAATCAATGAAAAATAAATGTAAAAAACTATAATTACACCACCGGTGGAAATCGCAAAAAATGTGATATTTTGGGTTCGATTAATTTTAAGAACTCAGAATTTCGAAAAAAAAAAAATTGTTACACTAAAAAGTGCTCATTTTATATAGTAAGATTTTAAAGGGCGTCTTCCAATAATTACCAATTTTATTTCAATTGTTGTAATACACAATTGACTGAATATTAATATTACATCATCTATAAAGTAATAAACAATGTTTACTTTTTAAAAACTCAATTACTTTACCCAAAAGTGTTTAAAGTTTTTCCAAACAAGGAAATTTATTTATCTGACAACATATGACTTGACGGCCAAAGTCAACGATTATCATCAACTAAAGACGATAGCCGAATTCGTTTAATTTCTGCTGGGTTAGCCGTGACATTATCCCCCGAATACGTTCAGCTACATTTAAAACGTACACCAATACACACTTTTTAAAATTACGACGTTTAATATTTTCTTACTTTAAAATATAAAAGTAACTCAGATATTCAAAAATCATTTGACCGAGAGAGAAAATTACACGCATCTAAAAAATTATAGGAGTAAATAAATAGGTAATAAATTTGAATACCATGGCCATGTTATTTAAACATTTTTTAATTAAAAAATATTTAAGAAATTTGACATGTTAGGGTATAATTCAAAATGAATATAACAAGTGTACAACAAGAAACTTGCTAATATTAAGCTGCCGTCATCTCACCCACCTTCTAACCACTATAAAAGAGCGAGCGAAGCGAGCGCGCCCGGCCGACGTTTCGAAATTCGCGCGCGCGCGAATTTCGAAACGTCGGCCGGGCGCGCCCTTTTTACATCTACAATATAAGATATACGCTGCCGTCATCTCACCCTACTCCTAACCACTTCAGAAGAGAGCGAGCGAAGAGAGCGCGCGCCCGGCCGACGTTTCGAAATCGTGCGCGCGAATTCGAAACATCGGCCAGGCGCTCTTTTTTTAAATATACACCATAAGACACACGCTGCCGTCATCTCACCCACCTCCTAAAAACTACAGAAGAGAGCGAGCGCGCCCGGCCGACGTTTCGAAATTCGCGCACGATGTCGGCCGAGCGTGCATTTTTTACATCTACACTATAAAACATACGTCGCCGTCTACTCACCCACCTCTTAACCGCTTTAGAAGAGAGCGAGCGAAGCGAGCGCGCCCGGCCGACGCTTCAAAATTCGCGCTCGACCGGGCGCGCCTTTTTTACATTTACACTATAAGTCATACGTTGCCGTTATCTCACCTAACTCCTAACTACTACAGAAGAGAGCGAGCGAAGCGAGCGCGCCCCGCCGACGTTTCGAAATTCGCGCGCGAATTTCGAAACGTCGGCCGGGCGCGCCTTTTTTACATTTATACTATAAGTCATACGCTGCCGTTATCTCACCTAACTCCTTACTACTACAGACGAGAGCGAGCGAAGCGAGCGCGCCCGGCCGACGTTTCGAAATTCGCGCGCGAATTTCGAAACGTCGGCCGGGCGCGCCTTTTTTACATTTACACTATAAGTCATACGCTGCCGTTATCTCACCTAACTACTACAGAAGAGAGCGAGCGAATCGAGCGCGCCCGGCCGACGTTTCGAAATTCGCGCGCGCGCGAATTTCGAAACGTCGGCCGGGCGCGCCCTTTTTACATCTACACTATAAGATATACGCTGCCGCCATCTCACCCTACTCCTAACCACTTTGTCGGCCGGGCGCGCGCTCGCTTCGCTCGCTCTTCTGTAGTAGTTAGGAGGTAAGTGAGTTAACGGCGGCGTATGACTTATAGTGTAAATGTAAAAAAGGCGCGCCCGGCCGACGTTTCGAAATTCGCGCGCGAATTTCGAAACGTCGGCCGGGCGCGCCTTTTTTACATTTACACTATAAGTCATACGCTGCCGTTATCTCACCTAACTCCTAACTACTACAGAAGAGAGCGAGCGAATCGAGCGCGCCCGGCCGACGTTTCGAAATTCGCGCGCGCGCGAATTTCGAAACGTCGGCCGGGCGCGCCCTTTTTACATCTACACTATAAGATATACGCTGCCGCCATCTCACCCTACTCCTAACCACTTTGTCGGCCGGGCGCGCGCTCGCTTCGCTCGCTCTTCTGTAGTAGTTAGGAGGTAAGTGAGTTAACGGCGGCGTATGACTTATAATGTAAATGTAAAAAAGGAACGCCCGGCCGACGTTTCGAAATTCGCGCGCGAATTTCGAAACGTCGGCCGGGCGCGCTCGCTTCGCTCGCTCTCTTCTAAAGCGGTTTGGAGGTGGGTGAGTAGACGGCAGCGTATGTCTTATAGTGTAGATGTAAAAAATGCACGCTCGGCCGACTTCGTGCGCGAATTTCGAAATGTCGGCCGGGCGCGCTCCCTCTCTTCTGTAGTGGTTAGGAGGTGGGTGAGATAACGGCAGCGTATGTCTTATGGTGTAGATTTAAAAAAAGAGCGCCCGGCCGACGTTTGGAATTCGCGCGCGCGCGATTTCGAAACGTCGGCTGGGCGCGCGCTCTCTTCGTTCGCTCTCTTCTGAAGTGGTTAGGAGTAGGGTGAGGTGGCGGTAGCGTATATCTTATAGTGTAGATGTAAAAAGGGCGCGCCCGGTCAAATGATTTTTGAATATCTGAATTACTTTTAAATTTTAAAGTAAGAAAATATTAAACGTCGTAATTTTAAAAAGTGTGTATCGGTGTACGTTTCAAATGTAGCTGAACGTATTCGGGGGATAATGTCACGGCTAACCCAGCAGAAATTAAACGAATTCGGCTATCCTCTTTAGTTGATGATAATCATTGACTTTGGCCGTCAAGTCATAATTATGTTGTCAGATAAATAAATTTCCTTGTTTGAAAAAACTTTAAAGACTTTTGGGTAAAGTAATTGAGTTTTTAAAAAGTAAACATTGTTTATTACTTTATAGATGATGTAATATTAATATTCAGTCAATTGTGTATTACAACAATTTAAATAAAATTGGTAATTATTGGGAAGACGCCCTTTAAAATCTTACTATATAAAATGAGTACTTTTTAGTGTAACAATTTTTTTTTTCGAAATTCTGAGTTCTTAAAATGAATCGAACCCAAAATATCACATTTTTTGCGATTTCCACCGGTGGTGTAATTATAGTTTTTTACATTTATTTTTCATTGATTAGGATTGGAGAAGTTGGCAACACCGCGAATTTGTAATGGCGTGACAGTTTCCAGTATGACAGGACAGATATAATTCTAAAAAGAAGCTTATATAAATGATCCTCAAAATTCCTAAATAATACATAAAAAAGAAAAAAAAGTAAAATGTATGGGGTTTCCGCAGATAAATTTGAAGATTACTATCCTTCCTAAAGTCTAAAACGTAAGTTTTGAAAAAAAAATTGGATTATTAAGAAAAGGGCGTCTTCCCAATAATTACCCTGAAAACGAATAAATACAGACAACCTGTTGAAACAACCGTCTAGTATCTAGTACATAATATTATAGAAACCACTCACATATATATATATATCATAAATCGAAAGCACGAAATCACCAAAACACGTTTCATGACATGGTGTAAGGATACAGGTGAAGCGGTGCGCAGGTTTTATGACGTCAACATCGGTATTGCCACGGCCGCCTATACACTGCCATGCCATTCCATGGCTTTGTTTACATCATTTTGTAATGATTGTCAAGAAGTTTAACTTTTATTTCCTAGTTCTATAATCATTATAAAACTGAAAATATATTTAGAAGAAAATAACAACTGCGTCAAATAACATCAAGTTATGCTCAATAATACTTACAAGAAAAGTCACTATAGGCAGATAGACGCTTGTACAAAAGTAATGCCAAATAAAAAAAATATTTTGTGCTTTTATACAAAAAAAGTAGGTAATTTATTTCGAATTTAGCCATGGTGTAAGGAATTTAGCCTAATATAGTTTCTCTCTGGCGTAAAAAAGATAGTGTTCATCAGAAACTGAATTTTTCCATCACAAAACTTGGAAGAGGATGTTACATCTAGGATTTAAATCTTCATACCTAGCATTGCTATCTGATAGATTGAGATCAAGATGATAGCCAAAACGTACCTAAACTTACAGAGACATTACCATTAAAAAGTTTTAGTGGCTCAGCAGGGATAAAAATTGGAACTAATAAAAGGCATACACAAATAACTAATTTAAATGTGAAACTGAAATATGTAGTGTCCCCTGTATAGTGGAAAAATGTTTAACCTCTTGCCAATTAATTAATAATAGGAAGTGCTGACTCATTAAATATGTTTAAAAAGCAAGAAACTCTTGCTCAAAAAGGTATACTACAAAGTGGATAAATTTTTCTGATTCCTTGAATTAAGTAGTTCATTTTAATTTATGTGTATACTCCTGTATATATATTTCTCGATTGTCATATTTGTACTTAGGTTGTGCATTTTTGTTTTTATATTATATTTTGTCTTGATATTAGCATTTAAAAAATTTTAAAATAAAAAATTTCATTTATGAATAAGTATTTTGTTTGTTTCTTTTCCTTTGAATTTTAACTTATGTTATCTATCTTTGTTAATAAGAATGTAATTAATTCTTCAACAATAAATAATTTTGAATCGATTCAAGTAAACTTGTGTATAATGTTAACGAATGCTGAACAATAAAATTAAGGTGAAATGAATTTTATTATGATCAGTATATTTTTTTAGTTGCCAATTTTCTTAAATAATCAGTTTGGAAGTATGTGGTCACTTTTATAGATTATAAATGTAATAATTTAATTTTAAATTAGTCATCAAACATGAATATCAATAACTTGTATGCACAGATCAATTACTTTCTTGTATGGTTGGGTGCTGGTAAACCCCTTTATGTATTTAATAAATAGAAACACTTGGCAAAACATACTTTATTTTAATAAAAAGCACAGAGGTGTTATTTTAAATTGATTTATTTATGTTTAAAAATGGTTTATACATAATGTTTACTTCTTTATCTTGCTTAACACTTTATAATGTATATTTATTTAAACATTTAGGCCAGTCTCTTAAGGTAGTAAACCCAGGTAAAGGATAATGAACAGTTCTTAAAATCTATAAGCCTTAGGACGAATGCTTCTTAGGGAGATTGTGGATGCTATGTCATCCGAACTTCAACGAATTCTTTTTTTATTTTCATTGTATAAAACATTTATTTGACCCGGAGTGAAACATTTACTTTACTTTCCTGAATTTCCACTTGAGAATTATTTTTCAACTGGCTAATTTCTTCTTTCAATGAAAGTATTTCTATATTTGATTTGTTGCATTTTTCAGTAATTTTGTTTAGTTCTTCACGAAGACTCTTAATAGTTTTCTCTAAAATAATAATTTAATTTTTAATATTGAAATAAAAGCAATTATCACTTCAAAGTTTAATATTTAATAAAAAAATTGTTTTGAAATGATTGTAATGTTAATTAGTATATGCTAAGTTGTGTAATTTTCTTTTCAAAGCCACATTTTTTGTTAATAAGGTAAATTTGTACATACGTTTCTAGTTCTGATGATACCAATATATTTTGAGTGTCTGTTTCCAAACTTTGATTCTCCTTGTCCTGGTCTGCAGTTGACAATTGTCTGGAATGCCCCGAAATATTAACAAAGCTCTCAATAAATGTTTGTCGATATCTTTTTGCCTGCCTTCTTAATCTATCTTCACTTTCTGCAGACAATTGTCTTTTTTTCAATGGGAGATTTTCAGTAGGAACTGCTGTTTGTTTTAAGTTTCTACCAGTCTTAGTGGAGTAGTTTAATAGCCTCTGTTGTAAGGGTATTTCAAAACTATCCTTCGAAAAATGTATGGAACAAATACAAGCTTAAAAAAGAAACAAGACAAAATTAATCATATTCAAGTTAGGTTTGCAAAAATCATACCATTTTTCAAATTAATTATATCTTTTCACCCTCAACCGTTGACCCAGGCTTTGGCTATATCTGTTTTCGGAAATCCAAAATACTTAATATTTGTTCTCTTTGTTTTTCTTAAATAGTTCTTGCTGCCAAACACTGCACAACCTGGCATTTTGTTAGTAACTACACACCCTAAAATATAGTAGATTTTAATGTATCAATAATATAATAATAATATTAAAATAACAATAATGAATATAAACTATTTCTTTTATCTTTAAAATACAACAAAAATGTTACATAACCTAACTTTATATCAATTACACTACCAACTTAATTAGAAATTAATTTAATAATACGTACCAATAATTTCTAAACAGGCCTATTGATATATAGAAATGATATTAAATATTAAGATAAATATATCTATAAACTTCTAAACACTACCAGGAAAATATTAGAATAACTTTAAAAGTCGCTTTTTAACATTGGAGACATAGGCAAAACAAAAATATGCTCCGCAGGTGACGTCATGCGCAAGAATGACCAAATTTCGTACCGCTTACCGCTTCACCTGTATTCTTCCACCATGGTTTCATGAGATGTTCGACGATCAGAATATTTTTAGGTTAAGTTCTTCTTTTTCGTTAATCTCTTCTCTTTTTCTTCGTTCGTTAGGGCCTTGGTACTTTTAGATAAAAATTGTGAGCAATTAATTGTTAGTATTTTTGATAAAAAGTGAAATTGAATTATAATATTTATAAAATGGAAAATTTATACAAATACTGCACATACGTAACAATATGGTGAGTAAAGCACGTCATTTGACGTCGAATTAGTGACCACTCTGAACAATTTTACATTTAATGTTGTCTTATTTATAAAACTAAAGTTTAAATCACCTTAAATACAGTTTAGTTTAATTACAAATTTAACATACATATTGTTCATCATCATTTTTGAAAGCACGTCACATTTTGGGGAAATTTTATACCTAATTCGACGTCGAATTTTGGTGATCAAGTGACTTCGACCAGAAATCACCTTAATTCACCCGAAATCGACGGGTTTGCACGTCACCTGCCTGGCTGGGTGACTGTTAATCACGCGGCCTCTTAATTTGCTATTAAACTCCATACTTAGGTTCTATTAAACTGTAATGAGCAAAAAACACAAACGAAAATAAAATAAATGTTTTAGCGAAATTTACATCTGACATTTACGTCTGAATGAAATAGTAAAATACTTGATGCGCAGAGTGTACTTTCATTGCGTAAATCCGTCGGGATGCCTGTCAGTAGTGCTTTCTCTGTCTAGCCGTCGAAAGCCTCTAGAAATTTGATGAACTGTATTGAGAACACTGCAAAAAAATAAAATACATCAATCACAGTTCATATTTTGGACACCCAACTACTATATGAACTATATGAAACTAATTTAAGTATTAAAACTGGAATCCTAAAAGTCGCGATGTAGATGAAGACAGAGCATCTACCGTCCACGCAAAAAGCCCGGAATTGATCTGGGCTGGGCACTAATTGAATTAAATCTTTTTTTCATGTTTATTTAATTATTAATAAAATTCATAAATTATTTTAAAATTAGTTATTTTGTCTTAATAACCTAAAATATTTTTTAAATTTGTAGTTTCTTTAGTGGGCCGTAGAAAAAATATACTGTACAACTCGAGTAGATTGTCCATAATATCGCACTTAGACGATTGTGCTCAAACTTCGTCTTCGTGCGATATTGCCATCATATCCACTCTTATTGCACTTTATTGTAAACCCTATATAATATTTCACTTATTTTAATGCGCTTGAGGAGCCGAGTTCAACCAACTCTCACATTTGGGGTCTAAAGTGAATAATTACGGAGTTAAAAGATGTTACAAAATAAATTTAAAAAATGTTTCCTTCACCACTTAAGTATAAATCTCCCTGTATATAAAGATTTTTTCAAAGCAAGAAATACAAAGTTACTTACGTGCTGGCCATGAATATTTGCCGGCGCATTGGCCATTATGAAGAGGAGCCTTAAGACTAACCAGTCTTAAACTGCATTATAAATATTATAACATTTTATTTTAACATAATTATTAACATTTCGCTTAATAATTTGTAAAACAAATTTACTATCAACTGAAGTCAAAAAATTTCTCATAACTTTTCATGTTTTAAAAGTTACCAAAATTAGGCACTATAATGCAAATATTATAAGTCCAGCCCATAACATCTCCCCACTCTTTCCACCCAGTTTTTCGGTTTTGACAAAATTCGCGCAGCGGCAAATGCTTCCTATGTTACCTCCACAGATTTGGATAGAGGAGATAGGAAAAGGCCGTTTTCCCCGGTGTTTCAAAATAATCACAGCAGGTCTGTTCTGGTTTTGAGAAATAACGATCCACAACTGTCGGGCTCATGCGCAGTAGATAAAAAGTGTTCTGGTTTTTCTGGGACTACTTCGGATCTCTCAGTCCAGTGTTCTGGTTTCGTATCCGAAATAATCCGTGATTGTTGTAAACAGTCAAAAAGTGTTCATGCTTGGGAGTGTGGATCGACTCGGACTGTTTTGACCGCGCATGCGTTTTTGAAGTGTTATGAATATTGTATTGGCTTTTTAGACCATACGAAACGTATACAATCCCAAATTGTTTATTTATATGTGGACGAATGTCTCTTGTTCTTGTTTTATTTGTAAATTAAAGCAATTTTAGAATTATTAATTTTTTAATATTCTGTTTTTATTTATTCCATTGAAATGTGATGATAATGATAAACATATACATGCAAATGTTATTTGAAGCTGAGCTTTCAAAAGGAACTTCATTATTATAATAAACAATAAACAAAACACCTTCATGACGTGTTCTGGTTTTCCAAGAATTTCAAACAGTCGGGGATTTTTTGCCTTTACGCATACGGTCCGGCGCAGTTTCAAAACAGTTTTCATTTTGAGAACCAGAACAAACCTACCATGTAGGCCGCCATGTTGGCAATTTAAGCGTACAACGCACATGCGCAGGAGTGCGTTTAGAAACCCCGCACGGCGCGTCTGATCACATGCATTAGAATAGGGCCCAGACGCGCCGTGCGGGGTTTCTAAACGCACTCCAGTTGTTGTAGTGTTTTGACAGAAGTGTCATATATGTCAACTATTCTTGGTTTCTTTGGAAATTCGCTATTTTAGTGAATTTAAAAGAATTTTAGAAGTTTTTACTATAGACAATTAATAAAATGGGAAAGACTTGCTTTGTTTTTGGTTGTTTAAACAACGAGGATTCAGAAAACATTACATTCCACAAGTAAGACATCATTTCTACCAGAACCGTATTCTTCACTACAGTTTCATTTTCTAGAAAACGAAATATCATAGTACAATAATAACAAACTGTAACTCTAACGTTGATATTACTATAATTTTTTTAGATTGAGGAAAAGGCGTACGCTTCTTGGTTAATAGCTATTGGAAAATATAAGTGCAAATAACGCTATTTGTTCCTCCCATTGTCATAAAGATGATTTAATCGTTTCAAGATACAATAAAAAAATAATGCAATACCTTCCATAAATATGCCTAAAATTGAAGATTTTTATAACATTAGTGTTATGAGGTAAATATATACATAAAATTATCAATTTGTTTCTTTTTATACTTTTTAAGAAAGTGATAAAAAATTGTTAATTATCCCTATTATTTTTAGAAATTTACAACCTTCAGCTTGAACGAATATTCAGAATTTAACGAGGAATTATAGATGTTGCCAGTTGGTTATTTTTTATTAACGGTTTAGATGGTAATGAAAGAAGAAATGTGGCATTATAGGCTCTTCTAAAATTGCATGAATATGGAGTTATCATCACCTAATTATCATTTGATGGATAACATTAGGTGTAAACCTATACAACTTTGATATTGACACTGCGACTCCATATTTCTTGCATTCACCATAGATAAAAGTACATTTTTTTATAATTTTAGATGCATGTCACATACTTAATTTTAATTATATAAAATTGTTGCATTATATTTAACAAACAGAAGGTTTACGTTTGGGTAGCAAATTAAGAGTGCCCCATATGGATTGGAGAAAGACATGAAGGTTTGTACACTTAACGAATTTAGAAATTACAAATACTAAGTAACATTACTATTAATTGTATAAGGAAATTTGAGAAACTGTTCTATTTACTAAATTCTCGAAATCTTTTTAGATTTGAATGGAAAATGCCTTTGTCTCAAAAAACGGAGACTATATGGATGTCTGAAATATAAGCTGGAACAGAATGTATAAAGAAACTTAAAACCTTTGACAGCAGTTATGTTATTCAGTGACCAAAGAAGAATAGTGGTGTTCTAAACTTTGTTTTATAAAGTTTGTAATAGGTTTATATGACAAATATGTAAACTGTTAATATATAAACTTAGTACAGATCACTTAGAGCTATTTTTCTGCAATTTATGGAATAGTATTAGTTTAATTGTATGATGCAATTACATTTTTTTTCTAGGGCTAGGTATGGATGGAACAATAATCCTTTATCTGTAAAAATTTTCCATTCATATAGACTACGATTACTTCTGTACCATGACATTAGGAATCTTAATGGCTATTGTATTCTTTAGGACCCCATCAACATTTTACAAATGACACTAAAAAGTACAACAACAGTGCTTATAGTTTATTACTACTCTTACTAAATATAACTGAGAGAAACTTCAGAAGATTCAAAATTCTTGTATAAGATGTACTTGTAATATTCCTTATAGAAATCATGTTTCTCCGTACATTCGCAGGTTAAATAAATATAAAATTTAGGAAAGCGTAAAATATCTTTTTTTAATGTTTAAAATTCCACGATATCTTACTAAAAAGATCAACTTTACACAATGTAAACTTAAGAGTGAACACTTTTACAACCCCAATGCATAGAACTTCAAAATTCCAAGGTTGTTTTAGATACGTAGCACCATTATTGTTAAATTCAGAACTTAATAATTTGAATTTTAATCATTTTGTTAAGACTTTTAGGCAAGTTCTTATTTCAAGACAATGATTTAATTTAAAATAATTATTTTGTGAACATTTTTTCTGTTATAATGAGGATCAATTGAGACACTAATGTATTTATAGTTGCTCAATAAACATTATTTATTTATTTAAATATAGTCAAAAAATGTACGGTATCTTAAGCCGACGCATCAGGCGTAATAAAGATGAGACGCTTAATTGTATTTGGATGTGAGAGCGATAAAGATAGTAATTGATTTTACCATACCCTTTCGATGGCAAGCATGGGCTGTTGCGGTCCACACTCATTCGTATTATTTTATTTCTCTCTATTCAATGGCATTGTGATCCATACCTTTTTCCTGGAGCCAGGATGGAAAAGTTAAATTATTGTATTGTATTATACAGAATGTAATTAAGTTGTTAGATATTTCAGAAAACATTGTTTATATTGCAAAAAAAATGATAAAATATTCTGCTGGCCAAGATACACTTTCTAGCGCAACAGCTAATAAAAATGATTGAAAATTATTTTTTAGGACAAAATAGGGTAATATAAAACAGTTTCGGCTGTAAGTACTAGTGTAAAACAGTCGAATTATCTTAAAAAAAAAGTATTTTTAATCACATAATCAATTACCTGCTAAAAAATGTTCATTTTCAATTAGTTTAAAATAAAAACTTGTTTCGAGAAATCAATAATTATAATTATCTAAAGAGTATCTACCCTTATAGGAAAATCACATATCAAGATTAATAAAAACATTAAAGACATTGTTCAAACCCCAATGAAAATTTAAAAAACTCTTTGTATTTTTTGTTCCTCATTAACTTTTATTAAATAGCTTTTTTTTATTTATAATTTATTAGTGCCATTTTCTAATGTAATATAAATGTTTTATGTTTAATAACCCAATATTAACATATAGTTACTGTAGTATTTATTACACAAGATAAAAAAGTAAAACCCTTTGCAAAATCGAAGCTTTGTTACTACTTATTCTCTCACAACCTCCGTCTATGTAAGCGGGTGAATTTACCGCCTTTTCAGATTCCTTTAGTGACCGAAATCGAGAATGTCTATTTCTTGCTGATGAGTCCTAATAAGAACAAAACCGGTCCAAAAATAACGTTATCTATGGTAAGCAAGAACAAAGTTTGAATATTGAAATATGAATTTTTTAACTTTGTTGTTTTCTTTGGATATAATTCAATGTCTGCTGCGGAATTAGCCAAAGAAGTAGTTGTTTTTTGAAGGAAAACGTTAAAGTTTGGATTTATTTCCCTTTTTTAATAAAATATTTGACTACATGCTTCTTTTAATACCTAGTTTTAAATTTACTCTATTCATTAGTAGGAATATGCCCATAATCTCTTATTTATTTTGATTGATGATTCTTAATGTATGCTCAAGTGCATGTCATAGTATTGTGGAACGATATTACAAATATTTTTGAATTCCTTAGTTTTGTAGTTTTTATATAAAATGAAATACTTTAAAGATCTGAGCAATCCCCATGTAATAATTACATACAAAATTACAGTTTTTAATATGAAAGTTTTGTTTAAATCACGTGATTCCAGATTTATTTGCTACAAAATGTATGACGGCCTTAGATTGTTGTACTAATTTCATATAAAATTGTATTTTAAATATACTCTATGTTTTTATTTAATTTAAAATAAAGTTTCAAAAAAGACTATGATGTTTTTTATTTTTATATTTTTAGAAATCTCTTAAAATTCACAAAAAAAGAAAATTAAAATTCTATTACGAGTTTTTAAGGTTATTAGTTCTACTGTGTAAGTAAATCCTTAATATTTTCGAATTATGTTTAAATGTGTTAGTCCTATCCTGTACACTTCAATATTCAATCAATGCGCAAGTGCGTAGGTCGCTTTTTTTGTAAAGATGGCCGCCTTCAATTCTACGTGCCTGATGAAAATGACATTTCCTATCTCCTTTATCGATGTCTGTGGTTACCTCTATCCTTTCTAACCTCTTTGAACCGAACCGAAATTTTTTTTTGAGAACCGGAACCGTACCGGACCGGATTTTTTTAAATGTGATAAGAACCGGAACCAAACCGAACCGTCAATTTCATTTCGGTCCGGGTCCCTGCTTTGCGGCATTCCTTTTGCCGCGTAGGAGAATCCACATCGGATGCATGATGTTGTGAATTTTTAACACGTGATAGAGAATTAGATCTGAATTTAGATGTAATAAACAAACGTTCTAGACGTTATTGGTCACGTGATAAAATCCCAATGACAAGTTAGAAGTTTATACTTTTTAAATTTGAATTTTGAGACTAGAAATCACCCTAAATTTGAAATCTAAACAAAAATTAAACAAACTAATCATTTTTATATTCATGCTAGTATAAACAAAGGAAATTGGCTTCACAGAACACTTAATTTCTGGCATGGAACGAACATCTCATTCACACTCATTTTAAATCGAAATGTAAAAAATGTAATTTGAACAGGTACATCCACAAAGCACGTATCTTCTAGAGACCCCACGCCAATGTTAAACTTTTAAACCAAATTGGCGCCACCTTGTGTTTGGAGCTGGAACTAAAATGACAATTGACAGATGGCGGTAAATTCAAATTGTAATTTTTAGAAGTAGGTAGTAGTTTTAAATTAAATTTTAAATGATTTCCACATAAATTATTTTATAAAATAAAGAATGGAACTAGTAAGTTCGAAACTTTTATTTTACAAAATAATTTAGGTCGATTATACCAAATTTGAGGAATTAATTTGTTATAAGCAGGGGTCTGATGTGAAGAGTTGGTTCTGCATATTATTATTAAATAAATATAAGATATATCAATAAACAATAAAATAGAACATTCTTAAAATATGTTTATTAATAACTTAAATAATATTATTAGATAAAAATAAATACAAATAATAATACATATTTAACGAATACTTACTTGCAGCAAATAGGTATATAATCTCAAATCTTTAAAATACCTATCAATAATTTAAATGTGAAGTAGAGACTAGAATATTACATTTTATTAACACTAAAATAATATATTTTATTAATGTCTTTTAAACCGAGGACAAATGTAATATAGGTATTGTATTAAAAGGTGAATCCTTTTAACTATTCATTCAATGATAAATAGGTATTTTCCTTCCAAATACAGATGGTGGTATTACTCCACTGCTTTGTGTATTACTCTCTTATGTGAAAAATGATTTCGGAATCTAGTCCAGTGATAAATTGATTATCAATTAGTTGTTATACCCTTTTCTTTTTATGATGCAGATGCATGGTGAATCAATGAAGTTTTTCTCGAAGTTTTCAACGTAGCACCCACAGGTAGCACCAAAATTATTGCAAAACACAGTAGGTTATAACTAAGACGAAACTATAAACAGAAACCAAAAGCCAAAGCCAACAAAAAATCACTAAAATCAGACGGAAAAATGAGATTAACCAAAAACATAAATAAATACACGTCACATCTTTGGAGTCTTTGGGTTTTTCTCCCATAAAGCTTAAAAATGGAGTAAGAAATCAGAATTTTACCAGTAGCCCCATCTAGAGTTTGGAGCAAATAGCATAAAAAATGTCAATTGTCGGTTTTGACCTTGGTCATTCACGTGGAACCTCTATGTGCTTTGTGGGTACATCCACAAAGCATGTATCTTCTAGAGACCCCACGCCAATGTTAAACTTTTAAACCAAATTAGCGTCACCTTGTGTTTGGAGCTGGAACTAAAATGACAATTGACAGATGGCGGTAAATTCAAATTGTAATTTTTAGGAGTAGGTAGTAGAACAGAAGTAAAAGTTGGAAATGCTTTTGCCAGTTCTCCCACTTTATACACATAAATTGACAGGTTGGCAGCGGATATCACCGAAGTGGACGCGATACATTGGCGTACAAAATTATTTTATAGATGTTAATAACAATTTCGAGTAAATAGTTTAATAAATTGTGAATAGCTGTTGAAATTTTGTAAAATTATGATTTGAATATTATAATACATGTTTAATAATTATTTATAATCCATAAATACATGCGATTGTCCGGTTCCGCCGATAACAATTTAAAATTACTTATTCTATGAAACGACACTGGCAGGTAAACATTACTGCGAAATTCTCGGAGCCGCCCGACGTTGTTTGACGTTTACCCCCTCTCTACCTACCAAAAGACTTTTCAACTTTTACTTTCTCTATAGTTCTAAATTAAATTTTAAATGATTTCCACATAAATTATCTTATAAAATAAAGTATGGAACTAGTAAGTTCGAAACTTTTATTTTACAAAATAATTTAGGTCGATTATACCAAATTTGAAGAATTAATTTGTTATAAGGGGTCTAATGTGGAGAGTTGGTTCTGCATATTTTTATTAAATAAATATAAGATATATCAATAAATAATAAAATAGAACATTCTTAAAATATGTTTATTAATAACTTAAATAAATATTATTAGATAAAAATAAATACAAATAATAATACATATTTAACGAATACTTACTTGGAGCAAATATATATATAATCTCAAATCTTTAAAATACCTATCAATAATTTAAATGTGAAGTAGAGACTAGGATATTACATTTTATTAACACTAAAGTTATATATTTTATAAATGTATTTTTAACTGGGGACAAATGTAATATAGGTATTGTATTAAAAGGTGAATCCTTTTAACTATTCATTCAATTCCTTCCAAATACAGATTTCGGAATCTAGTCCAGTGATAAATTGATTATCAATTAGTTGTTGTCCCCGTTTGTATTTTTATGATGCAGATGCATGGTGAATATATGGTGAATCAATGAAGTTTTTCTCGAAGTTTTCAACGTAGCACCAAAATTATTGCAAAACACAGTAGGAAATAAAAAACCGAAACATCACAATTTTGCAAATAACTAAGACGAAACTATAAACAGAAACCAAAAGCCAAAGCCAACAAAAAATTACTAAAATCAGACGGAAAAATGAAACTAACCAAGAACATAAATAAATACACGTCACATCTTTGGAGTCTTTGGTTTTGGTTAGTTTTTCTCCCATAAGGCTTAAAAATGGAGTAAGAAATCATAATTTCACCAGTAGCCCCATCTAGAGTTTGGAGCAAATAGCATAAAAAATGTCAGTTGTCGGTTTTGACCTTGGTCATTCACGTGGAACCTCTATGTGCTTTGTGGGTACATCCGGGGGGCTATTTTCAAACTCGAGAGAATTCATTTCTCTCAAGAGAAATGTCATACGTCAACGTAAAACCGTATTTTTAGGGCTCTTAGGGCCAGTGTGAACTCACTGACTGTTTCTCTCGGTTTATTTAGAGATAATTAAAATCTTCCTAAGAATTTTAATCCTCGATGCCTTTAAAAACAACATTTCCACATTGACGTATGACATTTCTGATGAGAATCTTGAGAGAAATGAGTGCTCCCATACTTTGAAAATAGCCCCCCTGGGGTGCTATTTTCAAAGTCGAGAGAATTCATTTTTCTCGAGAGAAATGTCATACGTCAACGTAAATCAGTATTTTTAGGGTCCTAAGGGCCAGTGTAAACTCACTGATTGTTTCTCACGGTTTATTTAGAGATAATTAATATCCTCCTAAGAATTTTAATCCTCGAGGCCTTTAAAAACAGCGTTTCCACATTGACGTATGACATTTCTGATGAGAATCTTGAGAGAAATGAGTACTCACACGGTTTGAAAATAGGTCTCCTGGGGGGCTATTTTCAAACTCGAGAGAATTCATTTCCATCAAGAGAAATGTCATACGTCAACGTAAAACAGTATTCTTAGGGCCAGTGTGAACTCACTGACTGTTTCTCTCGGTTTATTTAGAGATAATTAAAATTCTCCTAAGAATTTTAATCCTCGATGTCTTTAAATACAGCGTTTCCACATTGACGTATGACATTTCTGATGAGAATCTTGAGAGAAATGAGTACTCACACGGTTTGAAAATAGGTCCCCTGGGATAAACAAAAGCAGATGTAGATGTAGTAAATATGTCCGATGTGGATAAAAAAAACGCTCGAGATGTAAAAAATGCATCGGATGTGGATTTTCAAACGCGGCATTTATAACTATATCCTGTTTAAATTTAAATGTAAAATTAGAAAACATCGATATTAGATAAAAAACATCGATGTTAAATAAAAACATGGCATAAAAAACATCGATAAAAATATCGATAATCGAAAGAGAAAAATCGATGTTTTTTTAACATCGATTCATCGTGCGCATCCCTATGACATGTCATTTGTCAACTTTATAATCGGTAAACACTGCAGGATACCTATTCTCTAACTCATGGGAGCACTCCCACACTCCCATGCTCCCATACTCCCATGCCAACGTTGCCAAGTCGACAGAATAACTTTGATCTACTATTTAAGGACCGATCCACCGTTGTGTTAAACGAAGTTTAAAATGACATTTTTACATTAACAATGTCATTTTAATCTCCGTTTAACTCAACGGTGGAATCAGCCCTTAGTAATTCAAATTTGCTTTGTGATAAATACGGACCTAATCTGGCAAGCCCGCAATTCTCCCTCCCATAGTATAAAATCTGACCTTACTACGCATGTACCTGGGCTAAAAGTGAGTAAGCACGATATACCCACCTAAGAGTAAGAGAGCAAAATATATGACTTAGTGAATAGCTATCCTGATACACAAAAATTGTATACAGAGCATGATTTGTACCGAAATATTATCGTTTCCGAGCTTGTTGGAACAAACAAATAAACAAAATAATCATATGTGTGTTGTCAATTATCCGTATCCGTTGTCTATAAAAAACAAAGGCCAAATACTCCATTGATTTATTTTATAGAAAAGAAGAAATTTAATATTTAATTTAAAAGTTGAACCTTTCAATTATTAAGGGTCTATTTATACTCCCTTATTATTAGTATTTGCATTAGTATTATGATTAAGCATTAAGTTGAACCTTCACAATGTAATGGGGACATTAAGGGTCTATTTATACTCCCTTAGTATTAGTATTTGTATTAGTATTATGATTAAGCATTAAATTTGTTAAGGGTCTATTTATACTCCCTTAGTATTAGTATTTGTATTAGTATTATGATTAAGCATTAAATTTGTTAAATCATTCAAAAAAGGTATTTATACTCGTTTTATAATTAGTATTAGTAATTCTTTTTTAAACCTAATACCCAATAAGATATAATTCTGCAGTCAACAAAATATATGGTTACTGAAGAAATGTGTAAGAGGCCGGTTGTGTTCTTTTAAGATATTTGAGTTTTAAATGTGTTTTTATTAATATTTTTACTAGTTAATTAGTTAATATTATTTAAAAATAGGTTTATATAAGGACATTTTAACAGATTTAAGTCTCAAATTTATAACAGATAAAAAGAAGCAGAAATTTGCTACAAATCAGACAGAAAAGAGGCCTTTGCTTCCTCATGGTGACATGTCATTTGTCAACTTTATAATCGGTAAACACTGCTGATACCAGGGTAGCCAGTTCCCCTGTAAATAGTTGGTAACAAGTTTGTTTGACCTCGACAGTGGCGCGCTGAGCGCGTTATGATGAACTATAATTCGGTACAGTCGGTAAAGTAGAAAACTACTAGGTAAAAAGATTTAAAAAATGGCGGGCTTTAAAATTTATGAAATTTGAAGTAATTTCAAGTAACATTTTCCTATTTTACAGCTTTTACTTACAATAATTGAAACAATCAATAAGTAAAATGAATTTTTATTGTAAGTAAATGCTGAAAAACGGAAAATGTCACTTGTTTTAAATGAAAAATAAAAACATTTGTAATAAGTTTATTTTATTTAGAATAGGTAACTATATCATTACATTATATTAAACATCATATTCACAATATGTTGAAAAATGTTCAAGGGTTGAAGTTAATTTAAAAATATACGTTTACACTAATCACGATTATTATTGTTATTAATATTATTATTTTATATCTATAAAATATCTATATCTATAAAACATATTGATATTCTAGTGTGCAGAGCAAAAATTTTTCATCTGATATCTTATATAATTGTTATCTATATTCCACCTCGTTCATCGGTTGCAGATTATGAAATTTTATTTGATTCCATTGAATCATTGCAATGTTTACACGATGCACCTATATTGATGATAGGGGATTTCAACATTGCAGAATACACCTTAAGTCAAACTTCCACCAGATTGCAATCGTTAAATAATCTTTGTAATTTTTTCGAGCTTACTCAATACAATAGCATTACTAACTGTGATGGGCGTCTGTTAGATTTAATTTTTTCAACTTATCCATGCTCGGCCCAAAAGGCAGTTGATGTTTTGGTATATCCAGAAGATAGATATCACCCCACGTTAGCAATCGATGTGAATTATAAAATAGGTACTAATAACACTCCAGTATTTAATGCATCCGCATACAACTATAAAAAAGGAAACTTTGTTGCCCTCTATAGAGACCTCTTATTGGTCGATTGGACATTTCTACATGGCCTTTCAAATGTTAACACAGCTCTGGGCTTGTTTTATGATAAATTATATAATATTCTTGATCAACACGTCCCAAAGAAGAAACCTTGTTATAAAACATACCCTATCTGGTTTACTGGTCCTTTAATTCACAAGTTAAATTTAAAAAATAAAGCTTGGAAGAAATACAAGAAAACGAACGGTGACGCTGATCTTAATGAATATAGACGCTTGAGGTCTGCTTTTAAGGCTGAAAATATGACTGCCCATAAAAACTATCTGGCTCATGTCGAAGCTGAACTCAAATCAAATCCAAAAAATTTTTGGTCATTCTACAATTCCAAAAAGAAACACAATTCACTACCAACCAACATGTGTTATAATGGCAACGACTTAGAAACCAGCGCCGCTATTGCATCTGCTTTTGCCGAATACTTTAGTGACTCATTCTTAGACAACCCTACAAATGTAAACCAGCCCTCCGTTGAAGTTATTTCACCTAACCATGCATTTATAATGCCCAAGATCTCCGAGGACGACGTAATTGAGTCAATTAAGCGTATCAAGACAAACATGACTATGGGTCCAGACAATGTTCCTGCTTTTCTTGTACGTGATGCATTGTTCGTTTTTGCTAAGCCCCTTAGTATAATTTTTAATCTAATAATAAATTCGTCTGTTTTTCCCGAGAAATGGAAAATTTCAAAAACTGTTCCAGTGTACAAAAAGGGCAACAGAAATGATATTACAAATTATAGACCAATTGCTATTATCTGCAATTTTAGTAAAGTATTCGAAATTACAGTTACCAAATTTCTCTATAGGCATATTGAAAATTCAATTTTACCTGAACAACATGGATTTGTTCGTGGGAGGTCTACTGTTACCAATCTAGCCATTAAAACTCAATTTATCAGCGAAATATTGGATCGCGGTGGGCAGGTAGATGTGATCTACACTGACTTTACGAAAGCATTCGATCGCCTTAGTCATCCCATTTTGTTATCAAAGTTAAATATGTTGAATTTATCTGATAATGTACTATCTCTCCTTAGCTCCTACTTAAGTAACCGTTCTCAGTATGTCCTTATTAGTGGCGTTAAGTCTCGCTTGATATCTCAAGTTTCTGGTGTACCCCAAGGTTCCATTTTAGGGCCTTTATGCTTTATAATCTTTATTAATGATATTTGTAAGAATATTAATGTACAATATTTACTCTACGCTGATGACTTGAAGCTTATTTCAATGATTAATAACAACAATGACTGTATCGTAATGCAAACCGGTATAAACAAAATTCAAAACTGGTGTATAAATAATAAGCTCATGTTAAATCCTGCAAAATGCAACGTAATGTCATATACGCGAAAGAGTGACTGCATAAGATACGATTACAATATAGGAGGTGTCGTCCTCCAGAGACCTGACACGATTAAGGACCTCGGTGTTGTCTTCGATTCAAAACTTACATTTGTTAATCATTTGGCCATAACTGTCGCATCTTGTTATAAAGTTCTAGGTTCCATTCTACGATCTATCAAAGATTTTAATAATCTAGATACGTGCAAATTGTTATTCTGTGCCCTTGTTAGATCCAAGCTTGAATATGCCTCAATAATATGGTCCCCTAATTATAATGTGCACGTTTTAACTTTAGAAAAGGTTCAGCGACGTTTCCTTAAGAGTCTTCATTATTATTTTCATGGAACTTACCCTGAGAGGGGATACCCACAAGACCAGCTTTTAACAATGTTTGGAATGCAGAGCTTATTTCAACGAAGAATTATATCTTCAATTATTTTCATTTTTAAAATAATACACCATTTAATTAAATGCCCGGCTTTATGTGCTCAACTTAACTTCCTAGTTCCAAGAATTAATTCCAGGTACAGCTGCACATTCATTCTTCCCACTCCCAGAACAAACTTATTATGTCAGTCTCCATTGTACCATATGCTGTCCACAGTTAATGACTCGAGTAAAGAAATTGATCTATTTTGTACTACCATCTCAAAGATTAAAAAACTTTATTCCTGATTTATATCCATATATTCCTAATTAAAATATTTAGTGTAATGTAATTTAGTGTAATTAAGTTTTTTATGTTTTTGTATCTAATTTCATCTTTATATATTAGTTGTTTCGCATGCGATATGTGTGAGTAACCTTTTTTCTCCACTGGAGTTTTTTTCAGATTACTCATACAATCTCATTTATAGTTTTACTTTAAAATTTGTTTTGCTTTTATTGTATTATTTACAAATATATGTTTATTAATGTTAAGTGCGCATTCTGTAATAGGCCTTGGCCGTTGAATGTAAGAATAAATAAATAAAAAAATAAATAAATAAATAAATAAAATTACCTAATATCACAAAATTACACATTATCACAAAAAGTACACATTAAAAATAAATTGAGTTTACTACCTGAAATTTTTTTTATTATTCTTAAGCTCTATTGGGTGTTCCAGTGCCAGAGTTGCTAAAAAATAATTAATTAAGTTGAGATCAAAGTTTAAGAAAAATTTAAAAATAGTCACTTGTCAAATAAGTATTTAATTTTGTCATGAACTACATAATTTTAAGGAATAGGTAACTTTGGCATGTATAGAAATGATTTTAAAACAATAACAAAGACCAGTTGTTTTGAAATTTTGTTGGTTAGGTAACTCTGGCACTAAACCACTTTACTATCCCTTCACCCATCTATTTCGGTTCATTGTAGTTGCAATATCCATTCCAAAAATCTCCATACTCAGGAATAACTAAAACAAAAAAAAATAAAGGCGCAGTGTGTATCTTAAAATTAAACTAAAATTTTTAAATAAATTTGTTTCTGATAATTTTAAAGCAGTCTTAATTGTATTTTTAGATTTTAATAAACTATTTTTTAATCTTGAAATTTTGTTTTGCTGCTCTCGATTAATATAATAAAATTTTCTCTTTCTAGGAGTTAAATTACCAATTGTAGTTGCATTAATTTGATTTAAAATACCAGTTCTTACACGTGGTTTCTTTATTAAAGGTTCCTCAACACATTCCATTCTATCATTAAAAAAATCTAGCTTTCTTTTAGCTGAAGTTATATTCGAAACAGAAGGTTTAATCAAAACATTACTAATTACATTTATTTTTGCAAGAGAATTTGATGAAGGTAGCTTTGAAAAATTTTCATCTAATGTAATATTATTATTAGTAGTAATATTCTCTTCTAAAGGCGCTAAAGGCAAGGCAAATTTAATGAGCTTAGTAGGCAAAGTGCTGGTGAAGGCATTCTCGTCAAAATGATCCTCGCACTATAGTTTTTTTTAGATGTGTAGGGAATATTTAAAATATCAAACCATTTCTCTCTAAGGGTAATAATGGACGGAAAAGTAAAAAATTTCTTATTAAGTGAATGTAAATAATATTTGCTTCTGCAATTTGGAGCAGCACATGATAATGTGAATTTATTATAAGTTAATGACATCGTTAAGGACCTCAGTATATTTTTACACCTATAAATTACTTAAATTTAACTAAAACTAAATTAAAAATAAGATTAATTAAATTTTACTCACCTACATTTTCCACGACTGTCATGTTTTAGTGTAACATAACCTAATTTATTAGCAGAGCCAGATTTACACCACCTCATAATATTCAAATGTAGCTTTAACTTTATAAATTTATAACAATTATCCCTGTATTTGATCATTATATTGTATTAAAGTGATATTTAAAAGATTGCATTAGTAAAATTATTGATTTCTTTAAAATTTATTCATTTTTTAATTATCATATGGGTGTAAAAACGGCTTTTATTTAGTGCTCGCAGCGCGTGAAGCGCGATATGATAAACTACAAACAAGGAAACAATTCCCGCCTATTATTCAAACCTTCTCTTTTTAGTTTTTCTATGGCTGATACACAAAAATTGTATATAGAGCATGATTTGTACCGAAATATTATCGTTTTCGAGCTTGTTGGAACAAACAAATAAACAACATAATCATATGTGTATTGTCAATTATCCTTATCCGTTGTCTATTAAAAACAAAGGCCAAATACGCCATTGATTCATTTTATAGAAAAGAAGAAATTTAATATTTAATTTAAAAGTTGAACCTGTCAATTATTAAGCATAAATATTAATGCTAATACTAATCATAAATCGAGTATAAATGTTCCCATTACATTGTGAAGGTTCAACTTAATGCTTAATCATAATACTAATGCAAATACTAATAATAAGGGAGTATAAATAGACCCTAAATCATTAAAAAAAGGTATTTATACTCGTTTTATAATTAGTATTAGTAATTCTTTTTTAAACCTAATACCTAATAAGATATAATTCTGCAGTCAACAAAATATATGGTTACTGAAGAAATGTGTAAGAGGCCGGTTGTGTTCTTTTAAGATATTTGAGTTTTAAATGTGTTTTTATTAATAGTTTTACTAGTTAATTTTATTTAAAAATATTAATATTCAAAAATAGGTTTAATTAAGGACATTTTAACGGATTTAAGTCTCAAATTTATAACAGATAAAAAGAAGCAGAAATATGATACAAATCAGACAGAAAAGAGGCCTTTGCTTCCTCGTGGTGACATGTCATTTGTCAACTTTATAACGGTAAACACTGCTGATACACATACAATTGCTGCGTTTGAGAATCCACATCGGATGCATTTTTTACATCTCGAGCGTTTTTTTATCCACATCGGACACATCTGTCCCATTACATTTACGTATACTGAATCACGTGATCAAAGATTTTTTACATCTCAGATGCATCCGATGTGGATTCTCAAACGCAGCAATACATATATACATAGCATGATTTGTACCGAAATATCGTTTTCGAGCTTGTTGGACAAACATATAAACAACATAATCATGTGTGTATTGTCAATTATTCTTATCCGTTGTCTATTAAAAACAAAGGCCAAATACGCTATTGATTCATTTTATAGAAAAGAAGAAATTTAATATTTAATTTAAAAGTTGAATCTGTCAATTATTAAGCATAAATATTAATGCTAATACTAATCATAAATCGAGTATAAATGTCCCCATTACATTGTGAAGGTTCAACTTAATGCTTAATCATAATACTAATGCAAATACTAATAATAAGGGAGTATAAATAGACCCTTATACTCGATTTATGATTAGTATTAGCATTAATATTTATGCTTAATAATTGACAGGTTCAACTTTTAAAATGAAATATTAAATTTCTTCTTTTCTATAAAATGAATCAATGGGGTATTTGGCCTTTGTTTTTAATAGACAACGGATAAGGATAATTGACAACACACATATGATTATTTTGTTTATTTGTTTGTTCCAACAAGCTCGAAAACGATAATATTTCGGTACAAATCATGCTCTGTATACAATTTTTGTGTATCAGCAGTGTTTACCGATTATAAAGTTGACAAATGACATGTCACCATGAGAGGGGCGTTTGATTTGAAACTCGATCGAGCGAGCGTCGAGGAGACCGAGAAGTGATGACGCCACAATAGAGCATTGAATCAAATCAAATAAAACAGAGTAAAAAACATAACCTCGCTTTTCTGTGATTCTTGTTTCTGGTTTGTATGTTAAAATAGTGAGCAAAAAGCAAAGAAAATGGAAAAACTTTTAATAATAAGCGGCAATGGCCCTGAAATGCAGCATTTACCACAAATGCCCGCTTCGCTCTCATACTCCATGACTGTGATTACTGGTGATTGGATCTGGACAGAAAAAATGTATTTTCCAGACACACATTTTGTGTTTTTTTATGATGAATAATTTTAGCTATAAGACAAAAGCGGCTAAGTAATTTGTTGACTTCTTGTCTGGTCTTTAATTTTGAGATTCAAATTTGTTTGTAAGTTAATTAAAAAGAGATAGGTAGAGACAAAGACAAATTTCTCCCTCTTCTCGATCTTTCTGCTCTGAGAACATCGAGCTCGCTCTATGTTCTCGCTCCAAAGCGAAACAAACACTTTAGGGATCTCTCGGAGTGTCAATTCAAACACTTTTGAAGCGCTCGGAGATCTCCGATGATCAAATCAAACGCACCAGAGGAAGCAAAGGCCTCTTTTCTGTCTGATTTGTATCAAATTTCTGCTTCTTTTTATCTGTTATAAATTTGAGACTTAAATCCGTTAAAATGTCCTTAATTAAAACTATTTTTGAATAATATTTTTAGATAAAATTAACTAGTAAAAATATTAATAAAAACACATTTAAAACTAAAATATCTTAAAAAGAACACAATCGGCCTCTTACACATTTCTTCAGTAACCATATATTTTGTTGACTGCAGAATTATATCTTATTAGGTATTATGTTTAAAAAAGAATTACTAATACTAATTATAAAACGAGTATAAATACCTTTTTTGAATACTTTAACAAATTTAATGCTTAATCATAATACTAATACAAATACTAAGGGAGTATAAATAGACCCTAAGCATAAATATTAATGCTAATACTAATCATAAATCGAGTATAAATGTCCCCATTACATTGTGAAGGTTCAACTTAATGCTTAATCATAATACTAATGCAAATACTAATAATAAGGGAGTATAAATAGACCCTAAGATTTGTTCACACAAATTCCATTTTTGCTTTATTATAGCGAATATCGCAACAATAAAGCAAAAATACAGTTTGTGTGAACAAATCTTAATTTGGCTAACAGTTTTTAGATAAAAAAAACAAGAATATTCAAAAAATAAATTTATTAAAGAATATATATAATACAAATCCAATATTTAAAAAATGTAATGTATATGAAAATTGTATTATGTATGAAGTAGCTGGATGGCTGCTACATATTCCAGGATACAACACTGTCCATCATTTTGTGAAGAACTTTAGCTGTGAAAAAAGAAAGACAGTATAAGTACAATCTCATTAAAATAAATGTATTAATAAAAAATTATAAGTCCGAGGAATACTTTATTTTTTAATAAGTCCAACATCTACGATACAGCTTTGCAACCCCAAACGTCATGAAACAGAAATTTCACAGTATATGCCGCGTTTGAGAATCCACATCGGATGCAACTGAGATGTAGTAAAACTTTGATCATGTGATTCAGTTTACGTAAATGTAATGGGACAGATGTGTCCGATTTAAAATAAACTATTTGAGGCGCTGTTCTCCACATCTCGGCAAATGGGCTAAAATAATAATTTATAATACTCTAATATTACCTCATTTTAATTATTGTGCCACTATACTGTATTTGCTCAACCAGAATGAGTTGCAATGATTGCAGAATAGAGGTCTGAGGATAATACTGAGCTGTTCGAGATTGGAACCAATCAATTCCATGTTGAATGTGCTTCAGTGGTTGCCTGTTAAAAAATATTTGCTATTCTATTCCCTGCTTTTTATATTTAAAATTAAATCAGGAATCTCCCGAGTATATTTACAAAATATTTTAAGTTATAATCAGGATGTTCATGAACCTAAACAGGTAATAAGAAATATGTACACAAAATTCAGTGTTTTTTAAAGGTGTACAGGCTTTTAATAATTTGCCTGAGGATATTAAATGTTCTTCAAATGTGGCAATATTTAAAATAAAACTGCGTGAATACCTGTTCACCTATTGACGTTTTTTTTCTTCTCTTTCTTGTTCTTTTATTGTTTTGTTTAGTTGCCATGTAAGTGTACTGTATCTTATGTATTTTTTATTGCATTTTAAATGTATGTTGATTCTATATTTATTTTTTATAATTTAAACGTGAAGATGTATTGACATGTAAAAAATAGTTTTTTTGACTAAATAAATGTTTTATATATAGGTATGTGGATAAAAAAACGCTCGAGATGTAAAAAATGCATCTGATGTGGATTCTCAAACACAGCAATAAGTATAAAATAAATAAGTAGAGTACTAACTTTCCTTCTCGAAAAGAAGTCCAACACATATTATTAGTCTGCTTCTTCTTCTACGATACAGCTTTGCAACCCCAAATGTCATGAAACAGAAAATACACAGTATACGTATAAAATAAATGAGTAGATTACTAACTTTCCTTCTCGAAAAGAAGACCAACATATATTATTAGTCTGCTTCTTCTTCCAACCTTTACTTGAAGTAGGCGTTTGATCAACATATTCAATTTCACCGGTGTGAAGATAGCAGCCAATTTCAGCAGCCAAAATTTCCGGAAACGCACGATTGGGCATTTCAGTGGCGTACAAGCTAAATATGACAAAAATTAAGAAAAAAATAAATATCACAAAAGACAACGCCATAATAAGTTTAATAAACTTATGTTTTATCATTTTTATTAGATATTCATAATTTTGAAGTAAGCTGAACATAAAAAAAAAAAAAAAATAAAAACGATTCAGTATTTTCTGAGTTCATTTTTGGGAATTAAATAGCAAATGATAAGTAAAACAGTTAAAAGAAAACTTGCTCACAAACAGACAAAGGGGTTGATTTCTCAACCCTAATATTAAAAAATCCCATGATTCCTAAAATAAATGAAAAGCCAAATTCATATTTAGCACATAAAACGTAAATGGCTAATTCTATATACAGTTAAAAGGAAAATTGCTTCCGAACGGTCAAAGGGGTTGATTTCTCAACCCTAATAATTAAAAAATTCATAAATACTAAAATAAATGAAAAGCCAAATTTATATTTAGCACATAAAATGATAATTGCTAGTACCATATACAGTTAAAAGAAAAATTGCTTCCGAACGGTCAAAGGGGTTGATTTCTCAACCCTAATATTTAAAAAATTCATAATTTTTAAAATAAATGAAAAGCCAAATTTATATTTAGCACATAAAAAGATAATTGCTAGTACCATATGCAGCTAAACGGAAAATTGCTTCCGAACGGTCAAAGGGGTTGATTTCTCAACCCTAATATTTAAAAAATTCATAATTTCTAAAATAAATGAAAAGCCAAATTTATATTCAGAACATAAAAAGATAATTGCTAGTACCATATACAGCTAAAAGGAAAATTGCTTCCGAAAGGTCAAAGGGGTTGATTTCTCAACCCTAATAATTAAAAAATTCATAATTTCTAAAATAAATGAAAAGCCAAATTTATATTTAGCACATAAAAGGATAATTGCTAGTACCATATACAGTTAAAAGAAAAATTGCTTCCGAACGGTCAAAGGGGTTGATTTCTCAACCCTAATATTTAAAAAATTCATAATTTCTAAAATAAATGAAAAGCCAAATTTATATTTAGCACATAAAAGGATAATTGCTAGTACCATATACAGTTAAAAGGAAAATTGCTTCCGAACGGTCAAAGGGGTTGATTTCCCAACCCTAATATTTAAAAAAATTCATAATTTCTAAAATAAATGAAAAGCCAAATTTATATTTAGAACATAAAAAGATAATTGCTAGTACCATATACAGTTAAAAGGAAAATTGCTTCCAAACGGTCAAAGGGGTTGATTTCTCAACCCTAATATTTAAAAAATTCATAATTTCTAAAATAAATGAAAAGCCAAATTTATATTTAGCACATAAAAAGATAATTGCTAGTACCATATACAGTTAAAAGGAAAATTGCTTCCGAACGGTCAAAGGGGTTGATTTCTCAACCCTAATATTTAAAAAAAATTCATAATTTCTAAAATAAATGAAAAGCCAAATTTATATTCAGCACATAAAAAGATAATTGCTAGTACCATATACAATTAAAAGGAAAATTGCTTCCGAACGGTCAAAGGGGTTGATTTCTCAACCCTTATAATTACAAAATTCATAAGTTCTAAAATAAATGAAATGCCAAATTTATATTTAGCACATAAAAGGGTAATTGCCAGTACCATATACAGTTAAAAGAAAAATTGCTTCCGAACGGTCAAAGGGGTTGATTTCCCAACCCTAATATTTAAAAAATTCATAATTTTTAAAATAAATGAAAAGCCAAATTTATATTTAGCACATAAAAGGATAATTGCTAGTACCATATACAGCTAAGAGGAAAATTGCTTCTGAACGGTCAAAAGGGTTGATTTCTCAACCCTAATATTTAAAAAATTCATAATTTCTAAAATAAATGAAAAGCCAAATTTATATTTAGCACATAAAAGGATACTTGCTAGTACCATATACAGTTAAAAGGAAAATTGCTTCCGAACGGTCAAAGGGGTTGATTTCCCAACCCTAATATTTAAAAAATTCATAATTTCTAAAATAAATGAAAAGCCAAATTTATATTTAGCACATAAAAAGACAATTGCTAGTACCATATACAGTTAAAAGGAAAATTGCTTCCGAAAGGTCAAAGGGGTTGATTTCCCAACCCTAATATTTAAAAAATTCATAAGTTCTAAAATAAATGAAAAGCCAAATTTATATTCAGCACATAAAAAGATAATTGCTAGTACCATATACAGTTAAAAGGAAAATTGCTTCCGAACGGTCAAAGGGGTTGATTTCTCAACCCTAATATTTAAAAAATTCATAATTTCTAAAATAAATGAAAAGCCAAATTTATATTTAGCACATGAAAAGACAATTGCTAGTACCATATACAGTTAAAAGGAAAATTGCTTCCGAAAGGTCAAAGGGGTTGATTTCCCAACCCCAATATTTAAAAAATTCATAAGTTCTAAAATAAATGAAAAGCCAAATTTATATTCAGCACATAAAAAGATAATTGCTAGTACCATATACAGCTAAAAGGAAAATTGCTTCCGAACGGTCAAAGGGGTTGATTTCTCAACCCTAATATTTAAAAAATTCATAATTTCTAAAATAAATGAAAAGCCAAATTTATATTCAGAACATAAAAAGATAATTGCTAGTACCATATACAGCTAAAAGGAAAATTGCTTCCGAACGGTCAAAGGGGTTGATTTCCCAACCCTAATATTTAAAAAAATTCATAATTTCTAAAATAAATGAAAAGCCAAATTTATATTTAGCACATAAAAAGATAATTGCTAGTACCATATACAGTTAAAAGGAAAATTGCTTCCGAACGGTCAAAGGGGTTGATTTCCCAACCCTAATATTTAAAAAATTCATAATTTCTAAAATAAATGAAAAGCCAAATTTATATTTAGCACATAAAAAGATAATTGCTAGTACCATATACAGTTAAAAGGAAAATTGCTTCAGAATGGTCAAAGGGGTTGATTTCTCAACCCAAATATTTAAAAAATTCATAATTTCTAAAATAAATGAAAAGCCAAATTTATATTCAGCACATAAAAAGATAATTGCTAGTACCATATACAATTAAAAGGAAAATTGCTTCCGAACGGTCAAAGGGGTTGATTTCTCAACCCTTATAATTACAAAATTCATAAGTTCTAAAATAAATGAAAAGCCAAATTTATATTTAGCACATAAAAGGATAATTGCCAGTACCATATACAGTTAAAAGAAAAATTGCTTCCGAAAGGTCAAAGGGGTTGATTTCCCAACCCCAATATTTAAAAAATTCATAAGTTCTAAAATAAATGAAAAACCAAATTTATATTCAGCACATAAAAAGATAATTGCTAGTACCATATACAATTAAAAGGAAAATTGCTTCCGAACGGTCAAAGGGGTTGATTTCCCAACCCTAATATTTAAAAAATTCATAATTTCTAAAATAAATGAAAAGCCAAATTTATATTTAGCACATGAAAAGACAATTGCTAGTACCATATACAGTTAAAAGGAAAATTGCTTCCGAAAGGTCAAAAGGGTTGATTTCCCAACCCTAATATTTAAAAAATTCATAATTTCTAAACTAAATGAAAAGCCAAATTTATATTCAGCACATAAAAAGATAATTGCTAGTACCATATACAATTAAAAGGAAAATTGCTTCCGAACGGTCAAAGGGGTTGATTTCCCAACCCTAATATTTAAAAAATTCATAATTTCTAAAATAAATGAAAAGCCAAATTTTTTAATTATTAGGGTTGAGAAATCAACCCCTTTGACCGTTCGGAAGCAATTTTCCTTTTAACTGTATATGGTACTAGCAATTATCCTTTTATGTGCTAAATATAAATTTTGCTTTTCATTTATTTTAGAACATGAATTTTTTAATTATTAGGGTTGAGAAATCAACCCCTTTGACCGTTCGGAAGCCATTTTTTCTTTTAACTGTATATGGTACTAGCAATTATCCTTTTATGTGCTAAATATAAATTTGGCTTTTCATTTATTTTAGAAATTATGAATTTTTTAATTATTAGGGTTGAGAAATTAACCCCTTTGACCTTTCGGAAGCAATTTTCCTTTTAGCTGTATATGGTACTAGCAATTATCTTTTTATGTTCTGAATATAAATTTGGCTTTTCATTTATTTTAGAAATTATGAATTTTTTAAATATTAGGGTTGAGAAATCAACCCCTTTGACCGTTCGGAAGCAATTTTTCTTTTAACTGTATATGGTACTAGCAATTATCCTTTTATGTGCTAAATATAAATTTGGCCTTTCATTTATTTTAGAAATGATGAATTTTTTAAATATTTGGGTTGAGAAATCAACTCCTTTGTTCGTTCGGAAGCAATTTTCCTTTTAGCTGTATATAGTACTAGCAATTATCTTTTTATGTGCTAAATATAAATTTGGCTTTTCATTTATTTTAGAAATTATGAATTTTTTAATTATTAGGGTTGAGAAATTAACCCCTTTGACCTTTCGGAAGCAATTTTCCTTTTAGCTGTATATGGTACTAGCAATTATCTTTTTATGTTCTGAATATAAATTTGGCTTTTCATTTATTTTAGAAATTATGAATTTTTTAAATATTAGGGTTGAGAAATCAACCCCTTTGACCGTTCGGAAGCAATTTTTCTTTTAACTGTATATGGTACTAGCAATTATCCTTTTATGTGCTAAATATAAATTTGGCTTTTCATTTATTTTAGAACTTATGAATTTTTTAATTATTAGGGTTGAGAAATCAACCCCTTTGACCGTTCGGAAGCAATTTTCCTTTTAACTGTATATGGTACTAGCAATTATCCTTTTATGTGCTAAATATAAATTTGGCTTTTCATTTATTTTAGAACATGAATTTTTTAATTATTAGGGTTGAGAAATCAACCCCTTTGACCGTTCGGAAGCAATTTTTCTTTTAACTGTATATGGTACTAGCAATTATCCTTTTATGTGCTAAATATAAATTTGGCTTTTTATTTATTTTAGAAATTATGAATTTTTTAATTATTAGGGTTTAGAAATTAACCCCTTTGACCTTTCGGAAGCAATTTTCCTTTTAGCTGTATATGGTACTAGCAATTATCTTTTTATGTTCTGAATATAAATTTGGCTTTTCATTTATTTTAGAAATTATGAATTTTTTAAATATTAGGGTTGAGAAATCAACCCCTTTGACCATTCGGAAGCAATTTTCCGTTTAGCTGCATATGGTACTAGCAATTATCTTTTTATGTGCTAAATATAAATTTGGCTTTTCATTTATTTTAAAAATTATGAATTTTTTAAATATTAGGGTTGAGAAATCAACCCCTTTGACCGTTCGGAAGCAATTTTTCTTTTAACTGTATATGGTACTAGCAATTATCCTTTTATGTGCTAAATATAAATTTGGCTTTTCATTTATTTTAAAAATTATGAATTTTTTAAATATTAGGGTTGAGAAATCAACCCCTTTGACCGTTCGGAAGCAATTTTTCTTCTAACTGTATATGGTACTAGCAATTATCATTTTATGTGCTAAATATAAATTTGGCTTTTCATTTATTTTAGAATTTATGAATTTTTTAATTATTAGGGTTGAGAAATCAACCCCTTTGACCGTTCGGAAGCAATTTTTCTTTTAACTGTATATGGTACTAGCAATTATCATTTTATGTGCTAAATATAAATTTGGCTTTTCATTTATTTTAGAATTTATGAATTTTTTAATTATTAGGGTTGAGAAATCAACCCCTTTGACCGTTCGGAAGCAATTTTCCTTTTAACTGTATATGGTACTAGCAATTATCCTTTTATGTGCTAAATATAAATTTGGCTTTTCATTTAGTTTAGAAATTATGAATTTTTTAAATATTAGGGTTGAGAAATCAACCCCTTTGACCGTTCGGAAGCAATTTTCCTTTTAGCTGTATATGGTACTAGCAATTATCTTTTTATGTGCTAAATATAAATTTGGCTTTTCATTTATTTTAGAACTTATGAATTTTTTAATTATTAGGGTTGAGAAATCAACCCCTTTGACCGTTCGGAAGCAATTTTCCTTTTAACTGTATATGGTACTAGCAATTATCCTTTTATGTGCTAAATATAAATTTGGCTTTTCATTTATTTTAGAACTTATGAATTTTTTAATTATTAGGGTTGAGAAATCAACCCCTTTGACCGTTCGGAAGCAATTTTCCTTTTAACTGTATATGGTACTAGCAATTATCCTTTTATGTGCTAAATATAAAATTGGCTTTTCATTTATTTTAGAACTTATGAATTTTTTAATTATTAGGGTTGAGAAATCAACCCCTTTGGCCGTTCGGAAGCAATTTTCCTTTTAACTGTATATGGTACTAGCAATTATCCTTTTATGTGCTAAATATAAATTTGGCTTTTCATTTATTTTAGAACATGAATTTTTTAATTATTAGGGTTGAGAAATCAACCCCTTTGACCGTTCGGAAGCCATTTTTTCTTTTAACTGTATATGGTACTAGCAATTATTTTTTTATGTGCTAAATATAAATTTGGCTTTTCATTTATTTTAGAAATTATGAATTTTTTAATTATTAGGGTTGAGAAATTAACCCCTTTGACCTTTCGGAAGCAATTTTCCTTTTAGCTGTATATGGTACTAGCAATTATCTTTTTATGTTCTGAATATAAATTTGGCTTTTCATTTATTTTAGAAATTATGAATTTTTTAAATATTAGGGTTGAGAAATCAACCCTTTTGACCATTCGGAAGCAATTTTCCGTTTAGCTGCATATGGTACTAGCAATTATCTTTTTATGTGCTAAATATAAATTTGGCTTTTCATTTATTTTAAAAATTATGAATTTTTTAAATATTAGGGTTGAGAAATCAACCCCTTTGACCGTTCGGAAGCAATTTTTCTTTTAACTGTATATGGTACTAGCAATTATTCTTTTATGTGCTAAATATAAATTTGGCCTTTCATTTATTTTAGAAATGATGAATTTTTTAAATATTAGGGTTGAGAAATCAACTCCTTTGTTCGTTCGGAAGCAATTTTCCTTTTAGCTGTATATAGTACTAGCAATTATCTTTTTATGTGCTAAATATAAATTTGGCTTTTCATTTATTTTAGAACTTATGAATTTTTTAAATATTAGGGTTGAGAAATCAACCCCTTTGACCGTTCGGAAGCAATTTTTCTTTTAACTGTATATGGTACTAGCAATTATCATTTTATGTGCTAAATATAAATTTGGCTTTTCATTTATTTTAGAATTTATGAATTTTTTAATTATTAGGGTTGAGAAATCAACCCCTTTGACCGTTCGGAAGCAATTTTTCTTTTAACTGTATATGGTACTAGCAATTATCTTTTTATGTGCTAAATATAAATTTGGCTTTTCACTTATTTTAGAAATTATGAATTTTTTAAATATTTGGGTTGAGAAATCAACCCCTTTGTTCGTTCGGAAGCAATTTTCCTTTTAGCTGTATATGGTACTAGCAATTATCATTTTATGTGCTAAATATAAATTTGGCTTTTCATTTATTTTAGAAATTATGAATTTTTTAATTATTAGGGTTGAGAAATTAACCCCTTTGACCTTTCGGAAGCAATTTTCCTTTTAACTGTATATGGTACTAGCAATTATCCTTTTATGTGCTAAATATAAATTTGGCTTTTCATTTATTTTAGAAATTATGAATTTTTTAATTATTAGGGTTGAGAAATCAACCCCTTTGACCGTTCGGAAGCAATTTTCCTTTTAACTGTATATGGTACTAGCAATTATCCTTTTATGTGCTAAATATAAAATTGGCTTTTCATTTATTTTAGAACTTATGAATTTTTTAATTATTAGGGTTGAGAAATCAACCCCTTTGACCGTTCGGAAGCAATTTTCCTTTTAACTGTATATGGTACTAGCAATTATCCTTTTATGTGCTAAATATAAATTTGGCTTTTCATTTATTTTAGAACATGAATTTTTTAATTATTAGGGTTGAGAAATCAACCCCTTTGACCGTTCGGAAGCAATTTTTCTTTTAACTGTATATGGTACTAGCAATTATCATTTTATGTGCTAAATATAAATTTGGCTTTTCATTTATTTTAGAATTTATGAATTTTTTAATTATTAGGGTTGAGAAATCAACCCCTTTGACCGTTCGGAAGCAATTTTCCTTTTAACTGTATATAGAATTAGCCATTTACGTTTTATGTGCTAAATATGAATTTGGCTTTTCATTTATTTTAGGAATTATGGGATTTTTTAATATTAGGGTTGAGAAATCAACCACTTTGTCTGTTTGTGGGCAAGTTTTCTTTTAACTGTTTTACTTATCATTTGCTATTTAATTCCCTAAAATGAACTCAGAAAATACTGAATCGTTTTTATTTATTCTGTTTTTTTTTATGTTCAGCTTACTTCAAAATTATGAATATCTAATAAAAAGATAAAACATAAGTTTATTAAACCTATTATGGCGTTGTCTTTTGTGATATTTTTTTTTTTCTTAATTTTTGTCATATTTAGCTTGTACGCCACTGAAATGCCCAATCGTGCGTTTCCGGAAATTTTGGCTGCTGAAATTGGCTGCTATCTTCACACCGGTTTCAATTTCTACGTTATTTGAGGAAAGTCCATCCGCTACTCTTCCAGGAACTGCTGGTAGAAATAGCGTTGGAAATGCTTCAGGTGTTAGACCTCGATGAGAGCCAACTACTTTATACTTCTCTTTAAAATGTTTATGACATACTACAAAGGTGGAATAAATTTGTAGTCTTGTTTTATTATTAAATCTTGGACAACGAACAGCAAGTGCACAAATATCAAATAAATCGGGTGAATTCGTAGGCTGAGGCAGGCGATGCATCTTGTTGTCCACAAGGCAATTCGGTACACAACATTTTCTATAATTACGCATCTTTATGAAAAACCACAAAATAACAGCGGAAAAAGCACAAATTTATAATGGAAAAACAAGCTTATTAACAGTGGTCAACTAAATCAATTAAGCAAATTGGAAATGAAAACAACTGAATACAACAGTCACCAATTAGGCATTCCAAACTGAATGGCTACCAGTGGGTTTTGACGGGTTATGATATGGCAAAATTATGGCAACCCTGTAGACCTGGTGATTTGACAAGATCAATGAAATAGATAGTTACATAGATTGCTCATCCATATTTTTCAAAATAAACATAAGCTTATGCCTTAAAGTAAACATATAAGCAATTATTTTTTTTAAATACCTAAAGGCTAAAAATTGGTTTTAAAACACATTTTTGCTAAACCGATTCAAATTAATAAATATTTACCAGACAATATGGCCGCTCGTAAACGACCAGCTTTGAGCAATCTATATAACTATATATGTATTATTGACCCTGTTAATGACAACATGACAACAGGGTTGCCATATCTAAACTGTCATTACCCACTGGTAGCCATTTGGACAGGTCGTTGGAATGCCTAATATAAATAAACAAAGTTCACGTTTGGTTTAAGCCAAGACGCCATAACACATAGACATGGGTAACGCAGCGCTGCGTTGCGTTATTGCGTTAACCCAGTTGTATGCGTTATGAGCGTTGATACACCTGGGTGTCGATTCTCGACTTGTAGGAACCTTTTCCTATAGGAATTTGTGACACTTTCCTATATATAGTGAAATGTCATAAATTTTCGATGTATATAAAAATGTCAAAAATTCCTATAGGAAAATATTCCTACAAGTCGAGAATCGACCCCCAGGGGGTCAATTCTCGACTTGTAGGAACCTTTTCCTATAGGAATTTGTGACACTTTCCTATATGTAGGAAAATGTCATAAATTTTCGATGTATGTAAAAATGTCAAAAATTCCTATAGGAAAATATTCCTACGAGTCGAGAATCGACCCCCTGGGGTGCTATTTTCAAAGTCGAGAGAATTCATTTCTCTCGAGAGAAATGTCATACGTCAACGTAAAACAGTATTTTTAGGGTAATAAGGGCCAGTGTAAACTCACTGATTGTTTCTCACGGTTTATTTAGAGATAATTAATATCCTCCTAAGAATTTTAATCCTCGAAGCCTTTAAAAACAGCGTTTCCACATTGACGTATGACATTTCTGATGAGAATCTTGAGAGAAATGAGTACTCACACGGTTTGAAAATAGGTCCCCTGCTGTTACTGTATCAGCGCAACGCATTTTTCGATTGAGTCGAAAGGATCGCGAGTTGTTGGTGCGCCATGCGCCAGGCACTGATTGCGTTTTCCGTGACGAGTTGAGAATTTTAATTTACGTAATTGATGCAACTCGTAATGTAGATTACCTAAAATCTATCAAGTAATTATGTTCTTTGCAACATGTCACATCATTTTTTGTAGGATTGTAGGTCAAATTTTGTGGATTTTAACCTTGTACACTGTTAGTTTTTAATTCTTCCCATTTTGATTGGCTACTAGTATACAAAAGTTATATCCTTTTTATATAAATTGAAATTTTTGTATTCTTTGTAAAATCCGAACACAATGAAATAAAAAATGGGTGCATTACACTGTTATATTTTCGTTTATTTTTAAACATATAATTTAGTTAAATGCGTTATTGCCTTGAACATGGTTTGACCCTTATAAAAGGACAGCCCGCGCTGAATAACACCGGTATCATGCGATACACCGAGGTGCATCGACTTCATTCGGCGCAGGCAGTGGTGTGACGCAATAACGCAATTGCGTTAACGCAATGAGTTGGCGCAATAGAGTGCGTCGGAGTTAGTGTATCAACGCAGAGAATTTTAGTGCGTTACCCTCCGAGCAATTACTAATTCGCTCCGTGCGCGACAGCAGCGCCAATTTGTTTTGGTATTAAAGGAGTATTTCTGCCTATACTGACAAATACAATTTTTAATAGAATTCGTAAATAAAAAGTATATATGTTAGTTTTAATAAAAGTATATGGATTTATAAAACAATTAAAACATTAATTTATTATTATTATATATTTTTCACGCTTAAATTGAAGAAAATTATGTATAATCATTAAAAATCAATAATAAAATATAGGCAGGCAACAGTATTTACTGGAAAATGTATGAGAAGTTGCCTAAGTCTAATAAGTTGTCATTGAAGAAACCATTTATAATAGCGTGAAGTTAAAATGTATAAAAAGGATCGCTACTTATATTTTCATTTTTGTTCTAAAGAAAACATAGAATGAATGATTAAAACTGGTTTCCGTCAGTAAGTCACAAAATTTCATACCAGCCAAATATTATAATCAACGGCAGAAATCTTGAAATCTAGTCCTTGCTGAATGAACATTTAAGAATAAAGGGATATTAAAGAACATCGTAAAATGATAATTTATTGTTTATTTAAAAACTTTCTAGTTTCTGATGTCTACTATTTCCAGCATTACTGTTATTATCACAAAAATAAAGGTAATTTTTCTTCTTATTGTACACCTATCCATTTATTTCTTTGATTTAATTTCCACTTTGTTAGTGAAATTTGTTATATAAGTTTCACTGTTTTTTTTTGCTAGTATTTGTACAATTTTCAACACAGCAACTCCGGTTGCTTATTGTGTTGTTTTTACCTACTTTTTTGAAAAAAAGTAAAATGTATACGTGTATTTGATAAATAAAATTACAAAATATCCCCCTAAAATGCACGAATTATCCGCAGCTAGCGCTAGTATCGCTTTTGCTTCCCTTTCCATGACTTCGCACGGAGCGAATAGAGGGAGCATGGAAACGAGTTTGTAGGCGAATGTTGTGTTAGCAACATCTGTAGAGGAAGTGAGGAAGCGGGCATAAGGGGGAAGGTAAACATCCTTCTTGTTCAGTGGCGTATCATTTATCTATAAAAACACACATTGTCCAAATGTTTTAATTGTAAAAAAAAAACAAAAATTTTTGCTAATTTTACTATTTTTAAAATGAATACCGTCTTATGTGTGTCTAATGCAGGAAAAGAAACAAAATCACTGTAAAGGTCTAATTTTTTCAATTGAAGAATAAAACCTTAAAATCAATTTTATTATAAATACAGGAGCGACTAGTTTCGGCCTTACAGGAACATCTTCAGGCCTGTAATACAATAATCTTTAATTATTATAATAGGTTGGTCACTTACGAATAACATTAAATAGTATAAACCACATAAATGGATCCATATAGTAGCGTTACAGCATTATAGAATTAAAGCTGTGAAAATAAAAGAGCAGTGCAAACGTAACTAAAAATAAGAAAACTGAGTACGGAATCTACAAGAGAAGGGATGAGAATGAGCAATTACGAATGCATTTAAATTGCTCGAGATAACAAATAAAGCTGATAATGTAGTGGTATAGTCCCCGTCAAAGAAGGTCTGAATATGTTAAAGAGGACGGCGTTTTCTCTGTAAATCTGGAGAATGTAAGGATGGAGGGAAGACGAATCTTGCTGGCTCAGGTGTAGATGGCTAGAAAAAGGAGCGTGTAGATGAAAGCTCCAGTAAATATCGTCACTTTCGTCTAATTTTTATTTTCACTCACCGTTTCGGCTTTATCTTCGAAATTCATTTTTAAAAGGAAATAAAAGTAATCATTCATACAAGCATATAATAAAACAACATGAATTCATTATATTTAATAAGCTAATAAACGTTTATTTCAATGAAAAAAACATATATGTGAGTATAAAAAATATATAAATAGATAAGATTATTATCAAAATCAATTTGAAAATACAACAGATAATAAAATGAAATGAATTAATACAAGTACAAATAGAAAGTTAATAACATACCTTCTAAAAGTAACACATGTTAGGTAGATAAATGTTTAAAGAGTTTATTCCTGAACATAACTAATCTAACGTTTTTCCCCTTTTTAATATTATGAGCGTTTTTGTAGTTGAAATGAAAATTATAATTTATTTTGGTCCTAATAAAAATTTAAACATAGGTTATCAAAGAGTAAAATTCATAATAGAACTTCATAATCTTAAATCGTTATCAAAAATTATCATTGGTAAAACTTCAAACAATAATTAGATTCTTAAACAAATTTCTAGTTTTTATTTTGCAAAAGACTTTTTTGCCTTCTTCGGTTGCCTCTGCCACTTTTCTTTTAGTAGTTTCGAGGAGAATTTTCCTATGGAAACCAGTAGAACCATCAATTGGTTGGTAAAATTTTGATATTTTGAGTCTGGTAAGTCTTGTTAAACTTTCTTCTTAGGAAGCTATAACCTTATGGAGAATAAAAATTTAATGTTAGATCAGAAGCTCTTAATTGAGAATTATATTTGCAAATGCCATTTTAATAATATTTTCAAAAGTTCTTGGAATCGTTGTTAACAGAAACCTGCAAAAAATATATAATTTTATTCTTAAAATATAAGATATCACACAATGCACATTCGTATAATATCATTGTGCTAAAAAAATACTAGGTAGTTACTGGAACAATTTAAAAAAAGTATTTCGAGAAACTCAACTTTTAATGTCATCATTGTACTTAACTTTTTTATTGCTAAATTATTAATAATGTCATTTTGTGTAGTTCGTTGTGATTTTTATAATATATATTATAAAAACCAATTGTCAATGTTAATGTGCCAAGTTTTTTTAATAATTATGTCCTTGTTATAGTAAAAACACATTTAAACACATTTTTAAAGTTTTCTGGATTTCTGCTTTAAATTATCGTACAATTGAACTGACTAATTGTGTGTTTAAGTAAAGGTATATCTCTTTTTTGTTATAACAGTCTTTGTATATTGTTCTAACTTTTTAGATAATCAGAGAAAACAGTAAGACATCTTAATATATCCTATTTCACCAACAAAAATGTAGAATAATTAATCTCACATCAAACGAAAAAAGTAATTTTAGGATGTCCTAATAGGTTTTAACTTAAAAACTAAATAAAATGTATATTGCAACTGTGTTTAAATAAATGAATGTTTTTATACCTGACTATAGCACCAGACAAACATTTTTTTAGATCATAATGATCTGCATAACTCAAAATCCACATTATTTAAGTTGTTCTAGTATTGTTTTAGCATAACGATGTTAACTTCAATAATAAATATTCACATTTTTTTGGGACGTTTTTTAAGGAAATTAAAAAAAAACATGAATAATGTGATATTCTTGTTTAGTTTTGTACTATAATATATAATTATATTATAATATAGTTCATTAGGTAGTGATTTAGAAGCAAATTATGTTCTATTTATAGAATAAAAAATCACTCATAATATCTAAATATTTATACCTATTTATATTTTGGACAGGAAGACTATTTTATGTTTTTGGCACTGAATACTTTTCTTAAGAATTTTAAAACCTTCCTTAGCTCTTTTGGGATATTCCAGAAGTTAATTTTGTTTAAACCTAAAACAAATTAAGTACAAAAAATAAACATTTAAGCAATACACAAAATTAGTCTTTTAGATTAGTTAAAAAAAAGTGTCAACAAAAAAATAGCTATGCCTTTTTCCTTAAACATTCTTTTTGAAAGAAACTTAAGTTTCTCTACTTACTTACTGTTTTAGTATTTTAGTAGCAGATGAATATAGTGTAGAAGTAGTGACAGGATTGATTATTATACTTCTTTCGTCGAAATTGCATTTTTCTTTAATATTTTCCTTCCCTGAGGTCTGTAAGAAAAATGTTCATTAGCATAAAAAGTTATTCAGGTGGTTACTTGTTGAATTCCTATCTTTTGGAACCATGTATTTCTTTCTCATATCAAGAAAAGGAAACCTAAAAAAAATAACAATAAACTTTACAAAGATGTGATATTAAAATAATAATAAGTAATTAACCTTTACTATAATCATTATGAGACGGATGAAGACGAACTTAGCTGGAGTGTACTTGCTCTTAATTTTAATTTTTTGATAAGAAAATAAGAAAGTTTAATTGCAAATTAAAGGTGATTGCCTAATGCACCGCCTCTGATAATTAGGTTGTGTCTGTACTTACTTATATTATCTTGAAGAAGCATTTTCAACAGGCCTTTTACACATAAAGCATGTTTTCACCATATTATTAGAGATAATAAATCTTAAATATACATTTACAACCCTTACAACGTTATAAATATTAATATTTTTCGTAAAATACAAATAAGAAATTGACATGTGTCAGAAAGTGTCAGAACTGGCGCTCACAGAACACTTCTGGCGCTGTCAAACTTGGCAACGCTGATTAAATAAGCCAATTACAGAAGAGGTATTTTCCCCCTCGGGGGGAGTAGATGTTGCTAACAAAATTTAGCGCGGGGAAGGGGGGAAGACTCCCTCTAGTAGTAATTGCTCGGAGGCGTTACCCATGTCTACCATGGGGGCTATTTTCAAAGTATGGGAGTACTCATTTCTCTCAAGATTCTCATCAGAAATGTCATATGTCAATGTAGAAACCCTGTTTTTAAAGGCCTCAAGGATTAAAATTCTTAGGAGGATATTAATTATCTTTAAATAAACCGTGAGAAACAATCCTTAGGACCCTAAAAATACTGTTTTACGTTGACGTATGACATTTCTCTCGAGAGAAATGAATTCTCTCGACTTTGAAAATGGCTGCGTTCATCCGCGCCACATGCTACCTGATCGATCTGGTAGCGCTCTCGAGTGGCACGTATGAACGGTGTATTTTGACATTTCGCTCAAGGAGCGGCCGCCATTAAAAGTAGCGCATTTTATTTACGTCTGATCGGTGATCACTGATCTGTCTTACGCACTTACGTCCACGGTTTGCTTGGTGACTATACTCTGTTTTTAAACTAGGAGGAGCGAATTGAAAAGACGCATTTACACAGGTAAAAGTAACTAGATTTGTTACTAAGAGGTTTCGAAATATATTCGTGTTCAAAATTTATGAAATAATTATCTTTATCGGCCTTAGTCGGCGAACGGCCAATGAGCGGTTAAGAAACGAATAAATGTCATAGAAGCAATTTTTTAATTGGTCCCAGACAACGGTCGCAAATTTCACATTAAGATGCATTTTCCTTTGGGGTTTGGTTCCGGTTCTAGTTAACCAAATTAGAACCAACCATATTCCTTTCATAAACAATGACGTCACTTATAACCATTTGGTTAACATTTTTGAACCAGCCTCGCGAGTCGGTTCTAATTTGCGGTATGTTCTATCCTTATTTAAATAGTATTCTTCTCATTCTCTAACTTTTTAAATTTAGTTTTCCCGCGGAACCTAAATAGTTCCGTACGAGGTCAACTAAGAAAATAGATCTTACTAGACACTTTTCTTATAAATATGAATAAGGAAAAAAGAACTTAGACAATAATGTTAATAAAAGTAAAATATGTAGTGATCGACAAAACTTCCTAGAAATGTTTAGTATTCGAGATGAAATCTTCAAGGGCGTGTGTGTGTGTTTATTTTAACACAATTAAGATTAAGACTTGGACTGAAATGAGATTCAAAAAATGTGCCACTATTTTTCAAAAGAAGATTATCATTCTGTTTATCGCTAGAAAAAGGTCTGCATCGTTCGTTAAATGCTTTGTCGGTAGTGTCGGTTTTATTTCTATTTTATTTTAAAGAGTTTTAAATTAGTTAGTATTATTTTCGTCTGTTAATTGCCCTGTCGGTAGTGTCTATTTTATTTTTATATTAAAGACTTAAGTTAGTTAATATTTTTTCTTCTATATCATATAAAATTATATATATAAAATTGAGAACTAACTTTAAAAATGAGTCACACGTGGTATTTAAATTTACACCAAAATGACATATGACTGACCGAACCAATAACCCAATTCATTCCATTGGCTTTTGTTATGACGTCATCCATATGAACCAAAATCTGAACCGCTGTCAAAAATACTGTCAATTTAACGTCAACCATAACCAGAACCATACGTCAAAGGAAAACGACTATAGTGATCTGAAATGTGTCTAAAACGAAATGTCACTGTCAAATTAAAGTCAATATGGTTGTTGATTGATGTCAGAAATACTTTTTTCTTGCTTTTGAAATCGACTTTTTGAGAATAACTATGACCTTTTTAAAATGGATATTAAATATTTAAGAAAATTGTTAATGGAATATCCAGATGTAGCCAGGTTAGTATAAAATATAAAGATCTGTTTACATTTTTAAGGATAATTTGTTATAGGTATAAAAAGTAAAAGTTAATCAGTGAATGACAAGTGGATCACACAGTAACTGGAATCTCTTCTATGAGTAATGTGGATATTATGGCTTATTTAGTGTTAACCCATGGTTAATGCGCTAGAGGGCAAATAAAGGCATTCAAAAGTTTACAGGCCTATGAGTCAGAATTTGTTTTGAAAACTGGAACCAACATTTTCATAACACTACATGTCAACATATATTTTTTAAAGTGAACTATTCATACATACCTATGTATTAATTTTAAGTATTTTTAAAATATTTTTTGTGAAAATAATGTTAACTCATTGTGCCAAATTAAGATTATCCCTAAAGTAGTAGATGGTGTTTTAAATGTTATAATAATTTTGTAAATAGTTTTATTCTATTCTAATAAATAAAATTTGCTTGAATATTTAGTTACATTTTAACCATTTTGGTTAGAAATTCATCAATTTTTAGTTTTAAAAAATCAGTAATAAAATTATTTTTTTCTAAAATACTTCGGAATTCATCTCTTCATGGTAATCTCCCATCTTTTAACCTTCAAAAACCAATAATGCATTTTCTACGAAACCTTCAGAATCAGCATGTAAAATAATAAGGTGTCTTCCCTTTCTTGTAAGGCTTTTCAGGAATTGCTACCTTTAATAGTACTCAGTGTAGAAGGATCCATAATTGTAGATTTTCAATACAATTGCTTACTGAAGAACTATTATTTACGAAATAAAGTAAAAAACTAAGTAATGGATGAGATATCAAATTATAAAATGTCAGAACTGTCAACAATATCAATTATTAGCTGATGTTCATGCTAAAAAGTAATGTGTGAAACTGACTGTAATCTGACCAATCAGAAGGCTACAGAATTGCCAACTTAAATTCAAATCGCTCCTCTTAGTTTAAAAACAGAGTATAGTAGGGTTATATTAGCATATTAGCAATTGAAAAATAAACAAACAAATCTTCAACCAGAGACATTCAATTCAAAAGTAAAATGAATAAACCAAAATCAAATGTCACTTTTAAACATGGTTCATCCGTGCATAAAGATCGATCAGGTAGCGTAAGTGATCGCTACTTTTGTAGCGCTCCTTGAAATGGCGCGGATGAACGCAGCCATTAGCACCCCATGACACCCCCACAAAAATCAATATTCACCTGTCATTTACACTCCCACCACCTACCCCACCACCCGACTGCAGCGCCACGCGGACGTGGTTGATTGATCCCAGGCCTGCGCATACCAGTTTCCCACCCCTGGTTCACGTTTGGTTTAAGCCAGTGTTGCCACACCAATTAATTTTTTCGTAATAGAATTTTGAACCAAAAGGTAATAAAATCGTAATAGATAATATTTTAAAGTAACATAAATGTACCAGAAACTTTATTATTTAATGGCGCGTTTGAGAATCCACATCGGATGCATTTTTTACATCTCGAGCGTATTTTTATCCACATCGGACACATCTGTACCATTACATTTACGTATACTGAATCACGTGATCAAAGATTTACTACATCTCAGATGCATCCGATGTGGATTCTCAAACGCGGCATAAGTTGAGAGAAAATTATTTTTGCTGCTGCAAAAGAATGGGGTAATGAGAATAAACCACAAATTAATTTTTTTTAAATTTTAAACATATGGTTCATGCAGTGTTTTTTTTTATTTCAAAGATGTTAGCCCAAAATTCACCTAAAGGTAAATTTTTGTAATTTAGTATTTCTTCAGTCTTGAAGGGGTCTACTTTTCTATGGGGTCTACGTTATTAAAAACAATATATAAATTATGCTGGAGACTGGTGGTTATTCGCTACTAAACTAAAAACTGAACAATAACAAAAAAAATAATACAATAATAATAAAGTGACGCCTATCTTGGATTTGTTGAAACAAGAAAACACAGAAATAACAAATGCATAGATTTCTAATTTTTTAAATTATGGACTCTGAAGTTTAAATGGAGCCACTCATAAAATTTCGATATTTTAAAAGGTAATAGATTTTTCCTCTTTTCTTAAAAGTCGTAATAACGTACTGGTGTAACTTTTTAGTAATAGATTTGTTACAATTGTAATAGCAACGGCAACACTGGTTTAAGCCAAGACGCCATGACACCCCCACAAAAATCAATATTCACCTGTCATTTACACTCCCACTACCTACCCCACCACCCGACTGCAGCGCCACGCGGACGTGGTTGATTGATCCCAGGCCTGCGCATACCAGTTTCCCACCACTGATAAACCAGGGTCACTAAAGCTGACCCCCCAAAAATTGTTTATTGCAAATTTTTGAATTTCTATTAGCATAAATCGTTTGTTCGTTGTCTGTTCTTAATTGTTCGCAAATAATAATTGTTTGTTCTCATTTCGTTTATTTATAAAAGTAAAAAATAAAATTGATCCTCTATTTAGCCCCCAACAATTTTTTTGCAAGTTTTCGAATTTTGATTAGCATAAATCGTTTGTTTGTTGTTTGTTCTTAATTGTTCGTAAATAATAATTATTTGTTCTCATTTTGTTAATGTATAATACAAAATAAATAAATAAAATGTATTAACTATTTAGCCCCCTATTTGCAAATTATAATTTTTTAAATTACTATTAATCTTTAGCTATTTATCAACATTTGTTTAATTATAAATTAAGTTGGTTCTATCGATAATTTACTTTTTTTATGATATATCATATCACTCAGTACATGCAGGATTAAAACTCTTTTTAAAGGACTATTTTCATCCAAAAAAGCGAATGTATTTTTTATTTATTTTCGTCCAAAATATAAAAGACTCCGTGGGGTTCTACTACTTCGGTATGAAGAGTTGCTGATTCCGGTTTAGGCGAACAATCATTGTAAATTTCCCAATTTTCCGATAATCGCCGACAGTAAGCAAAATAGTGGCCTGTTCGATATGATAATCTAAAAATTTATAAAAAATGAAAGAATTAGTAAAATGGCTTAAAGTTAAATATTGTCAAAAGTAAGAAGTATACCTGTAACGTAGATTAGTTTCAGATCCATAATTATTTTTGAGTTTTAAGAAGCTTAAATAAATAGGAAGCTCGCCGAGTTTACAAGTTTTTCCCCTTTGTATACTAATATTTTCACGTATATCTAATTCAATAAATAAATATTTGTTAGGAACAGCAACACGTGTAGCATTTCCCTTCTTGCAAAATATACAATGAACATTGTATATTTTCTGATGAATTTTACAATCTGAACAATAAGTGGTTTCATAAATGCTTGGTGAATTTTTGAATAAAATATTCCACAAGTTACTGATATTATCGTTACAATTAATTACATTTAAATTTGTAATTTCTTGGTGATGTTCATCATTTTTTTTTATATAAATAGGTTTTAAAATAAATAGGCGTTGTTGGTAAAGTTCTGCTGTTGGCCCGTTTTTCATAAATTCTCTCAAAAACTTAAAAATCGTAATTTCAATATTTGCAATATATTCGTGAAAAGAAGTATTATCTAACGCAGCAGTGAATATTAATTGAATAATTGTGTCAAAAGGACAAGTATTGAATACTGTCCATTTTGTACCATTGAATTGCACTGGACCATTTAAATTACCGTTACGTAGTAAAAAGTTTTTGCGTTTTTTTATAATTTTGGAAGTTTTTTCATTCACAAAATTATTTTGTATGGCGATTTCTGGAAAATTTTGAAAATAACGACCAATTTTTTTATTAATGGATTTTCGTTCCGTCATAGTTTTAACAGAAACTGATAGAGGGACATTATCTTTTTCAAATTTAAATACTTCGAAGTATTTACATTGATTTTACTTCTATTTTTTACCACTTTTGGTGAGTTATTGAAATTAATGGGTTCAGTAGTATTAATCTGATTAGGATAATTTTTAGGCACAAATGTATCTAATTTTTCATTATCGTCATTGGTTTCAGTGGTGGTAACATAAGCATTTTGATTATGATAACTCGTTGAAGGTGATAGATTTAAAATATTATTTACATTGTCAATAGAACGAAAACAATTTTCATTCATTAAATTAGTAACACCGATATAATTTTGGCCATTTTCTTCTGTGAAGCTCGCACTATAATTATGATCATTATGATTCTCCGATGGATGGATGGATGAAGTCACTTCCCTCTCCTGAGTTTATATAATCATTAATCCAATCGTAATCTCTTGCTTTTAAATTATAATTTGAAAACAGGGGGCTAAATAGTTAATAAATTTTATTTATTTATTTTGTATTATACATAAACAAAATGAGAACAAATAATTATTATTTACGAACAATTAAGAACAAACAACAAACAAACGATTTATGCTAATCAAAATTCAAAAACTTGCATAAAAATTGTTGGGGGCTAAATAGAGGATCAATTTTATTTTTTACTTTTATAAATAAACGAAATGAGAACAAACAATTATTATTTGCGAACAATTAAGAACAAACAACGAACAAACGATTTAAGCTAATAGAAATTCAAAAATTTGCAAAAAAAAATTTTTGGGGGGTCAGGTTTAGTGACCCGATAAACCATTAAAAAAGACAATTGACAAGAAAAACTGACAAGTGACAATTGACATAAAACTAAACGTTCTGAATTCAGATTTGTAATGTTTACGGTAGGTTAACTAGGTAAATAACAAATAGAAGTTTTGCGAGGTTTTGATTTCCCTCAACAACTTCTCATGAACGTTGCATTTACGTTGTACAGTTATGTTATTACGTTCCCTTAATGCAACATCGCCGAAAGGCTTGGCAACGTTATGTGCTAGCTGGGGATGAACAATTTGAACAACCCTTGAAAGGAAGAAAAACAATAAATAAATAAAAGTAGAGTCAGAAATTTAAGTCCTAAAGAGAAAAAGTTGTATTTTATTAATATTTGATAAGAGAAGTTGTTCAATGAGACATAGGTATGTACACTTTTTGTTTTGTTTTTATAGGAAACACTGGACACTCAACAAAATATGGTCCATTTTTCCAAGAATGGGGGAGACTACCTACTATTCATTTATTTTACTTACAATTGTTATTTAATATTGAGCTCATGTATGTATGTATTACTGTATAATAAATAATTAAAATATGTTTCAAATATTTTATTTTAATGTAAATATTTTTTGTTTATATTTTTTGGGGTTTTGTTACGAAAAAAAACTAATATTTATGTTAAATGCATTATTTTGATGTAAATATTAGTTTTTTTAGAGTAATGAAATGCCAAAAAAATGTAAATAAATAAATTATATTTGAATGAATCGCGGTTCGCTTAAAGCTCTTCTTTTTTTATTCGGCCTCTAACTGGCAATCAATCTGCCAGTGTAGTTCAAAAAAAATCCGTTCCATACTAATTCGCAGCACTATTTGTTTCCAAAAATTAACACGGGAACTGACTATCTTCTTTATTAATTTATCTATGAGTGGAAGTGGAAAATTTGTCCGTTAGAAGTTGTATAAATAATCTATGGTTAGAAGTTATAGAACGGTTATTTATGTCAATTTATGTGTGTATTTAAGTTTGAATTGAACTAAAAATTCAATTTTAGTTACATGAGAAATGAAGAAAATCAGTTATATTTTATTCTATTTATTGATTATTTTAAATATAAATTTGACTATAGCTCATTGGTTATCTAGTATTGGAGGATACTTGGGATATAAAACTGGTGAAAACCAAAGTGACAAAGACATTTTTGATCAAAAAATTCCTTATGAAGTTTCCACGGTTGACGAAATTTTTTTAAAAGAAGCTGCCAAGCTCACTGATCTTGCTTTGTCTGAATTAGACTCTTGTCAACATAGGGTAA